>JADLZK010005604.1:0-22899 GCA_015847255.1 Hyparrhenia diplandra | reverse complement strand
CAACAGCAGTCAGCAGAGATGATGCGGCGTCAGCGGCTTTTGTTCGCCTGCCCTCTAGACGTGGACCGGAATTTTCTAACTTTACTTTCTCACCCTCAAAAAACTTTCTTTCTGCAATTTTCCTATAAAAAAACTCTAAACAAGTTGCTAGTCTTGTCACTAGAGTTGGAATTAGACCGAAGAATGACTGCCCACTAACAACATGTTTACTACGTTTTTTGCTTAACAAGTGGGACAGTTCGCCACATCTTACTCAACAAGTGGGAGGCGAGGCGGGCGCCTCGCGAACTCGGACCCAAGATCGCGGAGAGGTTCCACAGCCACTTCAAGGGCCGGTCTCCGCACCCAAGCCGAGGTCCGGATGGGCTCATCCCCCACCGCCACCTGCCCGGGGCGCCCCTCCACGGGCGTTGGCCACCGCTTATCCATCGCACATGTGTTTCCGCTTAGTACAACACTTTCGAAGCTCCACCGTTTGTAGCGGTCGTGATGTTTACGCCTTTTTACCCTCTCGGATTCGCCATGGGGCGTCCTGAGTTATAATCGAACTTTCTCACCTCTCTTAATGCAAAACGGGCACGAGTCGGTTTGAAAAACTACGTTTTCTTGCTTGTTGCTTCCATGACGAAGTCATTCAGACTACAAAACTGATCGTTTCCAAGTATAACATATATCTTCCCGAAACATGAACATGAATGAAATCTTTTGCACCTGAAATTCCGTAAAACATTCTAGACCAGCCACTGTGCGATATATATATATCTAGGATTCGGCCTTTACGCTACTGCAGCCTAGCTAGTGCAATTCCGCATCTGCTCGTCGTGGCACTCGGCGGGTGCCGGTCAGCTTCAGTTCAGAGTGGCGACCATGTTCTCGTGATCTTCTCCTTGTAGGTACTCCTACTAGGAGGCCGTCTAGGTCTAGGTGTAGCCTAGCCCAGGAACTAATGCTGGAAAAGGCAAATCTGCGAGAGTTTTCTATGGCCGATCCGTCGTAGCTGCTCCGCTCCGAGGACCGCGAAAAGTGATGCAAATTATTAAGGTGGGCTCGCGTAGAAAATGAAGCTAGCATCAGTGCGTGCATGCCCCATATATATAATCTTTAATCTAACTATAACCTAAAAGTTTTTTATTTGTTTTCTCAAAACTTAAAAGATATGCATCTGACGAAAATGCCTGCCTCTGCTTGCTTGCTCCACGGTAGAAAGCAGCCATGACCATGAAGGAGTTACAGACAGTCAGGGGCAAGCAAACGGCATCAGATATAGAAAGTAAGCTCATCTCATCACTCAGCTTATCTCAAACTCCATCTACACCAGCCAGACCAGCCCGGTGGATCGACGGAAATAAAGGGCCTGAACTCAGATCACTGCTGGCGCCGACCATCGGGTATCGATAAGAGCAGTCCTTCTGCATGACGCAAAGACATGACTGTATGGAGTGGACAGTGGGAAGTACTACCATGTGGCATGTGGGGTGTATTCGACCATGAACAAGAACAAAACCTGCAAGTACTGGGTACAGTTGTACTGTACGAGGAAAGGGAGGATCGTTCCATCCCATACAGACCTGGGCGAAAGAAAGGAAAAAAAGAGAAATATTCGCTCTAATCAGGTGCACAAACGGGAATCCAGAATTCCATAGCGGTGGCCTGACAGTAAAAGCAGAAGGTGAAAACATTCGCAGTAATTGCCCCAGCCCATCGCATCTGAAATTCGCTGCTTCCCAAGTCCCAACTCACCCAGCCTTTTCTCTTTATTTTTTCCTTTTTACTTTTCCCGCCCTGCTCTCAGCAATATTGTCCACTTCTAATGTAGCTGCATACTACCAAAGCTGGCACTCCTGTCCTGACCAAGCAAGGCGGCCAGAACCTCTTATTTACAGCCGGACGGGGCACCCTTGATTCTGTTGTTTTGGTCGTGTTAGAAAGCATGCGCCTGGCTTGTCTGCACACCAGCAGCTTCTGCAGATTCAGTGATGAAGACAGTGACAGCAGCAGCTGCGCGTTTGACCAGCTCTTCACGCTCGGAACACCTCATTCATTTTCCGTAGATCTGCCCGGCTACACTGCCAAGCGCACTGCGTTCGGGCTCCAGAGCTGAGCTAGCTTGGCGCGAAGCTGCGAGGCGATGCGCTGGCGGCGTATCTTCTCTCTCCTCTTCCACCTTTGCCAAGGTAGTTCCTTGCTCTGCACCGCGCACTGCTCTACTAGCTTCGAATTCGATTTGAACACGAACATGATGGTTTTGGTTGGAGATATTTGCATGTTATGCTTTCGCGCTTGTTTTAGTCCTTTATTCGGTTGTTGAAGCTGACGAGCAGAGTGTCATGTCAGTACGTCCCGCGGCAACAGACAAACACACGCTTTATCGAGGATTTAGTATTAACTAGGAGTACCAACCAAACAAACATCTATACTTTCTGGATTTGTTTTGCACTAATCAGCGTCAAATACCGTACTGGAGGTCCAGTTAGGGCAAACAAGACGATATCTTTGGTTCGTCAGACGCCCGCTGCTGAAAAAGATGATGATTTGATTTAGTTCACGCTGGCTGCAGGGGGGCAAAGCGAGCAGGAGCAGACGACGTGCCAAAACGGCGGAACACGACGTGACGTCGCTGGCGCAGAATACGGTGGTGAACCGGCGGCGACGCCCGTGCCGATGCCACCGCGACGCGACGCCGTCGCTTGCCGCAACGCTGGTAGGGAGGGAGCTGGTGCGTGGCGAGAGTCCAGCATGACTGACGGCGCTGCAGGTGGCGCGGATATCACGTGCGGAGCAGGGCGGCGCCGACTGCTCGCCCATCCGCAGCAGGGCAGGGCTGCGCTCGGCCCCGGACGCGTCACGACCACGCGTCCTATGCCTTCAACAGCTACTACCAGAAAGACCCAGCACGAAGACCAGCTGCAACTTCGCCACAAAAGCGCGCCGTCCTCGCACCGCCAGGCCCAGGTAAACTAGCGCTCATCAAAACCCGCACCTCACAGTCTGACGTCCAAGAGATCAAGCATCGGCTTAACTTGTTTGCTGAATTAATCTGCATATATAGATGGGTGTTTGTTTCACTCATTGAGCCTTTTGCTTCTCTGTACGTTTGTGGCTTGCATGCGTGCGCGGAATGCTTCGACGTGTCAGTATGCGGCAACCGTGGAATTCACTAGCCCAGGCGAAAAAAATGAAACCAAAACTTTGGCTACATGTGCTGAGATTTCTGCTGTTTCTGATATTGGCGGCAAGGTGTAGTTCAGTCCTGAACACATCGACTCAACGGCGCCAACGTGCGAGTCTCCGCCCGGCGGGTACTGGGACCGGGAGCTCTCCACCGGCCGGGTACGGCAACTCCCTCCGCTGTACGGAACATCATGCGCCGCCCGGACTACGGCGTAGCATCAACGCCGTAGGGGCGCTGCCGGGCCGCCGGACGATGATGGTCGTCACCTTGTCTGTAGCGACGACGACGATACCTGCTGACCACCGGCACTGCATACTGACGGTGGCGGCTGGAGCCTGTCCCGAACACGCGCGGCAGTCCAGACTCCGGCCTCCCGGCGGGCATTGCGCTCGGTGCAGACTGTTCAGGTGCGGTAGGCTTTGAAGTTGGAGACAGAGACAAACGTGCGCCGTTGCAGCAGAGACTGCAGCAGTGCAGTGACTACTGGCGCGGATGTACGTGAAAGGCGCTGGAGACCAGCGACGCCGTGTGCAGCACTACTGGCAGTAGTCAGTAGACTGTAGTAGTGTGCCCTTGGCGTATGTACAGATAGACTCATATATACAGGTACACCAGAATGTTTTCGTCTGCCCGCTCCACTATCCCTTGTTCTTTGCTTGGACGAGAGCGGGTCAGGTGCATAAAGCCAAGCTCAGGCCGTCATCAGCACTGACAGCACCAAGCCATCTTCCAGGAAACTGCCCATGTTATAGTTTGACCTGACCTGTTCCGGGAGACGGACTTTTTGCGGCGGAGTATAAACCACACACCACATAAAAACAAAGCGATTCGTGTTCATACGCGGTTTGCAGAACTGTCACGATCGATCTCCCTTCCAGCATAAAAAGCTCTGGACAGAGTAGCCTCGCAACGCCAGGTAGCTAGCGTTTGATCGGGGCACGATCAGAGCTGGAACCTCGGCACTTAGCACCGCTGATCGATCGATCGCGTCGTCGCGCCACCGCCCATAGCCGGCGAAGGAAGCGAGATGCTTCTGGAAAGAAGATAGCGATAGCGGTAATGGTCCGGTACACCCAGGCGGCCAGCAGCAATCGCATGATGCTGCGTCGCGCTGTCATCCGCCGCGCAGCGCCAGCGAGAACACGGGCACAGGGCGCCACGGCCCCTCCCGCGCGTCGACTTCCGCCGGCGCTGTACGAAGCGTCGTGTTCCACTGATGTGGGTGGTCGAGTCCGCTGTCGTCATAGCCACGCTCTGCTTCTTCGCTGCTCCGCTGGCTTCGCACCAATGATGTGATGTGATGTGACACAACCATTGCTATGCATGCCCAACCAACGTCGTCGTCTGTCTGCGTTCTTGGTTCTTGTCCTGAAAACCATGTTTTGCATCCAGCATGCGTGCAAATGTGCAATCAACTGTAAATGAATACTGTACCTATACATTTAAAAAAAAAAAAAAGAGATAGCAGTAGTGACTGATCATCTATGCCGTGACGTACAAGGTCGCCTGTTTTTATGTTATATGATGAAGTGGTTTTGATGAATCAAGCTACAACAACAACATAGCCTTTGAGCGTAGTTAGGGTAATTTAGAGATATACATCAGTAATAAACCAAAATGACCGGTGTCCGTTTTACACATATAGATAGCAGGGTAGAAGAAGCCTCCCATTCCCCAGCGTAAGCCTGTGAGCGGCACCGGAGTAGAACCCAGCGCCCATACAGCTCCTCTCCCTCCCTCGCCCCACCTCCCCACCTACGCGCGCGGGCAGGAGCAGCAGAGCGAGCAGCCTTGGCGCTCCCGCGCCCGGGGAAGGTAGCGGCGGCGTTATCCTCCCCTCCGGTGTGGCGCGAGGCGCGGCAGCGGCCTCGCGCCCGCGGCCGCGTAGAGGCACCAGCGGCAGCGCGCCTCTCATCCGCGTAGCGCGGCGATAGTAAGCGGCGGCAGTGGCGCTCCTTCTTCCCCGCCCCGTCCCTCTCTTTCTCCCTGGCAGGCGCGCCGCGAAACACTACGAGCCTCCCCAGAGCACAGGCGGTTAGATCCCGAGCCCTGCGCTGGGTAAATCCTCACGGTAGTGCAGAAGCCGCCGTTAGAGCTCTTTCATTTGGAGCCCCGGACCCGATGCAGATCCGTGAGTACTTTGAAACGAAGCGCCCTCACAGCCAGCGAAACGCATATCCCGGTGATAGGCGGCATTGGCTGGCTACCTTGTTGTAAATTACCATGCAGCCCAGCATCAAACGCCAGCCAGCAATGCAGCGAGGTGACTTACCTTGGCGAGAAGCGAGCTCAGTTCAGAGGCCCGGCAGGAATGCGCGGTGACGCGAGCTACTTGCCCGAGCTGCGTATGCGGCAGCAGCTCGATACCCTACGGATAGGAGTTCTTTGGGGCGCCCGAACGCGTAACTTGACGGCAATGGCAGTAGTTCCCGAATTGCGTGGGCAGACCTTTATGCGCGCGCAGAGAGATGCCGGCGTGGCGGCAGCGGCGTGGCGTCGCTCCCGGTTGAAATGCGTGCTCCCGGTCTCTTTAGGCAGCCACAGCCATCTTAGGCGAGTAAGCGGTGGCGTACTGGCGTGTACGCTTCACGGCGTCGCTGCCGTCCAGCTACGGCATATGCGACACTTCATAACCGGCGGCCGATAGTGTAAAGTAGGTTTTGTGGGTAAATTCCGAACTCTTTGCGTTAGGGGCGTGGCAACGCGATGGCCTTGCACAACCGTCGACTTCGCACAGCGGAAGTAGGGCAAGAGGCGGGGAGAGCGAAGGTTGAGGAATGGAAGCCGGGCTGCTCTTCTCTTGGCCCGGAAACCTTGACTGTTGTAGCCTTTACGCCTCGAAACATGCAGTTTGTTTTAAGTTTGATATGCAAAGTGCAGCCGAGGAAGTAGAATTTGGGTTGCTTTGTCGGCAGCGCGATGACTGCGTGGCGGTTATTGTACTGTTCCGGCGTCGTGTGGGTAGGTAATTAGCAATGCGGCTGCATGTCCCAAACTGCTGCTTAGCACGCGCATCTTTGCGAAATGCTTGAGTGAGGCGAGGCTGCAGGTATTACCGAAAAAGATACTTAGGAGTAAAGAAAACCACTGTAAACTATTCCAGAAAACCGCTATTAAAGAGAACCTCGCGATGCAGAACCTGCGAGAGAGCAAGAGCTGACCAGCGCTGAGGCACGTACCTGCTGCCATCTCTTGAGCGTCTCGAGCCTCCCTTCCAGAGCCCAGCACGTGGCTGGGACCGGAATCCATGTGGCCGAGAGGTCGGCAGCAGCCAGCAGGCTCTGATACTCCAGCGGTAGTGTGAAAGCCAAGCCAGAGCTTGACTCGGGAACGTATTGAACTTCGCCTTTGTTAGTACCCTTGATTGATTCACTCTGTTATAGCAGCAACGAGTTCAGATACAACAGATTTCGCCACGGCGAGGAAGTTTGGGGAGGAAGAAGGAGGAGTGCAAATACAATTTGAATAAATCAATCATCGATACTCCGTGTTCTCTCTGTGGATACAAAATACTCTCGGCTGCACATTAGGCTCATGTCCTCCAGTCCGGCCGTGATCTTCGGTTGGGCCCAGCCAGCCGCTTGGGCCTTGGTGGGCTGGGTGGCGAGCCCGTTCTTCTTCCTCTTCAACCTCAGGTGGAGCACTACTGACATTCCCTTCTCTAGTGAACTGGCGTGACCCATGCCGGTGCTCTTGGAAACTATTTACAGTTGCTCGATGGTTCCCACGTAGCAAGGGAGGCGAACATATATAACCACTCCACCAGGGCTTGCTCCACGGGGTGAGTACGCCAGGTCTAGCACAGCGCTGGAGGAGACGAACAGGTACCTGCAGGTGGACCGGGAAGATGGTAAAATCAGGCTCACAACTTGATTGCGTGGCGGTATTAAGCACGCTGGGACACATAGAAGACAGGATGAACAGCAGCCGATGCAGCGCTCCAGCTTATAGAGCCACCTTCCCGATCCGTTCAACTTAATACGATAGGGTCAAAAGCGGAAGGACAACTTGTTGCAAGATCGTGTCCGAGCCACTGGCAGCTTGCACAAGGGCTGCAGCTTCAGAAACACCATATCACCAATGTTGAACTCGCGGTCGGCTCGTCGTTTGTCAGCTTGCCTTTTCATCACTCATGTGCTCTCAAGAGGTACTGATGGACCACACTATGCATCAACTGACGCTCTTCAAGCCAGCAGCTACATCAGGCACATCAGCGGTTGAATCTGGGGACGGGCCAGGTGACGAGGTTGGCAGCCATGCAACACTTCAAACGGTGGCGCTGGCCAGGGATGAGTGGAAACTGGTATTGTACCGGTACAAAGCACTGGAAGCCAACAGGCCGCGGCGGACAGAAGCATGAGTGAAACATCGAGGGGTAGGGTTCCCATACATTTGATTAACTCTTTCCGTTTGGCCGTCGCTCTGTGGATGTCTGGAAAAATTTCATCTCCTCCACACCGAGATGATTTTGAGACAAAGCCTTCCAAAGTTGCTGGCTTAAACACTAGATCCACGATCTGAAACAATAGCTTGAGACAAGCCATAGAGTCTATAAATATATTCATAACAGATTTGGAGCCCACTGGAAGCGGTTTGATAAGGATGTTTTAGAGAAATGAAATTAATTGCAGATTTGGTGAACTTATGGAAACAACGACCAAGATGGCATTGAAAGAAGAACCAGACATAGAGTAATAATCCATCAATAAAGTCCATAGTGACTACCTGCCAAAGAAGACTTGGGTACCTCGAGGGGTTGGAGAAAACTTGGAGTAACCTCGACGATCACTGTAAAACAGCAGCTTGAGGCAAAGCCATGAAGTCTATAAATGTTACATCCGCATAAACAGCTTCGGCCTGGGCGCTTTTGCAACCCGGCGAAAAGCAGATTGAACCTCGCACTAACCGAGACCGAAATATCCGGTTTTCGGTTTCAGTTTTCAACTTCGATTTCCTTCATTTTGCAGAAATTCGAGTGTTACGGCTTCGGTTTACGGTTTTCACGCTCAGAACCGGGAACCGATGAAACCGATCAGAGCAGCAGGAGCACCTCGCGAGCAGAGGCAACGGCGGGCGATGCATGGGCGTTGCCCATCACGGCCCACAGTCTCACACGGCCCGGCAGCGCATTCTGCCAGTCCGCGAGCCTCCCCACGTCGCCGCGTCCATTCGACCAATGCTGCACACAATCCCCAATTCCCATCCACGCGCACCCAGCTAACGTAGCGGCCACAGCGGTACGCTTGGCGCAGCGGCGGAAACTAGCGGCGCGCGCCACAGGCGAGACAGCGCACGCGGCGGCGGAGTGCGAGATTGCCAAGCGCGGCGAGGCGGCGGCTGGGCGAGCAGCGGCGCTGCGCTGGAGACCAGGCGACGCGGCGGGCGGCAGCATCGCCGAGCGAAGCAGGAGCGCGCGTCGCGATAGCGCGGAGGCGGGACTGCGGCGTCATCGGCGCGGGAGGCAGGGAACTGCGGCGTCACCGGCGGCGCGGGCAGGGAGCAGAAGGGCCGCGAGGCCGCGAGCGTTGTGGTGCGCCCAAAGTGCGCGGAGCCGCGAAAGCAGGACGCCATGGAGGAGGTTCGCGCTACATGTTGTTGGGATCCGGTTTTTCGGTTAAAACCGAAAGAGCCAGACACTAAAAACCGGAACCGAAGTCCCTCAGCTCCGCTTTTCTTAGAACCCGATCGGTTGTTGTGAAAGCAGATTTTCACGGTGTAAGATAGAGATTTTGGCATAGTTTACCGTAGCCACATAGCCTATTCAGCGCATGGAGTCGAATAGGGTTTTGAAAGTAAAGTGACAATGACATAGAAGACTACAGAAAGTATGGACTATATAAATATTTGGGGCTAAAATAACGCACCTATAGGCTGCACTAATGATATTATACAAGGATGAAGATGTGCTCAAAGAAGATGATTAATGCGCGGCACATTATGATATTACTCACATGTGGCGTGCACGAGACTCCAAAGCCCATGATAAGTACATTGTGAGGTCAGGATTAAGCCCACTAATTATATATATGAGTACATGCATGATAGTGTGTCCACGTAACAAGTTAATGGATTAGAAACCATCAGTGCATGTGAGTTGTATTTGAGACCAGCCATGTACATGTATAAATATATGTGTAAATAGGCAAAACTCTCTCGTGGCTAGCCTCATAGCTAAGGTGATCTCCAAGTCATCAGTCTTATAATTAGCAAATGACCATTGCCGGTTCAAGGTTGATTTGAGCTAAGTAAGAAGCTAACAGCCGCGCAGCTGTTCCGGAGAGTGGGCGATGCCTGCAGTCCCGACTCTGGCGTCCCGCTCGCTCGCAAACATCGATCAATGGCCATGCTAATCCCTCGCTCCTCCATCCATCTACCAAGCTCTTGGCCTAAAGCCAGCTCTCCTTGTTGAGACACTCCACAAAAAAGCACGGCCTTGCTGCTCCCTTGCACAGCTTACACGCACGCCACCAGGCTGCCCACCACCACGCATTCACCTCCACACCATCGCCTCCAGGTTGCACACGCACGTCGCCGGCAAGCGCAGCGGTGACGGTTGTCGACCTCCTCCTCGTCAAACGCTGCGTCCTCTCCGGCAGGGGGTCTACATCATCACCCAGCAAGGTGAACGTCTACCACAGAACACCTACGTCGTCGCCGGCAGAGTGCGGCAGCGACGCCGTCAACTCCTCGCCGTCCTCTACAAGCGAGAGCACACCAACATCAGCTCCGGCATCCTTCGGCATCCCATGGCTGCCCACGCTTATGGTGAGATTCTTTTACTCGTTTTTGTTTACATCTTATCTCTCTTTTGCATAGCTGTCAGGTTAGATAGTGCAGTCAGTGTGGCAATCCGCGCGGCACGACGGAGGCAGCTCGAACAACGATCACCACTGCAGCGAAAGAAGGGACAGCGACCGCCTTTGGCTCAGTAGAGACGGTAGCCCGGCGAATATTGTAGAGGGTGCAACTGGGTGTGACCATCAGGGGTAGCCCGCCAGCGGGGGCTACACGATGAAGTCTGTAAAACCTCGGCATTCATGGCAGCCCGGTGAAGGCACAGTCTCGATCAACATCCAGCTAAGAAGAGACAACGGTGTGGCCGTCCAGGGGTAGCACGGCAGAGCTACGCGATGAGAATCTATAAAACCTCGACATTTATGGCAGCCCGGCAGAAGCACTTTCTTCCAGCTCAACAAAGCCCGACTCAGCTATGAATCCAGCGATGATCAACGCGCCAATGCAATGAAGAAGAAATTGAAACAACGTGCCGCGACGGCCGCCGGAATGACAGCACGAGATGATAGCAAAACAAGTATTCAGGCGCATTAAAATACTTGTAGCACGGCAAGAAGGCAAGAGAAATTCCGATGATACGGGTAGGAAAGCTGGAACAAGACGATAGAAGCAAGAATAAGAGCCGAGCAGATGCGCGGCATGCGAGATACTTAACAACACGAATTGCACACTCCACGGCCACCCGCAACGACGGCGCTCAGGTAAGAAGTATCCTAGCCGAAGCACGAAAAGAAAGAATAGCAAAAGCAAGATAACCATCAATACAACTCATTGATGATCAGCGCGGCAGTTCTGCAGAAACAGCAGGGCTTAACGTACACATGCAAATCATCGACATGACAGTCGACGACTGCTGCAACAAATACAACACTCTTCATCAAGTCAACAAAAGTGTCCATCGGCAGCAAATCCATTCACGATGGTGGGACAGCCCTAGCCCGGCAATGGCTCATCTTGGCAAGTTTCTGACAAGAAGAACCTGACAATATCTCTACTACGGCGGCATAGAGCAACAGCATTGAGCCCAGCAACATCTTCACTGCGGCGGCATAAGCATTTGCAGCCCTGCGGCCTCACATGATAAGCCTGTCCAAGCTTGGCATTCACGGCCCCTAGCAAGCGTGGCGGCAATAGGCGCTTGGCCCGACGGCCCGGCAAGCTCAGTAACAACTTTACCCAGGTTCTATCATTTGGTGATGTGTACACAGCTTCAGAAAACAACAGACAGAGTGTCTAGCGGCGGCAAAGCATAGCAGCCCAAAGTATACACCTGTATAGTTTATTGTGGCAAAAGAAGCAAATAGAAAAAGCAAATACAAGTCTACATTATCATGCAAATGTTTTACGTGCAAAGTACATATGTACAAGTTATAGGGATTACTTACACTGTTGTTTTGGCCCATTAATTAGCGGCCCAATATTAATCTTTCAATCCATCAAGATACGGGCTCAGATAAGCTGACACTTGCCTGAATGATTTTAGAGTCATGATAAAGCGGCTTTCGAGTTCATCATGAGATATGAATTGGCGAGCATCATGCAGCGATCTTAGAAGTTTTACAAGGAGAAATCTTACAGGTATTACATGAGCATTTCAAGTCTCACAATTACCACCACCATTTCGCGTCGTCAAGGCGGTGAACCATATGAAGTCATTTCCTTCCCTAGACCGGCTGAGGCTGGGATGCTTCTTTTCGCGGCCAGGCGAGGCGAGAATCGATTTGTTACGTGGCGCGAGGCCGAACAGCGAGCTTCATTAGGAGTTCCGCATGATGAGTCGGATCCCGCTACTTGAGGTGTGAGGCCCTAGTATTTCACTATTTTTCATTCATTTTGTGCTTATGCATATACATGGAGCAGCTCTTATTTATTAGCGAGATGACAATGATGACCATCGGCATAGCTTAGTCGAGGAAGTGTTCGCGGCCCTACTCGTCGTGGATGTAATTAGCTGGCGGCCTTAGAGCCGGGAACGAAGCTACACAATCCTGATTGTTAGATGAGGCGTAGCGAATGTATATATATTAAGAGTGGGAAATTGTACTTTGTAATTCTCGATGAATAATAAAGTGATATTTCCACTGAACTCTTGTCTCTTGTGTTTTTGTGCACATTTACTCAGTTTGTATACGAATGTATACTTGTACGCGCTAGCATAATTAATCTTGAGTAGTACATACCACGCGGGTACCTGAAGATCAGCCCGCTAGTGATTTTTACGTGAAACGATCGGTTTAACACGAATGCCGCGGGCAAACAGCACTGAAAGCAATTGAAAGCGGTGAGGGCGGTGAGCAATTGTGAACATAGAGGGGAGGGAAAGGAAGCGAGTTCGGTCAGCGTTCTTCCTACGGCTTGTAGCCGGGGGATACCCGCATCATCGAGAATCGAGTAGCCGGCCCGACATGTTCCTTTGCCGCGTGAGGCGCGCTCAGCGGACGGCAGGTGACCATAGGCGGCGGTAGGAGCATCGGCGGAGACAAGTGCTTGTAGAAGGCAAACAGGAAGGATGGCCCGATCGCGACGAGAGAGAGAGAAGAGAGAGAGAGAGAGAGAGGAGGGGCAATTTTGGCGATGGCGATTGAAGGAGCCGGGGTATCTTGATGGGAGTGAACCAACTGCTTCTATTTGATACCTTTGGTTAGGGAAGGAAGTAGGTGTGGTGTGTTGTCTTGGCTTTCTTTGGGCTATTAAGTTAGTGTTGGGTTGTTGGCTGCTAGTGCTACTATTGGGTTTTACGCCGGAAGGGATGAAGATTGCATGAGTTGCGAAACTTTCTCATAAGCTTTCTCATGGTGGCCAGTGATTTAGGCCGTGGGATAATTTACCCACAGAGTTCTTATCACTTGATGCCCTTGCTAGCATTTATATTGAGGTCGTCAGTTCTCGGAAAATGCGAGATGCCCTCTGCCGACAAAGATCATGAAACTGGAATATGTTGTCGCCTAAACACATTATTAGAAGAAGGTTCCTTCAATACTTGTGCTTAAACCATTGGATGGTTTGGTTTGGTGCAAAGCTAGATCTCACACTTCTAAGAAGAGCTGATAAGAATCAAGACTAACCTATGGGATGTGTGATGAGACCACAAAGCCACTTTCTACACTACCCTATTGCCGGATCCTAATGTTCTATTAACTCTCTTGAGACTAAGTAGGCCATTACCTAACGATCCCAATGTTACTATTAACTCCCCTAGCCTAACTCCCTTAGCCAACTTCTTTAGAGTACTATGCAAGAAGGATGTTCTATTCCTCTTCCTACCATCGACATTGCATGGTGCATTTGATACAAAGATGATATCATAACCAACTTCTTTAAGTACTATGCAAGAAGGATGTTGCTCTTCCTCTTCCCACTATTTACATGGTGATGATGTGAATGTGATGTAGAGGGCGGTGCATTGATACAAGATGATATCATAGCCAACTTCTTTAAATCTTGTGCAAAGAAGGATGTTCCTCTTAGATCTTCCCACTATTTACATGGTGATGATTTGAATGTGATGTAGAGGATAATTATTCTATTTATTATTGCCAAGAGACCTCATTTATCATTATTAGGACCTTAGGTTAGGAATAGGTTGAAGAAGAAAGAAGGTGAAGATTACCAGAAGATTAGGGTTTTTGGGTGTATTATGTCGGAAGGAAGAGCCCTTCTCATAGCACCCTCTATATTTATAAACAAGGGAGATTTACATGTGACCCACGGTGGATTGGATTTACATGTCACCCTACTAACTCCCACTTGGACATTACGCGTGGGCTTGGTCCATAGGAGAACTAGTCTAGCAGGTGGCCTCATCTATTATGTTATATATTGATGAAAATTCGTTTTGATGAATCAAGCTGAAGTAAACCAAAAAAAAATTTTGTGATAAAACCAAAAATTATTCAAGCGATGCATTTACCCATATAGATAGCGGGGTGAAAACCGCGTAAAACTATTGAGAAAAACCTCCTATTAAGAGGACCTCGTGATCACGAGAGCACCACGAGAGTCAAAATTTGCAGTGAGAGTGCATGCTTTGCCATCTTAGGGAGTCTCGACCTCCTTGCAAGAGCCCAACACCGTGGGCTAGGGGACCCAGGAAATCCATGGCGAGGAGATCCGGACCCGGCGAGGCTCTAGTCCTCTCCTTGGCGGTGGTGGTGAAGCCAAGCGAGCTTGAGCTCGGGGAACATCTTGAACTTCACCTCGGAATGGCGGCGTCCACTTGCCCACTTCACTCCACCTCTGGCGGCCCGTAGCTTCATGCGGACCCAGATTGGTGCGAGTCGCTTCAGCCCGCGTCAAAGCAATAGGTATGCGGTACTGCGTCTACGGATCACGCGAGATCTCGAGCCACCTTTGACAATAGAGTAGGAGCTTATTTCTAGCCTTCGCGACTAGTAAAAGCGGCGCCCCGCCCATCCATGGACATATGGCGCGGCGGCCTCTGGCATGGAGACCAAGGTCACCGCGAAAGCCACGCGCCGCGGGTTCTGACCTCGGGCTGCGGCAGCAACCCCTCATCATCATCCATGATGAGAAAAGGTTATGCGCCCGTCGCGCCGCCCCCGTCGCGATCATTGAAATCGAGGAGTTGGCGCTAGGGGCGTAGGGAGATGGAGTTGTCACCGGTCACAATGGGCGAGGCATCATCACCATGCGAGCGTGTCGCCTCGGGGGGAACCGCACCACATTTGGTCCCGTGAACACCCTCCGATAAAGGCCCGCAGAAGAAGTGAAACCGTTGGTCGTCGAGTCGATCGCAGCGGGCACATTGAAAGCTTTCTTTGGGAGGCGATCTTGTTGAAAGTAGGGGTGGCGTTTGCGTGTTACGTGTCCTTGTCTTCTTGTTGTGTCTGCGGCGGTGGCTGGCGTAGTGGAACAAGGCTGTGGCTGACGGTCGAGTCCATGCAGCGAGCACAGTATTGATGCATGGGTATTGATTGAATACCCAAAATTTTGGCAAACAAATTTATATGCATAGTATATAAACATGTATATGTATCAAAAATAGAAAATAACATGCTTCCCAATCTCATATTTCTTTGGTTCAAATTGGGTCATTTCACAATCTCATTTTGGTATTTAATTATATGGTATAAATCTATACTTTAGGACCCTAAAGATTTTTTCAGCTTTTCAAAATTTTAAATACCCATCTGGAAATCCACAGGCCCATTTACATGCAACAATGATTTGGCTCGAGGGGCCGTGCGGTTTATGCGACGGTCGAGAAACCAAATGCAGGCCCATCTCGGTCGATTCTCAAGCGGGCAAGCGGCCTTGTGCGGAGAATGGAAGGCGTGTGAACTTCTTCGTCTTGTTCGGGGCGGAATGATAGCCAATTGGCGTCGTAAGCGTGGGGGATCGGAGAAGAGCGGTTGCTGGGCTATTTTCTCACGGGGCCAATGGAGCTCTTTTTGAGAACGGAGACTATGATTAAATTTGAAGCTAAATTAAAGAGCACAATGGGCGTTTTAGTAATTTTAACGCAGCGTTCAGATTCAAGATGCTCTTGTCTTCTACTAAGTATTGGTAACAAATCCCAATTGGCTCAATATTTTAGGTTCTCAAGACAAAAGAATCTCCTCCAACATATTTCGAACAAATGAAATAGTTCGGTGTTCCTCAGCGTATGGTATTCACCCTTGTGACTTTCCCTTTTCTTATTTGGTGTCATGTTTGGGTGATTGGGAAATGGAATTGGCTTATTACTTACAACACTTTATACGCTACTGTAATAATCGGGAGAAGAAACTAGCCGAAACTTGGAGACATCATGGATATAGAGTTTTTGGTGGGTTATGTAATCTATACGGATCAATATACAACTCATTGCAATTCCTTTGAAGATGAAGATGCGTTTCTTCTTGGAATTGCACATATAAATTTTGGGAATCGATTAGTTACTTCAATGCAAAAAAACGAGAAACGATCTTAATTTATGGTACCGGACTACCCGGTCCATTAGCTAGGTGATCTTCTTGAAGGGTTTATTTGGTTACTGTCCACTCCCATTATTATTACTAGGGGAATTCCCAGCGTTCTTTCTTGAGGTTAATAAGAACACAATGATCATAAGAAGAGTTTCATCTTATCACCTCTTATGCAGACAATGGCATGAGCCTAATAGAGATTATAAATATGATTGTATTAGGTATACACGAATTTTTATTAAGACCACATTGGTGAGCTATTTGAGCTGAAGTATTTAAATTGTATCTTAGATTCACGAATAAATATTTATTTAGACCACATGGTGTATGTTGTTAACTACTGTAGGGAAATAGAAGACATGTAATTATTTGTTTTTAGCTTCTCCTTGGTAGCTGATTGGAATCCATTTTACTTCATTCTTCATGGTTAATGTTGAGAAATATTTGCAATGATTACCTGCATTAAAAGGTAGTATAATATCAATGTTAGATATTATATTTGATTGATTGTTTGGAGGTATATTGTTTTTCAATAATTTATGAAGTACCTCTCAATTTATCTTTTTTGTTGTTTTCCTTGAGGATCACACAGGTCTCACGGTAAGATCAAGCCTTAGTTTTTTACTGTGCTGCTGCAAAATGGATGAAAGTTTAACATGAATGTAGATATTATTGAACTGTTTTATTGAAACCATGCGGGATATGGCACATATGAAGGTGTCATGCATCTCGATCCTTTATGCTAGGAAACCTAGCTGTATGTACTCAAATTATTTTGCGGGAAGAACTATTCTTTAGTTGTACATAAGTTAAACCATTTCTAGAAACCTCTGGACATAAGTGGGTGCTAGTGACTTGTCATTAAAGTAGTCATCTAGCATATTTCTTGCCTTGCGTAATGTTGTGAGGAAGAATGCCTTTCCCACGGCATGGTTTGTATAAAGAAGAAGAAAAGCACAAAGTTGTCCGCGGTAACAAATAGACCTACAAAATTGCACGATAGTTCTAGGGTTGAGGAACCATTAATATTTCGAGTCTGAAACCTAACTTGGCAAAATATCTGCGAAAGCAAAATTGCGACCAATTTCTATAAGGTTAACTAACATGATTCAAATATTTATATTTCGAAAAAACATAATTAACATGGTTTTGAGTTTAGGGTTTTTTATGTTGTTGAAGAAACGAAACAAAAAGCATTTTGTTAATCCTACGGTTTTGTACACATGTCAACTTTGAGAAGGCACCAGCAGACAATGAGCCCTTATTCTCGGGCCATCAAAGCAAACAATCTTGTTTTTTGTTTACGAAATTCTTGGCTTGAATCACGAGGTTTCCTTTTGGACGTTCTACCCCTTTTTTTGGTTTTTTTCTACATTGCTTTTTATCAGCTATTTTTCTTTGGTTGTAGGTAATGACACAACTAATGCACCTATCGTTTTGGTAGGAAGTTTGTCTCTCACGAAAATGTTAGGAGCAAGCTGGCAAGTGTGATTGCCGAATGTAAAATATGTATCATTTGTGACTCAATTTCTCAATTGTTTTACTCTCAGTTGTTCCACGGTATGTATTGATCTTGCATAAAAATATGCATTTCAAACATCTACATTTTAAACATAAGTTTAGAACCTTGTCTTTGAATGTCGGCATACGCTAAATCAAAATTGCCATAGAATTGCCAATATATAAGTACCAAGTACTTTCTGAGGGG
The DNA here is from genome assembly GCA_015847255.1 of Hyparrhenia diplandra. Classification (NCBI taxonomy): domain Eukaryota; kingdom Viridiplantae; phylum Streptophyta; class Magnoliopsida; order Poales; family Poaceae; genus Hyparrhenia; species Hyparrhenia diplandra. The sequence continues at coordinate 5,297 of JADLZK010005604.1, read as the reverse complement.
GCAATTACGGCATGCCAATTTTATTAGTCACCGGTTGCGATTCATTGGAGCGGCGAAATATAAAGGCTGGAAGCGGACATTCACGAAAGCTGAGTTTGGTTGTGTTCATTGATGCATAAATGATAAATGGCGTTAAGTGATACGTAATTTGAGCGACCAAGATGGAAGGGTTTTTTTATAAGAAAAGTAACGTGCAAGAGAATACATCCTTGGATGATGATGGTTGTATAGCTTCAATAGATGGAGCATTAGGATTAACTTTCGATCCACAGGTAACTGGCCGGAAGTTTTTGTTTTTCTTGTGAGGTCTTTGGAAAATAGAAGAAGCAGCGGTAATTTTTCATTAGGTGTTATCAATGGAAACACATTGTTGTATATCTTTGCGGAGGGTAAGCTATTTGATTTAAAAATATTGGGAACAAAATCCACGTCCAATATTTCAATTGATATGTCTGCGTGAAAAGAAAGAAGAAAATATAATGGTTTTGGATTCTTTGTAGATTAATGCAACATAATTTTATCCATCTCACGGGGGCCAATCTTCCTTTGTGGTATTCGTATCCAACTATACCCTTTGTTCATTTGCCGAGAATTGTAATATATAAATACTAAAGTACCTTCTGAGGGGGCATGAGCGGTAATGTTTGGCGAATCTTGTTGAATATGGTGCTCCGCAGTCTTGGAGCGAGTTGATGTAAGTTCTTGAATAAGTCACAGCTATAGTTCTTAGCGTCATGTGCGTCTATCTCTTCCAAGATCTTGCACATTGGGAAAAAATCCTCAATTTGCTTTTTTGCAATTATTTCAGTTCTGCAATAATGAGGTAGTTGTAGTCACAGTGCCTTTAGCTCATATCGGATGGAATATTCAAAGCAAAATTGTCCTTTAGGTTTCCCACAATTCTTGAGTAGCAATAGGGCATGATGGCGGTGATAGCTAAAGCGTAACTTTAAAGTTACAATATCATAGGAACCGTCTGTATCATAGAAATCATTAAAGGACCAATATACCTATCCTTGTAGGTTTTCGGATGCTTAGGTAATATTGTGAGTGGAGTGATGATTATCACGTGGACTCTGGTTGGTGTCGTAGTTCATATTTATGAGTGAGTATAGCGTCTTTAATGATGAATTACGGTCGAGAGGGATGGGAGTGTTAGAGTGCGGGACACATGATCCATGGAATTTGAGCCCATTCATGTTCTTTGGACCATGGAACCATTTCAAAGGCTGGAATGATTTGCATTTAAAACCGGGGTTTCCTAAATTTTCACGTGTCATTTGGATCTTGCACATAAATGATAAAGTTTTGATACGTATATGATATATGTCGATGGATTGATATACATGGCTACTTGTTCCATGATGGCTTGAATAATCTCCTTGCGGATCATTGTTATTGGGTTCATAGTGCACTTAGCCTTAAGATTATTCCAAATGGAACATGATCTTTAGGATCACGTAAAATCGACTATGTCAATGCATCTAAATATATAGTGCGAATGGGTTTTTCAAATAATACCTTTCACGGGAGGTGTTGAACTATTTCCTCCGGGATAAACAATTGAGCACGAGCTTACCATGTTTACACACCATAATCATAAAAAAAAAAAGGGAAGCATTAATTCTAAAATCCATGGACTCTGGTTTCAACATGCGCTTTATGTTTCAAGCAAACAAAAAGCGGCATAAGTGCTTTCATTTTGAAGAAAACCATGGGCACAACTCTAAATAATACGCAACCCACAAATGTTGAATCAAAAACAATATGGAACCCACAAATGATAAAAAAGACAAAAAAAAAAATGATACATTTGCACTAATCTAACCATGGGCGAGGATTTCTAAACAATGCCAACCCACAAATCTTTGATTGAAAACAATATGGAACCCACAAATGCTAAAAATACAAAATAAATTAATAATTGTCTCTTGCCTAATCTAATTTATAACCACAGAATGGAATAAAAAATGGAGAGGGGTAACAATGGTTTATCAACTACAACCAAGTGAAATAGATTGAATCGAAAATACACCTTGGGAAGGTAAAAACCACAATGATTATCCGGGGATTCCTCAAACCATAGGCTATGAACAAATATGTAGGGTTACCAACCAAACACTTTTAAAACCTGATATATCTGCATGAGAAATAGAAGGCAATTTTAACCAACTGAAATTATAATCTTCACATAGGTATAATGATCCATATGGAACAAATATTTAGGATTACCAACCAACCACTTTTAAAGGGGCGATATTTACGCATTCGAAATAGAGGGAAATTTGAGCGAAATAATAAAAATAGAATATTGATACGGATATCATGATCCAATCAATATGAAGCACGGATTAAAAAATTGAGCGTGCCCTTTCAAAATTAGCAAGAATAGAAGGATTTGGTACCTTTGCCAACCACTTTTTAAAGGCGATGTTTGATGCATCAAAATAGAAAAAATTGAATGAAATAAAATACCACGGATATCATGGTCGATCAATATAAAACTGGCAGTAAAAATTAGCCCCTTTCAAAATTGGCAATATAGAAGGATTTGGTTCCTTTTGCTCCGTCACGGGCGTCCATCTAGTAGCCGTCGAGGCTTATTTTTTCGCAGAGTTAGAGAACCCACGGCCCGAGGCGGGATTAGGCCCAGATGAGCCCCTCAATTCGTCGATTCCATCGGCCTCCACCAATAGTGATTTTGATGGTGAATTAATCTTGATTGATGATTGATTACAACTTTAAATGCAAGGGGAAAGGGGCGAGTCGGCGGCAACCAACTTTGTCGTCTGCATGTGCAAGCGCCGGGAAGATGGCTCGTGGAGGAAAGGAGAAGAGGCCAAATTTCCACGGCGGAGGGGTGGGGCGGCCGATTGCGAATGTCTTTGATGTGTCAAATCTGCATGCCTTGAACTCTATGGTGGCCTCCTTCTATATAGGGGTTATAGATTAGAGCTGCCAGGGTGAACACTATTTTCTTTGGCCGGTTTGTTGCCCATTCTATTGCAAGAGATGTCATTGCCACTAAAAATAGTAGAAAATGGATTACTCAAGCTCTTAAGGCTGTCATGACAATTAAAACCCTAAAAAAATATTGTAAGACACATGAGTGTTCAGTGTCACCACACAATAAATGGTAGAGCAAAACTAAGATAACTTCGATGCGATTGTACAATTGCAAAAGACAATATTTCCATATTGATAGAATTAAGTTCTCAAGCTATGAAGAGATGCCTAGTTGTCTCTTGGAACAAGCGAAACCCCAAAAGTATTGAGATACACTATAGTGAGGATAAGATACCTAGCGAGGGGAGAGTGCACAAAGCAGCGAAAGCAAAACTTATTGAGAACACTTTTTCAATTTTACTACCATCGGACTTGTGGCGTCTTGAGTGTGCTTGATCATTTTGGAGCTCCACTTTTCAGTCATTTGCCGGTCCGTGGGCGTCATGAACACATGGCACCACATCCACACCCGATCAAAGGCGGTGAAATCCTCAGCGAGTATCATATGTAATGAAGTCCATGGGATTGATGAAACGCGGAGGAACCTTGTGATCGCGAGAACACGCGAGCCCGGTGACAAAGCGAGGAAGGCTTGAGCACCCACCGGCCTGCATCCTCGATCTCCTTCAAAGTGCCTACTATACGTAGGTCGGGGAGTCCATGTCCATGGTGGGCGGGTCGGCGGCACGCAATTACCCGACCCTCGGTGCAAATGCCAAACAGCGGCCGACTCCGGCACATATTACGGCCTTGCACGTGAAGGGTAGCACCCGATCACCAACATGGCTCCAAGTGTGTGTCAGCGTGTGTCCAAGCGGTAGGTGCCACGCATCCAGCGATACCAAGATGACATGAGGAACGCCTCGTTCAACCCAGCTAGCGTAAGAGGTGATCTTGGGGGCGCTGTAGTGCTCATAGTGCTTAGGATCGGTGGCAAATGGCGCGGAGGGAGGGCTGCCTCGCTAAGACTTGGACAAGCGTGGTAGACAAAAAAGCCTCAAAGCTGATTGGTGCGACGTATGTCTAGTGCCACGCACCTCGATTGGGAAGACCCTCCGAGGGATGTAGAAGCTGCCATTGCGAGTAGCGTCGGTGGCATCGTGCCTCTGGATGGGTGAGGGACCCAGCCGAGGGGCAATGGCGAGCTACTGGAAAAGTTAGGCGGGGAATGGTGTCTAGGCTGGCGTGTGACCACATCGAAGAGGGCGAGGGATGAGCGAGATGCGTCCACACCGCGGCACCTTCCAGACGCAAGCGGCGCGAGCGGTCCGGATACCAATGGCGACCATCGGTGAGCATTGGAAGTTCATGATTGGTTGGGGAAGTTGAATGCGTCAGGATCTTTCTTATAATTGAAAGGCTGTTTGCACTGGTTATAGTTCTTCTGCGATCGTTGGCGAGGGAGATCGAGAAGACTCTCGTTTCCTTGAGGTTTTGGGACACATGTAGTCCGGATTGAGTAGCTCATGTTGTAGGCGGGAGGGTTGATGCTTGGAGCCGAAGGGGCTGTCACTTCAGGAGGCTCGCGAGGTTGATGCTTGAGGCGGAAGGGGACTCTTTCGGGAGGCCCGAGGTTGGTGCTTGAAGCAGGAGGCGGGCTCGTCCCCATCTTGCTCTTGTCATGCGTCTCGTCCAAAGGCGGCTGTGCTGTCCAGATTGAGACTTGTTTCCTTTTCGGTTCGCGATGCAGGGTATTGTTGTGTTGAACAACTTGTGTCACCTCGAGTCAATGCGGCTTCGGCGATTTGGCTCAGGGATCGCGGTTGTCCGCGATCGGTCGAAAGCCGAGCGAGAGGCCCATGGCGGTGGATTGATCGTCGACTTCAAAAGAATAAAAATAAAAAAACAAATTATTACGGATAAGAGGTGGGAGAAGGAAAGATTGTCTCCAGTATCGAGAGCGAAATCTGCGTCTGGCTGGGTTATTAAATTTCTGCCTAGCCTAGATCGACTCTTGTGAGGAAACGAAGGAAGAGTACCTACCGGCGGCCGGCACTTCTCTGTCTTTCCTTTCGCGATCGATCCGGCCGGTGCTTGGCAGCGCGGCGATACCTTTCTGAAGATAGCGAAGTTAAGGAGAAAAGCGAAGGAATCGACGCGGGAGGATGAAGATGAAGGCGGATCATGCCTGCATTTCTGTGACACTGTGGCCGTGGAGAATGGAAGCTGAGCGGTGAACTTACTGCAACAGTCCGGGCGGTAGTGGCGCGGCTGGCGGGGGTCCCAAGATACTAGGTCATCGCGGGGGTGATATTTTTCTGAGGAAGCTTTGTGGGGGTACTTTGTGGGCT
>JADLZK010005602.1:0-352397 GCA_015847255.1 Hyparrhenia diplandra | reverse complement strand
GGTGATGTTCAATCCAAATAGAAAGGAAAATCAGCACCACCAGGAATGCTCGAGTCCGTGCCATTCAACCACAACAAGCGCTTCAATTGTGGTAAGCCTGGACATTATTCCGAGAATTGTCCGCAGCCCGGAAGAACTACAAGCAACATGTGGGGCGAACTGCAAACTTTACCGGCGTTGATGAAGTTCCCGAGGGAGAGACTGTGATAGCCGTGCGTGCATAGTTAACAATCATTGTGCTGTTGTTTTGTTTGATTCTAGATCTCGCATTCATTCATGAGTCAAGAATTTGCTATAAAGAATAGTGAAAAAGTGTCTGATTTAGGGTTTGGTTATCGGATTAGTTCAGCGGGGGCTGACCAATTGACTAGGGAAAGAGTTAATAATGTGAAGATCATGATGGGTGACTTAGAGATAGTAACCTCTTTGATAGTTTTACCCGGTTTGTGCTTGGATGTTATCCTTGGGATGAATTGGATGAGAAGTTGGGGAGCAATTATAGACACAGTGAATAGAGTAGTGCATTTAAAGCACCCTCGAGATTCAATCAACATCGTTTTTTGCTACCCTAAACCATTGACCTTAATCGTGTTTTGTTTGCCTTGCAAATCAATTTGGTATCTCTCGATATACCCGGTAGTTTGTGATTTTCCTGGATGTTTTCAGGAAGACCTACCTGGATTGCCACCGGATAGGGATGTTGAGTTCACGATAGAGTTACTTCCGTGGACTACCCCTATTTCTCAAGACCTTACCGTATGCCACCCAAATGAATTAGCGAGACTGAAAAGTACGACTTGGGAGTTGCTTGAGAAAGGTTTCATTAGACCTAGTTCGATCACCGTGGAGATGTCTAGCCCCGTTTTTTGTGAAGAAGAAAGATCGGGCGTTGAGGATGTGTGTGGATATAGGCCACTCAATGCGGTAACCGTGAAGAATAAATATCCGTTGCCCCGCATTGACATACTTTTTGACCAATTGTCTAGAGCCAAAGTGTTTTCCAAGATAGATCTTCGATCAGGGTATCATCAGATTAAAATCAGACCCCCGGGATATACCCAAGACCGCATTTTCTACGATATGGTTTGTATGCAGTATCTCGTCATGTCCTTCGGCATCGAATGCTCCGGCCAAGACATTTCATGTGTTTGATGAATTCGGTGTTTATGCCTGAACTGGATCGGTTAAATTGGTCGTATTCATCGATGACATCTTGGTGTACTCACGAAAATGAGGAACAACATCTTTGAGCACTTGAGGATAGTTTTGGAGAGACCGAGAGAGCATAAGTTGTATGCTAAATTCAAGAAAATGCGAGTTTTGGCCGAAGGAAGTGCATTTCCTAGGACATGTGTTATCCGAGAATGGAATTTCAGTAGATCCTAGTAAGGTGCAAGAGGTGTTGGATTGGAAAGCACCGGTTTCAGTTTTAGAGATTAGGAGTTTCCTAGGGTTAGCCGGATATTATTGTAGGTTTATACCGATTTCTCCAAAATAGCTAAACCTATGACCCGATTGTTACAAAAGGATGAGAAATTTGTGTGGACACCGGAGTGCGGCTTAGCGTTTAGATACCTTGCGAACGTTGCTGACCACCGCTCGGTTGTTCGCAAGAACCCGATATTCAAATCGTTTGATGTGTATTGTGGCGCATGTGGTACGAGATTGGGATGCGTACTCATGCAAGAAGGCGGTTATTGCATATGCATCACGTCGCCTAAGGAAGCATGAGGTTAATTATCCAACCCATGACTTAGAACTTGCTTGTGTCGTGGTACATGCTTTGAAGATCCGCGACATTACTTGCTTTCGGTAATGTATGTCATGTCTATACGGACCACAAGAGTTTGAAATACATTTTCACTCAAGAGGAGTTGAATGTGAGACAGAGAAGGTGGTTAGAGCTGATAAAGGATTACAATATCGAGTTGCACTATCATCCGGGCAAAGCCAACGTTGTCGCGGATGCTCGAGTAGGAAGTCACATTGCTTCTTTGGGACAAGTCGACCTGTGGAGGTTTTTCCTCCTATGCATCCGGCTATCCTATGCAATATTCAAGTGCAGAATGAGTTGGAAACCAGAATTGTTGAAAAGCCGAAAAGTAGATAAAGGGATTGCCCATATCAAGAGGAAGATAGAGAAGGAACCTAGTGATCATTTCCAAGTGGATGAGAATGGAATTCTTTGGTATGATGATCGTTTGGTCGTACCAAAGGATCCAAGGTTGAGAGAGCAGATTCTAACAGAAGCTCATTCGTCAAAGCTGACAATTCAGCCCGGTAGTAATAAGATGTATCGGGATTTGAGGACCAGATTTTGGTGGACCAAAATGAGAAAGGAGATTGCTGCACATGTAGCTCGGTGTGACAATTGCTGCAGAGTTAAGGCTGTTCATATGAAGAAGCTTTGCGGGGGTTGTTGCAACCATTGCCAATTCCTGATTGGAAATGGGATGAGATTACCATGGATTTAATTGTAGGGTTGCCACTTACTCAGAAGGGATGTGATGCGATTTGAGTGATTGTGGATCGCTTGACCAAAGTGGCCCACTTCATCCCGATCAATATTCACTATGAGCCCCACCAATATGCAGAGCTATATATTACCCATGTACTTCGCTTGCATGGAATACCAAAGTTGATAGTGTTGGATCGTGGATCCACTTGGACCAATCGATTTTGGGAGAGCCTACAGGAAGCCTTAGGAACCTAATTACTTCGTAGTTCCGCTTATCACCCACAAACCACAGGCCAAACAGAACGAGTAAACCAGATATTAGAGGATATGTTGAGGGCGTGTGTGATATCAGCGAAAGGTGCTTGGGACAAGTGGTTGCCTTATGCAGAGTTCTCGTATAATAACAGTTATCAGGCTAGTATTCAGATGGCACCATTTGAAGCGCTGTATGGAAGGAAGTGCGGGACACCTCTAAATTGGATTGAAACAGAGGAGGCGACCTACTATGGCATTGATTTAATTGATGAAGCCGAGCGAAGGTGAGAATCATAAAGCGGAACATGAAGGCTGCTCAAGATCGTCAAAAGAGTTACGTTGACAAGCGCGAGGAGGCCCATTAAGTTTAATGTTGGTGACTATGTTTACTTAAAGGTATCACCAATGAAGCGAGTACTGGCGTTTTTGGAGTAAAAAAGAAAGTTAAGCGCCTAGATTCGTAGGCCCCTATAAAATAGTTGCCACTAAGGGAGAAGTAGCTTATCGATTCTGCGGTTTCCACGGGAGATGGAGAGAATCTTTGATGTGTTTCATGTATCACAACGAAGAAATGTTTGAGAGTTCCGGAGGAACGAGTCTCAACTTCGGAATGTCGAAATTAGTCAAGACTTGACCTATTATGAGGAACCGACCAAGGTGTTAGACACCAAGGAAAGAGTCACGAGGGGCAAGGTAGTTAAGCAAAGACAAAATTCTTTGGGGAAATCATGGAGAGAATGATGCAACAAGGGAGACGGACGAGTATCTTCTACGGAATTACCCGCGATTCTATAAAAACTGGTTAGTGTCACCGAATCTCGGGACGAGATTCTTGTTAGGGGGAAAGATTTGTAACACCCTAGGTGTTAAGCATCTTGAAAGCATGATCATTTGCATAGCATCATCATCATTTCATGCATAAGCAAGTGCATAATAGCTTTTAGTTAAGTTGTTCTTATTTCGTGCTTACTTGCCCTAGCTATTATAGAATTCTTGCCATAATCATGTTTTGGACCTAGATTGTGTGTAGATGTATTTTTATCATAATTTAGGACCATGTCTGAGCTTGATTCCATTTAGAAATTTTTTATAAAATAGCCCTAGTGTGTCAAACCTATTTGACCCATTTTGAAACTCATTTCAAAAAGTGCTTGTTAGAAGGGTTTCTAGCAAAAAGTTTATATAGATGAAGTGAAGTACTTTTTATGTGGAGCAAATGATCTGTTGTGACTTTTGTATGAAAAGGTTTTGAAATGACCCAAATAGAGCCCCCAAGTTTGAGTCAAACTTGAGTCAAATTCAAACCCTGATTTTTTGAATGGGTGAATGGACCTTGCTGTTTTTAATTTTTAGTTTCAAATCTAGGCCGAATTTGGAGATGGTCATGTTGAGAGTTTTGTAGCTTATGAAATTCTCTACAAAGTTGATGTTTTGACTTTTTCCAAATTCTGCACGGATTTCGATGCACAGGCCAAAACCCGAGAGGATGTCGAAAAACGGGGAGGGGACCTATCGGCGGCTCGCCGGCCAACACCGCCCGGGCGACGTGGCGTGCACGCGACCGCCGACGTGCCGGGCGGATGGGCCAGTGCCGGTCGGTCGCCGATATAAATAGGGCGCCAGCGCCCTAACCCCTAGCCTCGCTCCCCCCCGCGCTAGCTGCCTCCGGGAACGCGGCGACTGGCCGCCCTTGCCGCCATTGCCGCCAGAAACCGCAGCTCGCCCGTCGTGGTTCGTCGCCGTCGTTGCACCAAACCACCTCCAATCCATCCCTAACTCCGTCACTTCATCCTCTACTCCAATCCGCAACGAATCGAGGTAAACGCCGAGGTAGAGCACCCATTTCCCCATCCCGCGCCCGCCGGGCGAAGTCCGCCATGGCCGCCGCTGGGGCAAACCGCCCGTCCGAGCTCGTAGATCGAGTTTAGATCGTTTTTTCATGTTTAAGCTTCGCCAGATGTGCTTGAGCTTCGAGCTAGATGGATGAGTGAATCTCGCCGCCGTTTTGCCGGGACGCCGTCGTCGACGACGTGCTGCCCGTGAGCACCGCCGCCGCAATCGCTTTCGCCGTTACTCCGTTAGGGCTTCTAGGTTGCTTGCATGTCGCTGCTAGGCCTAGGGGAGAGCATAGAACGCCCTTGGTTTGCCGGTTATTGCCGAGAACGGCCGGGTCCGCCGCCCGTCCGCGCCGCCCATGCCCGCCGCCCGCCCGTCGTCCGTCGTTGTAGTCGGTTTTAGCGCCAAACCAAGTACACCAACGTGTTCGTCTCGTCGAGTAGTGTCGATTAGAGTAGCTGGTTGCGTGTTTTGGTCACCGCCGGCGAAGATCCGCCGTCGACCCGTCGCCGCGCCGCCGCTCTCTGTTTTCTGTCTCATCGACATGCGGGCCCGCCCGATTTCTTTTCTTTTTATTCTTTTTCTGTTTTTCGGTTTTGAATGAAAAGCCTAGAACATTCATATCTTGGTCATTTTGAGTCCAAATTGAGTGAGACAAATTTTGCTGTGCTTGTTACAGTATAGGCTACAGTATAAAATTATGAAATCCTATTTTCAAAGAACTTTTATATAGAGTTTTATTTATGGCTAGAAATGCATGGAAATTGGAGAAAATCATATCTTTTAATTGGTACAAGATAAAAAATATGCTTTCTGTATGAAAAGTGCTTGTTTTTGAGAGTGGAGTCTAGGAAAAATATCTTACATAGCATGTTCTGTAGAAGAAGTGTGATTTTCTATTTATGTGCTTTTTCTTTGTGTGATCTTTGGAAATTCATAGAAAAATAATTATTAGGGTTTTGAAGGTAAAAACTTGGTGTGGTGGTTCTTGATAGGTTTGAGTAGATGTTCATACCCAGAAATCTATTGTCTGACACTATTCATAGTACAAAAGTATTTCCATGCCTAGGTTTGTTGTCAACTTGTCATTTTTATATAGGGCTGTTTAAGCATGATCTTGCCATGATATTTTTATGGTAGCTGCTATATTCCAGTAGGATGCTTTGGTAATTTTTGTAGACTTTTCTGAGGTAGTTTTATATTTATCATAATTGTGATGCATGGAAAATAGGCTAGAAATATATGCTTATATGTTCATGTTGGGTAATTGTATTTTTATTAGATGTTCTTAGCATGTTTAGGATCTGTTAGTAAGCTTGGTTTAGTTAGATCTGAAGTTTCTACATTTTCTTGTTCTAGCATTTTATCTATTTAAAGTGTGCCAACGTAGTGTTTATTAGGGTTTGTTATTTCATGTGCTTTAGATTATCTTTTGGCCAGCTCAGTAGGTTTGTTTGATAGATAAATACTTGAATTACTTGCTGGTGTAGTTTGAGGTAAGTTGCATGCGTAGTTTTAAAGAGATGGAGGTTGTAAGTGGTGTTTGGGCTGAAAACAGAGTCTCTGTTTTTTTCCCAATTTCGAGGCTGTTAGGTTTAGATTCAGTTCTGGGTGTGCTCTGGGTGTTTTGTAGGAAATTTTGTTAGCTTTCCATAGAGTCCTAGTTTATTAGATTTGGAGTTGTAGAACTCCCCCCGTGATTGTTTTAGTGACAGACTGTCGTGCTGCCATTTTCTGGTAGAGAGAGATAGGGTGTGTTGTGATGTAGTGTACAAGTATGTCTTGCGTAGATTAAGTTATGTTTCTGCAGAAGAGATATGCACTTATTATATCTTGCATCATAAAGCATCCATTCATCATGCATACGTTGCTTTATACGAGTTAAAGTTCATGCAGGTTGTATTTATCTCTTTTCTCCATCATATGCATCATCTCGGGATCGGGGAGGTTCCGGAGGAGCTGATCGAGGAGCCGGGGGAGCTGTTCGGTTTGGGGTGCAGTCCTGGAGGAGTCACCGGGAGGAGAAGGATCGACCGACCGAGTGGACTGAGTGCCCGAAGCACGTTCTGCGGCGTTCTGCGAGGCAAGCCCCCCCGGAGCATTCTGCCCTTTCCTATTCTTCTAAATTAAATTGAATTGAGTCTTTTATATGTTTAATGCATTACATGTAGGATATGCTTGAAACCGTTGATGCATTATATTCCTTGCTGAAACTGTTACCCTATCCTAGTAGCAGAGTCTAGGTTAATGCTCGATTACCATGGTTGCAAAGAGACGGTGATTCCGGTCACTTAAGGTTATGTTGTGTACAATCACATGGGTGATTGTCAAGGCTGTGAGAACCCGATAAGTAAAACATGTGAGATTGGGTGGGTTTGTGGTCCTTTCCACCGATCGATTAAGGACTCATACTTTGTCGGGGCTGTGGTCGGAAGTTGAACGTGCACGGCATATAGTAGGCTCCGCGGGGTCGTGAGCCACGAAACTCGCAAGATTGTTAGGGGCCGGCCATCCTCGCTCTATCGCTCCTCCTTTGGCATTGGTTGCAGAGGGTTTTGTTATTGGGTGCAAGATGATGCGCACGTTGATGTCGGTCACGTTGCATGCTCACTTGGCACCCGAGAAGGAGGGGGTAGCCGGCAAGACCGAGACTTTTACGTCCCGTAACACCTTGAAGAGTGATCTGGTCTGCCTTTGCAAAGTAGACTTGATGTGTGTCGGGGTATTCGCCAGCTGGTTTGCAATCGATTTGAATCGCCATCTCTCCTGGATAGTGAGAACCCGGGATACCTCCACGGCAATGTAGTCTTAACCACTACAACTTAAATCTCCTTATTCATGTTGCAGCAAGTTATAATCTGATCCAGTTACTTATGCTGTTATTTATCCTACTGAGCAATGTTTAATCTTGACTATACAGGATCTATGTTACATAAGTAAATAATAACCCTGTTAACATGGATCAATTAAGTAGTATGTGTAGGCTCACTAAACAACCTTATTTGCGAAAGAAATGTGAGTCAGCTAAACCCCGGATAAAGCCTAGCATGATCCTTGGAGTCTTTTATTTTATTTTGGACAGGTAAGTCTAGCTGAGTATTTTGTACTCGGGGGTTTTATTCCCGTTGTTGCGGGTGATCATATTTACCATGGTTATTGTAAGTCCCATGCCTGCTTTTCTGTTGATGAAGAGTAAGGCCCGCAAGGCAATTCCGTATCCCCGTCTCATGCTACTACGAGGGATGACTACCTCCGGCACTATCTTATATTTGTTTTCGCTAAAAAGACTATTTGGTTTTCGCAAACCTACTTTTCCATTACAAATGAACCTAAGTTTGTAATAAATCATACTGCACTCGATGTTTAATATATCGAATTTGGTTTGAAATACATGCGGACTTTACTATCAAGCTCAACGATCCTGTTGTATATTGTTGATGAGTTTGAAATCACTCACGAGATTTCCGAATACCGGGTTTATATGGACTCAAGTGTAGACTGCGATTGCTTCGGTGATTCGCGACTTATACTTGATTTCTTATAAATTGGTCGGCTCACACATGTAGCACCTAAATTATCACACGAGCCGAGGTTTTACCTTCAACCTAATGCCCAATTAAGCCAAGCAATTGTTCCACCCACATCATTTCAGGCGTAGTGTTAGCCATGGCCTTGTACTCGGCCTCGGTGCTAGATCTTGAGACAATGGGTTGTTTTGCGAGCACTCCATGAGATCACATTTGACCCTAGGAAGACAACGAAGCCACACAGTGGACCTGCGATCATCTTTAGATCCAGCCCAATCAGCATCAGAGAATCCATTCAACACGGGTGGGGAGTGTTTACGAATAAGAAGACCCGTGTTGACAGTGTGCTTGAGATATCTGATGATTCGCTTAATAGCCATCCAATGCATTGTTGTAGGATCATGTAAATACTGACATACCCGATTGACTGCAAATGCTAAGTCTGGACGGCTCAGTGTGATATATTGCAATGCACCAACCACACTTCGATATCTTGTACTATCTCCAATTCCCAGAGGATGCCCATCATCTTTAGTCATCTTTTCTGTACTTGATAACGGAGCAGTGACACCTTTGCAATTACTCATGCCCACTCTCGACAAGATTTCACCAAATATTTTCTTTGATTCAACAACAAGTCACCATTTGACTTTCTCTCAACTTCAATACCGAGAAAGAAGTGGAGATCGCCAAGATCCTTTAGTGCGAAGTCACTGCAAAGTGCCTGCAACAAAACCTTGACAGCAGCTTTAGAAGAACTTGTCACGATTATATCATCAACATATATCAACATATATATTTCCACCCCCTTGTTTCTATAGATAAACAAAGATGTATCGGAACTTGGATCTTTTGTAAATCCTAAGCTGATTAACTTGGCGCTCAACCTGGAGTACCAGGCCCTCGGGGCTTGCTTCAAGCCATATATGGCCTTTTTAACTTGCAAACAAATCTTGGATATTTGGAATCCTCAAAACCAGGGGGTTGTCTCATGTAAACCTCCTTCGAACACCATGAAGAAACGCGTTACGTACATCTAGTTGCTTCAAACACCATCCCTTCATCACGGCCAATGACAAGACAAGTCTCACTTTGTGGCTATCTTGACAACTGGACTAAAAGTATCTTCATAATCAATACCATATCTCTGTTTGAATACTTTGGCAACTAATCTTGCCTTATACCGCTCAATTTTACCATCAGCTTTCTTCTTAATCTTATAAACCCACTTACAATCAATAAGGTTCTTACCCTTGCCAGGAGGTACTAAGACCCATGTACCATTGTTTTGCAGGGCATTGAACTCTTCTTGCATAGCTTGCTTCCATTCTTTTGACTTAAGTGCTTCTTGAACGGAACTTGGTTCTCCTGGGGCACAAAAATTTCCATACCTAACAGTACCATCCGTGTATACCTTGGGCACAGCAATTCCACTTTGAGATCGTGTACGTGGCCGAGAACCGGTTGCTGATTTGGGCAATAGCGGAAGAATCAGGATCAATGTGATTTGATGCAGCCATACGGATCGAAGGTGCCCGCGAAGATCTGGCGGAGGCGGCCGTGGCGCGGACGGCCGCGGACTCGGCGTTGATCCTGCCCCCCACGTGGCGCTTCGGAGACGTCGGGGAATCATCGGACGGCGGATCGGTCGGGGCCGGTCTTGGCCGGTCGGAGGATCACCTCCCCTCCGGATTTGTACCCTGGATCACCGTGTCCATTGGATCTATATCCCGTCTGTGGGTATTTCATGTATCTCACCGTTTCTTCTTCTCCAACGGTTCTTCCCGATCACCACTAGACAAATCAGGATTAGTAGCATTAGTAACATCAGGTGCATGACAATCTACATCCCCCAAGTGAAAGATTGGTAAGATGCTCGGGGAAGAAGGGAAATTTCATGCCGAAGACGTGCACCGGCATTTGGATGAAGTGAAGAAAAAGGAAAGACGTTTTCATCGAACACCACGTCTCGAGAGATATACACACGTCCTGTCTTAGGTTCAAGGCACTTAAAGCCTTTATGAAGTGAACTATACCCAAGAAACACACATTGTGTAGATCGGAAAGAAAGTTTCCGTGTATTGTAGGGTCTCAAATTTGGCCAACATTCACATCCAAACACCCGAAGTGATTTGCACACTGGTTTTTCATGCAACAGGAGTTCAGCAGGAGTTTTATTGTTTAAGACCTTGGAAGGAAGCATATTAATGAGGTAGGTAGCGGTGAGAAAGGCTTGATCCCAATATTTTAGGGGCATAGATGCATGAGCTAACAAGGAGAGCCCTACTTCGACTATGTGTCGATGCTTTCTCTCTGCCCTACCATTTTGTTGATGTGTGTGGGGACACGAGACTCTATGCGAGACTCCCAGCTGTTGGAAAAAGGAGTTCAACTTTTCATACTCTCCACCCCAATCAGACTGCATAGAAATAATCTTACGATTGAACTTTCGCTCAACAGAATTTTGGAAATTTTTGAAAACTTGGAATACCTCGGATTTATGTTTGAGAAGGTAAATCCAAGTGTATCGACTATAATCATCAATGAAGGATACGTAATATTCATAATTCCCCACGGATTTAGAGGCAGGACCCCACACATCTGAATGTATCAACTCAAGAGGAGCACAACTTTTATTATCCGAGCTAGAATAAGGGAATTGATGACTCTTTGCTCTTTGGCAAGAGTCACACACCGACTCATGATCATAATCAAATAAACACGGAAGGGAATTGTTTCTAACAACTTTTTCAACTAAGAGAAACGGCATGACCCAAACGACTATGGCATCTCCATGTAGATGGTCGACCAACATGACACACTTGACGTTGTGCTCCTGATTCTTGAGGCTTCAAGGGATAGAGACCCCCTTCACACGTGCCTCGATGGAGGATTTTCTTCGTGGCCCGATCCTTAATAAGAAAATGACGAGGATGAAATTCAACAGATGTGTTGTTATCAGATGTAAGGCGATGTATGGAAACAAGGCTTTTATTTTTCTTTGTAGGTACGTGTATGTAAAATTGCATGACCAATGTTACTAATTGGCATACCTGAGCCACTAGCTGTGTGGAGTTGATCTCCCCCTTTGTACTTGTCTCTAACGGACAAATTCTCCAACTGGACGTGATGTGGTCGGTAGCTCCACCGTCCCACATACCAATTTGTATCTACACCATAATTGGCATAGGCAGTGCCGCATTCTTGGTGTAGGGTTGATACTCCTCCTCAAAGCGATGCCATCGGACATCGGCCTCATGGCCTTTCTTCTTGCGGACTTGACGACGGGTTTTTCACCGCCCCGACCTCCTTGGCGTGGTGGCGGCGGCGAGTTTCCACGCCCTCCGAAACCACGACCCGAAGGCACCACGGCTACGGCCCGCCACGAGGACCCCGTCCACGTGAAGTGGCGTTCACGGAGGAATTGTGGCCGGCAGTGTGGTTGTCTTGAAGCATCTGAAGACGGGCGTCATATGCCAGCAACTGGGCGTACAGATCTCCCAGAGAGATGGATTCTGCACGCCCAAGGATAGTGGACACAAGAGGGTTGTAGTCGAAGTCGAGGCGGGCGAGGATGAACGTCACCAGCTAATTCGTCGCACACCGGTTTTCCGCGGCTGCAAGCTCATCACCAAGTGATTTTACCTTGGCGTAGTAGGCGCAAAGGTCACGGTTACCCTTTTACAGGTTGCCGCCTGCATTCGAAGATTTGTCACGGGGCTTGAGTCTCGTCTTGCGAAAACTCCCGACCAGCATTGCCCCGGACCTCGGATGTTCTCTTTGACGCCACCTGCGCCAAAACTTCCCTTGATAGGGAGTTGTTGATGTGTCCCAAGAGCTGCTGATCTTCCTTGAGCCACCTTGTGTACTTAGGGTTCGCACGCTGATCTTCTTGCCGTCCTTCTCGGCTTCAATGATCTTTGCTGGTGGAACTGAAGTTCCATCTAGGTACCCTCGTACCCGGCTGCCCCGATGCGAACAGGATCTCTTGCGTCCATAGGAGGAAATTATCCCTCGTCAACTTCTCCGAGACAGGTGGCCCGAAGGGTGATCGGGTGGGAATCACCAGGGCGGAGCTTGAGGAAGGAGACGACATATCTAGATGTATTTGGAAGAGGTGCTCTGATTACCATGTAAAGAATATGGCAACCGTGACTACCTATCTTGGCTGGCCACGCCTTCGTGTTATATTTATACACATGTACATTCTTGGTTTACAAGTCATGGCAATCGGTTGGATGAGTATCTATCTCAACTAACATTCAACTAACTAGCCTAGATCTCATCCTAACCGAATGCTATATATGGTGCACGCAACCAGGTCAATCTAATGCCTTGGTACACAAGCATTGCACGTTACATATCATAATTTCAAGTTTGTTACATTTCTAACAGAGCGGAGGTCGTTTGTCCAGCTCCGGTGGTGCCCGGAGGAGTTGCTCGAGCCTTGTTCTCGCCGAGCTAGACATGAGTAGGGGCAAGTATCGGACCATGAAGTCGTCGTCCGAACCCCACGATCCTCATCGTTAGCGAGTAGTCCTTCAGCTAGTGGTTGTGGAATCGGTCTCCCCATCGTACTTGTCGATGTCATCGGCGGTCAAAAGCCTTTAGGGTGGTCTCCAATTGCCTACGTTCAGTTCGGTCGCTGCTATGGCTCCCTTCCTCTTAATACAATGGTAATTTTTAGGACCTGCTTAGACACTTGACTGTCCGTCGACCAGAATGAAGCCAAGCCCAAGGCGATGGATTTCCTTTGACATCAGCAATGACGTTCGACGTCTCCACACTGTCAGCGATGCTTGGACTAGCTAGTGAACACGCTTACACACCAGCTACTACTGCCTTGTCACCCTCCCTTCTGACGCTTGCCCATGCTTCTTTTGCTACAACCATACTGACCCCGTCAGTGCATCGTCTTCCACTCATGACCTAGTGGTGGCGGTGGCTCAACCAATCAGAGCGGCATTTTCTACGTACAATCATTTTAATTCTTTCACCACAGAATAGTGGTGGCATGGTCTCATTAGACATTCCAATTGGCCCTTCTAAAGTATTGCTCATCATTCGTGACAAATCGCAAGTCCAGCTCATGTTGTGGTAACATTCAGGCCACAAAGAGGTCGATGCCACTATAATATAGGTTGGTTTAATTGTTTTGGTACATAGGACAATAATTCAGGTTGGAACATGTTCTGTTCAATTTACTTGAATCGTGGTATAGGCATAGTGGAGCAAAAACGGATGGCAGGCGCACGAACAGAGTGAAAGCAGCCCCCAGTTCACCTCAATAGCTGCACCACAGCGCGCGGGTGCTGGCGGAGGGTTTGGTGGTAGCCTTTCCTCCTTGTGATCGCCTATGCTGGGTAATAGTTGCTCGTCCATTAAGCGGAGCTCAGCGATTAAATAAAAAGAGCAAGCCTAGTTTCGTCCTTGGTCACTCTGCTTGAGGCATATAAACTTTAAACTTTTGTACTGAGGGAATACTAGACAACTTCTTGGGGCACATAATTTCGTACTGTCGCATATATACGACTATTGGACATTCAAATTTCAAAGAAAAGAAAGTTGGAATACACCTGACCATTTCCAGTGCAGCTATATTATGCAAAAAGCTAGAAAATATAATGACTATGATAGCTGGTTGTTAGGCAGCATAGCAAAAAACCACATAGGGCTGCACATAGCCTGCCAGATAATTAATGAGCAATTCTGGATATAACATAATCCTTAATACTATTGTACTTCAATCTTATTACTGAGCTTGTTTGGCACTGATTTAGTAATACTTTTTTCATCTTCATTATTTGGAACCCTCTGTCACTCCCTAATCTGAAACCCTGCACGAACATGAGAAGCATTAGATGTCTTCAACATCTCTATATGGGAAACAATGCAAGTATATCTATGGAGGAATGGAACCAATACACAAGGAATTACTTCAATAAACTGCATCATAAGCTAACTAGTCAAATGCTTTATTTTAAAAGCAGAAGAATTGAATTGAAAACTAAGATTGCCTACAGAAATTTATCATACAAAGCTGCAAAAGTGTGTATAACTACCACATGCAAGTAAAACATAGAAATAGAGAGGTGAACCAGTTTGGTTGTTAACTTACATATGTTAAGTGTACGCTGCAGGAATTTCTGAACGTGGAAGAGCTGGTGCATCTGGTGAATGTTTTCAATCTTAGAACATTTGAGCTCGACTAACTGAAGGTGTTGCGGTATCATAGTAGAGATCCCTGTGGCACCAGGACGTCCTTCCATTGTTGTGTCATATTCAGATTGAAAACCTTCAACAAGCAATGCAATCATATAAAGATATCAACATAAGTAAAAAAATTAATGCACTATATATACAACAAAATCTACAATGTCCTATTTGCTTTCTGCGTACCCTGCGACAGAAAATGACAGTGAGCATCTCTAGAACCGGTGCATGTTGAAGCATACATGCTAGTGCACTGCAATCTGCCGATTGACACCAGTAATGGTTGAGTACAAGGGTCTTCAGCTTGGAAAATGTGGGGCAGAACCTCAGATCTCTTGTGAAAGTAACCTGGCCAGAAAAAGACAGTAAATTAAATGACTAGTATAATCGGGATAGCTACTGTGGACATGGTGCTATTTTAAGGTACCTACTAGGGAATTAGGCATGATAATAGTTTAGTTTGGAAACTCAGATCCTATTAATGCAAGAGTGTGAATAAAGACTGCAATCAACAGTAGCAGACAATTATATCGTACATGTGAGTGAATTCGGAACACAGGCGCCTGCACACACAAAAATATTGGCTACAAGCTAGTAAAAGGAAAGCCATAAAAGTTAATTAAAGTGTACCATGTTGTCATCAGATAGCAGCACTAGATGTTTAGCTTCAGCTAATCCTTCGAGTACCATGCACTTTGTGATATCTTCTTCTTCATCTGAATCAGCTTCTTGAGGGTGGTCGTCAACGGAGACATATGCCTCCGCCAACTCTGGCATGCCCTCCAGCACGAGATACCTGTCATGAACGGTTTCCAGCCACAGGGAGACCACAAGGGGACAGCAAATCTGAAGGTCGGTAATAAACGCCAAGCACAAGCAGTCCGTGATGACCAGGCGTTTCACCGACGGGGAGGTCACCTTGATGACATTGCTCATCTCACAGTTGGTGATCTCTAGATTTTCCAACACAGAGCACTTAGAGAAGTCCAGGGAACCAATCATAAAGGAGCCTTCAAAGAACCATAAGCCGCTGAGCTCTAGCCTGGTCAAGTGCCGCGACACAAGAGGTATATCTCTAATCGGAATAGTACCGATGTTACCATATTGCCGCACACTGTGGACCCGGAGGGACTTGACTTGACATTCCAGTACCAGAGGGATCCATCTCCCGACAGCGCGAGAGATCTCAATGTCGTTGGGGTCGTCGTCGTCATAATCGTAACCCCAATTGAACACAATCTCACCGGCCTCAATGGGCGCGTAGTCATTGTCATCTAGCCCGTCGAGGCGAAGACGAAGCAGGCGGTCCACGAATCCACGGACCTCCTTCAGCAACACGTCCTCACGGCCCGTGATGAGCGGGCGTCTCGTCAGCTTCCAGACGTTGCGCCAAGTCCGCGCGAGAATACAGGTTCGCACGGCCTCCTGTGCCGGCAGGAACGACAGGATCTGCGCCTGGATCTCCGGAGGAAGCTGGCTGATCCGGTCGATCACAGGAGCAGCCCGCACGGCAAGGGCTCTCTTCCGGCGTCTCGTGGGGCTGCCATCTGACGCCACCGGTCCGAGCACCGTCGTCGTCGCTACCTGCCATGGAGAGGAACGAACGATAAGTAGAGTGCCAGTGGACAGGGGCGGAAGACGGGCAAGAACCGAAACTGTGTGCAAGGAAGAAGATCACCGGTAGGTTCAAACCTCACCTGATGGCCGGCGGATCGGAGAGACACAGCCAGGCCGATCCTGCAGCGAGACATTCACAGCCAGGGTTCAAATAGCCCGCATCTAGCGGCGCCGATCCCGCAGCGAGACATTCAACCAGCGACCCGTTGGTTTTCACATTCACACTGGAGTGGGCCCCTCTCGGTCTTTGTTCTCTCACTTCTGAATTTTGAATTGCTCGACTAGCAATTAACAATCGTAAATGCATAAAATTTAAATACTACTCGTTATAAAAGAAACATGCATAAAGTATTATTTATATTTCTATATAAGTATATTATAAACTAAATCGAGCGACGGTCTCTTCTTTCTTTCCATGCACAGCCTTCCTTTTTTTTTTTTCCTTTCCATGTCTCGTGTGTTTTCTTTTCTTTTTTTGAAACAATGTCTCGTGTTTTCTGATTGCATTCTTTCTTCCGTTTTATAGATTTTTTATTTGATTTTACCAATACATAATAAGCACTATATACATTGAAAAACTTATTGTATATAGTTCTATTTGTGTTTGATATATTAAAACCATTAAAATATTTATTCATAATTATGTTAGTTTTTGACGTTCTTTAAACTAAATCTTCACATGCAAAATATAATTGATCACTTTTCCTATCTATCTGTCGCAAGAAATCATCCAATTGTCTCTTGCGACACGTGTGGACGCGCGCTGCTGCGATGCCAGAGCGAGGCGACGCCCGGCGATTCTCTTTTTCCTTGTCGGGTCCGCTTTCCTTGTCGGGTTCAGTTAGTGCACCCACTACCGGTTTGTGGCCTTGGATGCCAATCCGGTCACTGTTCTAATTCCACGCACCCAGGACTGGAGTGGCAATTCGGTGGAGCTTGTCGCGGCGGAGCTGGAGGGGGCGATTCCTCCGGCGTTCTTCCTCGCGGAGGGGGGCGATTCCTCCGGCGCTCTTCCTCCTTCTCTCCTTCCAGGCCCGCCGGACGTCCTTCCTTGACGATTTGTAGCCCAGGGCACTCAGCGTTTGGGGAGAGCTCGGTCGAAGGGGCTTCCGGTGATTCCTCCGCTCCTATTCGAGCTCCTCTCCGTCCAGGCCCTTTTGCCGATTTGGAGGCTGGTGGAGGTCCTTCGTCATCAACGTTGTCAGGTACAGTCTGTTGCATCTAGCTCTCCCTCCATTTGTGCTCGTTGGTTTGTATGTTGTTCTTCTAGATCTCGGCTCAAATCCATGAATGGTTGAGTAGGCGTTGGATTTGTCTATGTTGGAGGTTTTGGCTGCAATGGGGGATCCAGTGTTTCTGATTTGGAGATGTTGTGTTTCGGTCATGGGAGCGGGTTGTCCTCTCTGTCTCTCTCGATGTGGTTGGGGATCGATGAAGTAGGGGACTGGACTTTGTGCTCTTGCTTGCCTGCGTGGGGAGCGGAGCACGTGCTGTTGCGTGCCAATATTGTCGTCGCTCAACGGGGTTTAGATTGGCTTTCCTGCTGCTAGCGGGCTTCAGATTGGCTTCCTGCTGCTACTGATGGTGCGCTCGGAGGCAGGTAGGAGCAGCGGCTATCTCACCAGCCAAGCTAGATTTGTTTGTTCACGTTGGTGGTGGGAGAGGATGGAATGCTGATGCGTGTACTCCTGGATCTGATTCGGATATAATTGGAACCAACGTGATAGTTTGGTTGAGATAGATGCGAGGATTCTGTGTTTTTGCTATCTCACTGGACAACGAGATAGATTGGCTATCTCACCGGCCAAGTCCTGAGCATTCTGTGTTTGTTGTCTATTCATTTTTGTTGCGCTGAGAAGCTCAGTTAATCGGGGAAAGTGATGGGATGGAGATGGCATCTGGAAGATTAGTGTGTAGTTAATTGATAAGCTCAGTTAATCACTAGCTCATCACCGGCTGAGCTGCAGCTCGTGCTTCACATGCACTGCTAGGAGTACCGTACTAATAAAAAGTGAGATGCAGATTAGATTTGTGTGTTGTTGTTACAGTAAACAGCAAAGATGAAGATGAGAGGTGGAGCATGCATATGCAGATTGTGGGAAGGAGGATTATAGTTAGTTAATTAGCCATTTTGAAAAATTCTGTCGGAGATGTATGTTGACAGTTAATGTGGCATAAATTACCCTATAAGCTGTTCTACCTAATACAGTAGTTTGGATTAGTTTGAAGCAATCTGGTCTTTTGTTCTAAGATGATGGCATAAATTACCCTATAAGCTGTTCTACCTAATACAATAGTCTGGCATATCAGTGTATTTCTTGGTTAGATTTGTTGCTGCTTTTTTGCTAAAACATGATTTAATTGGCTTGCTTTTTTGGTATCTGCGATCCAAACCAGCATTGCGAATTGGCTGGCATCCATTTTTCTGTTATCAAGGTAGTTGGTTTGAGTTGTGGATCAACATCTTCATCGTGCTAATCTGTAGATACATTATGGGAATTGATGGGCATATGTGAATCAACATTGTGCTTTGCGGCTGGATGGTGGGTCTCTCTCTATCAGACCATTCAGGTGTATGTGGTTTTGCTTCAGTGAGCATTGAGTTGAATGCTTTTCTTTTGTTGTGCCTTGTTGCCTGTAGGGATAGATCACTGGAGGCGTGATCATGCTGTACCTAATCTGCAATCAGACACCGTCAGGCTCACAGTGTTGTTTTAGGTCAGCGCCATCCCTGAGCTGCAGTCCAGTAAGAATTTATACTAAGTAGCATGACCCTGAAACACACTGCTTGATGCTTCACATATGAATAAAAATTTTCCATGCTCTTTGTGTTGATTAATGATTAGTACCCATTACATCTCTCCCATTTACCTACCGTGTTCTATTGAATGTACATACCTCAACTTGCTGAAACAGGAATCTTGACGCTGCTCCTGCTGCTTATGTGAATATATTCTAGGTTGTTTATTGTTTTCTTGTTGCTGCTAACCCTTCCTCCCCACCGGCAATGGATATATTTAGCCAATATTTACAATTAAGCGTGTCCATGCATTTTCCTGCTCGCCATTATCCATTGCTTTGACAGGAGAACATTAAAAATATGTAGTTCTTATCAGCCTTTTAGTTTAAGCAAACCGAGTACATAAACAATCTTATTGCATTTTCAAGTAATAATAGTTGCACTAATTTAAATGTGCAATTTTCTCATCTATGAATTAAAATTCTATTATTATTACATTGTATTGTTTAGCTACAAATAATTATGCCTTCATTTGTTAATTGTATTTCTTTGAACACAGGTTAAAATTTTGTCCTTGTTTAACTATAGAATCAATTATAAATTGTTAGTTATCTTTGTGTTAATAATTTTTCTTAGACAAATTTTGGGATTGTCTATAGATTATCCTCATTACTATTTTTTAAATTTTACTTTCCTGCTTTCCTCATTTTTATGGTACTAAAGAATATTGCTAACGATTGAATTAATCCTTTTCTTAACCGGGTTTTAGGTTTATTACAACTGAGCTGGCAATGGATATTGTTATCCCCATAGGGATGTCAAGTTTTACCTTCACAAGGTACCACCAATCTCAATCTTCCAAACATGTTTGAAGTCTCTGTCCAAGAACTGCAAAGCTCTGCTTGAATACTTCAGTTGTCAATGTCTTGTCTTACAATCCGTTGGAAGAAATAATTCATACATAGGTGTTCTTGACAGAGGCTTCATAAGAATCGATGATGGTTGAACCATGGCTGATGTCTCCTGTTGAACTGTGATTGAACTAGTGAGTAATGATTGATCAGAGATGTCTCCTGTTTCAAACATGCATAGTTCCCTCTTCGTCCAAGAGCTCCCGCCTACAAACACTAGTGGACTCAGCAAGTGAGGAGAGCAAGCAATGGTTGTCGTTTATGCCACCATGACATGATGCAAAACTTGACAACAAGAATAAAAAGCTATGACAACAAGAATAGTCTGCATGTCTGCCATACGAATTGCTATCAGTTTTGTTTGTTTGTCTTTTTTCTGAAATACCAATCATGATTTGTTGGCTGAACCATCCATAGGTTCATAGTAGCTGCTAATCCACACTTTGTTATTATCTAAAGGTATTTCTGTGGTTCATGTAGTCATTCAAAAGAAAATCAATTGACTAAAAATGAAGCTCCTTCTTTGGATCATACTTGTTAGTATCTATTTTTGGATTGCACTTCTATTAGCAGATAAATTGCACGTATGAATTGTTGCAATTATAGTATGAGCTCTTTTTGACAGTACTTGGAATTTCCTCCCATTTCCTCTCATTTCCTCACTTGCTTTATAATTATTTTTTGTAAACAGGGTACATAGGTCATTTTGATCCACTTTCGCTCACCCCGCAGCCCCGACCCTCACCCCGACTCGCGAGGCCACGCCCCCCGACCCCCGCACTTCTCCTCTCGCGGTTGCTCCGTCCCGTCTCATCCAGGCCTCGAGATCCCCGCAAGGAGCCGCCGCCGCCCTAATCCCGCCCGAGCCGCCGGGCCTTTGAGAACCGCCCGCCATCGCTCCCCCGCACCTCGACCCTGACCCAAGACCCGCACCACGACCGCGCCCCCGTCCAGAGACGCGCCCGTCCAGCCACGCCCCGCCCCGCCCCGCCCTCGCCCTCGCCCTCGCCCTCGCCCAGGCGCCCGGGTGCGTCGGTGCCTCCGGCTGGGACCCCGAGGAAGGGTGCGCTCGGCGATCCGGTGGGTGGAGGGGCGTGGTCGCGTTCCGCCCGTCGCTCGATCCGGCCGACGGTTATCGCCGACGCCGACGGCGGTGGCATACCTCGCCCAGCGCCCGCCCTGCGTCGCCATCGCCATCACAACGGTGTCACTTGCAGCGCCCGCTTGCCTCCGCCCCCCGCGAGGGCCACTTGGCCGCCCCTCGCGCCCCTCCAGTCCGAGGCAATCCTCGAGGTACCAAGTCACCCGCCATTCGGTGCCCCCTCGCCCCCCTGTTAGGATAAATTGTACTGGAGATCTGGCCACCATGCTTTTGTCATTCTGTACCTATGCTTTTTGGCCTGTGGTTTGATGCTCTACTAAAATGATCAGGTTGTGGAGGACTTTGCAAAATTTGACATTCTGTACCTATGTCTTTTTCTTTGTATCAAATTGATATATGCAGTGACCAAGAATCACATTGACACTGCAATGCCATCTGTTACATCTAGTTGAACACAAAAAGCCAATCACTGTTGCATACTTGCAGACAATATCCAAATAAATAAGAGTAGTTTATTTTGTGTGTTGTTACTTCTTTATTATTCGTGGAACAATGTACTCTTGTCAGATTGGTGAGCAATTATCAGATGTCTGAATGAGCTTGTCCACCCACTGCAATTGTATAGTTGCCTATATCTATTCTTGTTGATCTCTGAATGAGCTTGTCCAGAGCAAAATTTGGTTGCTGCATTTCACTGTAACTAGTTGATGGCTGTAGCCCCTTTGCTTATACTGTTGTCGTGTCTTGCTTAACTGCAAAATGTAGTTAACTGAACAAACATGAACCCATTTTTGTACCTATATTTAGCCATGAATATTTATTGTTATTGCATCACAGCTGAGCTATGATTCACAGTAGGTTTGCCACATGTGCGACTGAAGCATCCAGCCCTTCGACATCAGAATAACCATCCATTGAAGTTTAGTCCCCATCAAACCCTGTTTTATTTAGTTTCAGAGAGTAGAAACAGAGAATCATTTTCTTGCTCACATTAAAATACCCTAGAAGAAGTTGCAGGCTTTTGATTCTGCAGCAATGCATTTGTTTCTACAGCAATGCTTTTGTCTGTTTTCTTTCTAATTGCTTATTCAGTCTTGTGGCATGAGATGAACTGGGACTTGTCCATACATTAGCTTGTTGAGGACAAAAGGAAATTTCAAGTTCTTGTCTAAAGTTACAGGCCCTTGGAACCCCATGCTCACACATCTTTTTTGTGTTGGGCCAACGAGGAATTAATCCTAGAATATTTCGTAGCTATTGGATTTTGCACAAGTCGATGCAGTCGGCGTAGGTTGTTAGGTCAGCCTGCTGCTGCAGGGTGAGCATTGTCCTTTGCGCAGCTCCGACGGCCCCATGATTAATCATTGCTGGTGCTTGTTGTTCTCTTTTTAGCTGCTGATCAGATAAAGAAACAGTCCAGGAACTTTAATTTCTCCAAGTATTGATTTTAGCCATCAAATTCAGACTAGAAAGCATTAGCAAATGTGTGCAGTAGCCTTTCTGAATGCAATAGCCATTCTGAATTCGACTTGTAGTATTTTCAGTAGTGATGCTATCTCCTACTCCGATTAGGTTCTGTTGGTGCTGATGCTTAAGTACATCAGTGTTTGTGCAATCACTAACTTGAGAACAGCACCAGATGATATTCACTCTATCAATTATGAGGTCAGAGACAGTGACCTGTTAGACAAATGCTAAGCCTGTGATGTGACTTGCTTTAGCGGATCGCAAACCCATTCTTATGTGACAAATGCTAAGCCTGTGATGCAACTCCAAAATTCTTATGTGCAGATTCCAAGTTCACACAGCAGGAGCTGCCGGCTTGCAAGCCGATTCTTACTCCAAAATGGGTAGGCTTACTGGTCGTTGAGATTATGATGCTATTTTAATTGGAAAACATGAGACAACAACTTAACTGCTAACTTGGATATCTTACCGCCAAAGAAAAAGAAGTGAACAGTCTTGCATTGGAGATTTACTATGCTTCCCTGATTCAGGTATGTAAAGAGCCGAAATGATGCACCGCTAAGAGATGCTAAGAAAGCTAACTAGACATCCGCTTGTGAACCTGAGAAGACCACAGCTAATGGGCAACGTGATTTTGTTTGTTGTGTTCTTTAGAGCTGCATGTAGCAGTGATCATGAGAATATCTCTAATGGCTTGTTTCGTGGTACGAGCACAGTAAACGGTTTCCTCTAATAGTTTACTATGTGATGATGTTCATGCTTCGACTACTAAAGATGATCTGTTATCAGTCAAGGGTACAAAACCAATATAGATCACCTGAGAATGTAACCTTTGTCTCCCTAGTTCACCATGTATTCTTGGCCTTCCCTCGATGTTGGAGAATTCACATGTGACATGCTGGCATGTATGCAGCCTTTTTGCCAACAGTTTAGGTTGCTCTCATGTTTCGATCAGGCTGAGTCGCTGCGTGTCACGGCAAGCATGGCTCAAACACTTCTGTAAGAGATGGGAGTACTTTCCAGTACTAACCAAATTGTGTCCCTGCAACGAACGAACGAAAAACTCCCGCGGCCAACGAACGCATGGACGAAAATACGAAAAATTCCGAGGCCAACGCCCTAGTGAAAAATGACGTAAAAATCCCTATGCAAAAACAACGAATTGCAAAAATAACCACAAGGTGAGGAATCGAACCAGCAACCTCCAACATCGTGTGCCTCAAGACAAACCAATAGAACTAGACAATATTTGTTGTTAAAGTGCACCATTCTCTGTATTTATTAGAGAAAATATGAAAAAATTACCTCTAATTAATGACTCGTTGGTACACACAATCATGTACTCAACGACCTTTTGATCCCTAACCGGAGGGAGTATAGTCATGTGAGAATGTGGTGATACATCCTCCACAACCATGAACATGCCTCACATAGAGCCATGTGAGTCGGTGGGAGAGGTTCATGGTTGTGATGGATTCAGTAGTGTCACTTTGTCCAAATCATTTGAAAAATTAATGACATGGTAATGGCGACAAACTATGATGTTTATGTGCATTTATACAATTTTTTACACATTTTTACCTATTATTGTGATTATTTTATGGTAAATTGAAGGAAAAATGAAAAAGCAACCTATGCTAGGTAGAAAAATCTAAAAAGTTGCATGGACCACTCATTTTGGTGTACGATCATTACATAAAATTTTTAAATGATTTGGAGATTGTGGTGATACACATCCTTCACAACCATGAAGATGTCTCACATAGAGCCATGTGAGTCGGTGAGGAGAGGTTCATGGTTGTGATGGATCTATACTTTGTCACTTTGTCCGAATCATTTGAAAAATTAATGACATGGTAATGGCGACAAACTATGATCTTTGTGTGCATTTATACAATTTTTCTGCACATTTTTACCTATTATTGTGATTATTTTATGGTAAATTGAAGGAAAAATGAAAAAAAAAAATCTATACTAGGTACAAAAATCTAAAAACTTATGGACCACCCATATATTTAAATTAAGAGAAAAAAAAAGGTTGAAATGGCAAAAAAAAAAATAAAAAAGAGAAAGGGAAATATAAACAGAAAAAACAAAAATCTTGTAAAAACAGAAAAACTATCCCTCTATGGGGGTCGAACCCGGCACCACAGGTCTATGCTAGATAGGCCTTTCCATTGCGCTATTTACATGATTTTGTTTATGGGGCCAACGCTGTTCTTTTTAAAAGAAACCAGGACAACTCAAGTGTTTGTTAAACCATTTTCTCATTTCTTTGGGTATCCACTTAAGCTTGTACAACATCCTGATCCTGCATCACCACCCGATCTATGCCAGTGGCTGAAAACCTAAGCTTCTGCAACACCAAGGTGTAGACATACGGTGATACGAGCGAAAATACATGAGCATTACAGAGTTTGTGATATACACAAATGTACGTGAGAACAAGATCTTAGTGAAAGCTTGACAACCCTCAGCTTTTGGAGCATAAGACTGCATCATTTATTCTCAGTTTTCAGTCTTTCGCGCTTATCAGATTGCTCAGGTTTCAGACAACAAAAAAAATGGAGATGGTAAACTACGCACGCACAGTTGAACGGGCTGAGTATACATCCAATACAATGTTCTGCTAACACTTGCAGCGTGGTATACTGATCAGCGTGACGATCAAACTTGCACCAACAATGTCAATGCCTGCTTGCCTAGTGTTCGGTTTGAGTCACACAGTCTGACCGATTTTCTCATAGACACGCTGTCGCTGCCCCATGCCTTCCGGCAGTGACGCCGTCGACATCACCTCAGTGTTGATCGTGGATGACGACGACGTCGACGACATGGATCCCGCCAGGTCGTCGGGCGTCGTCGCTGCCAATGACGAGGCTGTGTTTGTGCTGGCCTCCGAATTCTCTGCTCCGGGTTGGAACAGCATGTCGCCGTCAACACGCGCGTTGTAGACTTGTAGTCGGCAACGGCCCAGTGCGCTTCCTGCACGATGGACTCTGCTCCACCCGACGGCGTCGGCACCACGGCGCGCATTCCGGTGGCGAGCTCCAGGAGCACCACTCCGAAGCTGTACACGTCGGCGGCCTCCCGGACCTCCGTCGACACGTGCGTGCCGCCCTCGGGCACGATCCGCGACACGCCGAAGTCCGACTGCATCGCGGTGCCGGAGTCAGTAGCCCTCGTACGCCGAAGCCCTTGTCCAGAATTTTCCCCTTGTCGTTCCTGCAGCTCCCTGCAGCGTACGCACCGATCAGGCCGAACATAGGATCATGGCCGCCTCCAGCGTGTGGCCCCTTGAGCAGGAACCGGCTCTGGACCATGAGGATCACGATGAGCGACGCCACGAACGCCGCCGAGTTGCTGTAGAAGAACACCTTGTACCGGGTCGGGTGCGGCCGATTTGAGCGACCTCGACGAACGCCTCTGGTGCCGGTCGAGATGCATGGTTGAATAATCTAGAGCACACCTCTGTTGAGCACACCTCTGTTGTACGGGTTCTCCTTCTCATCGTACCTGTACGGCTGTACCTGAAGTTCCCGTACGTCGACGTCGTCTGCACGAACGAATCAACACCATGAATTGCGTGCGCAGCTCTATCGGTCAACGGCTCTGTCGGATCGTTGGAGTACTCGTACGCGTACCTGGTTGGTCTTGGCGCCGCAGCCAGAGGTCTAGGTTCACGGCGCTCGTTGGCGTCGCCACCCGACGCCGCCGTGATGACGTCGTTGCCGACGACCCGGTCGCCCGCCGCCGCGGCCCGCCTGCTCAGCGGACGGCGTGCAACTCACGCCGCCCGCACCCTCCCGTAGCGTGAGGGGCCTCCGCCTCGGCGAACGGAGCGCCCTTGACGCCGCCGGGGCCGGATCTCGCCTCCTGCATGACGAAACCGCGGCGGCGACTTGACACACGACGAACCCTAGGAACACTAGCGTTCTTTTTTATTTTTTCTAAAAATAATAAGAAGATATTCATCTAACTATAGTACTTGTATTATCGACCCTAACTATACTACTCTATGAAGTTACCGTTTTACCCTTAATCAAAAAAAAGGAATTACGAGAATGCAATTAACGCTTAGTCTTAATCCCCACATTTGCGGGGGAGGAAACGGGAGGAAATTTTTCTCCCTGGCCCACCGACCATAGACACATCAATTTCCTCCCATTTCCTCCAACCCGTTTCCTCCCATTTTCTCATGCCTTCGTTGTCGCCGGATCAATCGCTCTCGGTCGATGTGAGCCATCGAATTTTCCCCAATTATTGTAAAAATTTCTTATAGTATTTGACATGTGCAATGTCTATTCTTGTCATTTATAATTTTCAATTTTGTTACTATTTTGCATGTGATTAAGCATGAAAAGAAACTGTTGAGAAACCTTCTACTCCCTCTGTTCCAAATTGTAAGTTGCTTTTACTTTTTGTTTATCCATTTTGCTATGTATCTAGACATATTATTATATCTAGTTTGTGTTGTTTGTTTCTGTTGTTCTGTCATTCCTATACTGCTACATGATGTGTCGATTTGCTTGATTGCTAAAATCTTCTAGCATGAGGTCATCGGGTTAGAGATTGGTGGTATTTTTTTATCATGAGATTGATTCAGTTGTTGCTTTAGTGTAGTTTGTGTGATAGGTAGATCATGTGGCTCCATGAAAGATTAGTAAGCTGGGTTGTTGCTGTTGTAGTAGGACAGTGGAAACTCACATCTTTTAACTGTGTTGCATATACTTTTCAATGCGAGTGTTTTACAATCTGAGCAAAGGCGTGTGTGTAGGTTGTAGAGAGGGTGCAGCCGGCTAGGCCTCCTTTGTCTTGTTTCCTCTTGTGGAATGTCTAAGGCTGTTGCAATGCAAGTGACTGCAATAAAGCAACCAGGTGAAGCGTGCATAGGTTCTCCTCTCTTCCAAATTTGTCAGAAATTCGAACCATTTGATGTTGGCTTACTGCTTTTCTTGCTCTCTGGTCAGTACCTCGCTTTGTGGTCTAACTTTTCCTTTTCCAGGTGTCCATGAGGTGTTTACTCTAGCAGGCCACGCATGCGAGCTGTCGACCCATCAACAAGCACAAAGGTTTGATGTCTCTTTCATTTATTTTGAACTAGTCAGTATCATCTACATGATTGCTTAGATTGTTTTCAGACAGCGACAACAACTCTGTGCTTTGCGTTTTCTGTTTTCAGGCAGTGAGAGCTGAGGAAAACTATATATGCATATAGAATATGATTTTATTGTCCCATGAATTTTATTACAATTTCAGGAAGAATAGAAATCAAACTATGGATAATGTATATTGGTGCCTAGTGCCTACCTTACCTTCATCCTAAATATAAAAATATGTGGAATGAGAAAATGCCCTTGCCCATCCTCTTGCTTGGGATGCTGCATGGTGACATCTTTAGTGACCTAAAGTGCAGCTATCCATTATCTTAAAATATCTGTTCTTGACTGAAAGTTGAATGCTTATCCTTGCAACTATGAGTGAGTGCTGCTTATATGACTGGACTCCTGCTTCCATTATCTGAAACTGTCTTAAATTGAATCCCTCTTTGTTCTTTTTTTCACTATGGTTAACTGAATATTCCTCATGCTTGGCGCTGCATCTTTTAAAGAGTGATATTAACTTTGATTTACGAGTAAGTGGCTCGTTTTGAACATAATTGCAACCAACAATAATGGAAATTGCAACTATTGACTACCGTAGTTGTAGTTCTAAGCATATGCAATATGCTGTTATTAAACCATTTTTGCCTCATGTTCTCATTTTCTGCTAGTTGATCTATATATTCAGCAAGTATATATATACTATTTCACTTTTTAACTTTTAATTTGTGTTCTTTTTATGTATAAATGTTTGAACCTGTGTACTTTGTCAATAGGAAAAGTGGTTCCAAGCTACCATTCTCACAGCCTCTTCTACTGAGCTCAACCTTTGGGGTGTCAAAAGGGGCTATGACTCAAAAGGTTCACATTCTCCTTCCTGTTCACCTTTTAGATGCCTGGGTTTGGGTAGTGTTAACCAATCTCCTACTGGTGACATGAAGCAATGCTTGTCACTTTCGATTGCTAGGCATGTGTGTGGATGTGTTGTCTTTTGCTGCGATGTGCGTAGTAACTTGGCGATTGCATGTGTTTATGTTGTCACTTTCAATTCCACTTAGGGATCTTGTAGTGCGGGTGAAACAAAGCAATCGGACAGGCATGGAGGAGGGAGGGAAGGAGATAGAGGAACTTGACATTGCAATTTTTGTTGGTGCTGACCTATTTTTCGGGCAATGCTTGAAACTGTATTTTACTTATGCAAATAGGCAGTACTATCATTTAGACAATAAGTTGATGGACATTACTATCAAGTGTTATATGATATTTTCGAAGTTCTATGTGTTTTTTAGGCTTTTTAGGGCAAAGCTACCAAGATCTCAGGCGTGAACGAGGTGTGTGCCCATTCCGTAGTCTGTAGTTGAGTTTGCACTCTGTTTTTGTTGAGACATTGTTGTTTTGTCCGTGGTAGCTTCACATAGCAGTTATAGTGATGCTGCTTAGGATGGATTGGCTATTGCTATAGCAAAGTCATCGCAGGGTCCCTACTTAGGATGTCTTCTTGTTTGTCTCAGCTGTCATGTCCCTTGTAATTAATAAAATTTGTTTCAAACAAGATCTCATAGTCAAAAAACAGGGACCCTGCGATACAAGACATGACAATACAAAATGACATCGCTTGATTGCCTATATAAACCTTGCGTTGAAGACGCCTTTTGAAAGTAACACTTTTTGCTTCGAGGCCGAGTGGGCGTTAGGCCCTCGAGGCCGAGATGTAAAGTCATCACGGGGACCCGCGGTTGTGTTTGGATTGTGCCTTGTCTTGTAATTTATATTTATCGCTTGATTCCCTATATGAAATTGCGCGGAGGCGATGTAAAAACAACTTTTTCGCTTTAAGGCCGAGTGGGCCGGTAAGCCCTCGAGGCCGTTCCGTAAAGTGATCACGGGGATCCTGTGAATTGTGTTTCAATTGTCCCTTGTATTGTCCCTCGTTTTGTAAATTGACAGCCTTGTATTGTCCCTTGTATTCTATTCTATTCTATTCTATTTTCCCTTGTATTTTACCTTGTGCTTGTCTTCAAGTTGTCTGTTGTTTTCTTTTTAAAATCTTTATCTTGTGTTTTGTTCTAGGGGGAGCACCCTCAAATTAGCTGTGATTACACATAAATCATAGATGCCCTGATTTTTCAGCAAATGGCTTACTTGGAGCAATTGCAACATGGCTTACTTGGAGCGCATATTGTGATGGCTTACTTGGAGCAATTGCAACTGTGTTTTTATTCAATGATGGCATTGTTTAATTGCTTAATTGGTGAAGCATGACGAACTAAAAATGTTAGATTCTTTTAATCTGCATTTCATCCTTCAAACTTTTCCCAATTAATCAAAAGGCTATCTTTGTCTAAAACTGCAGCTCCTGATTTGCATCTTGTTGGTTAGTATCCATTTCTTAATTGCACATTTATAAGTAGTAAATTGCACAATAAAATTACTGCAACTATGGTGTTTTTCATGTGCAATATCCAGTCTTTAACTCAACTCATGCTTCTTATTTTCTGAAAACTGTCTCATATTGAAGTAGTGACAAGGACTAACAAGGATAGAAGCAAGCAAGTGGAGGGCAAGAAGGAACGGGGCAGGCCCTGTATATGAGGATGAACACAGATCTAACAGAGGACAATGGAGGAGAAACAAGGACAAAAGCAACAAACTCAAGGGCACATACCTTTCTAGTTGCTTGATCCTCTTTTCCCTTCTTGTTCATCTTCTTCTCCACTGTGAATCTCTTCTAGATCCAGGTTTGATCGGGGGTGGGGTGACTACGTGGAGTTTCTTTCTTACTGGAGTGCAGTGGCATAGCTGTAAATTTTGTGTATTCATTGAATTGTTCCCATAGCTGCAGCATGACCCAGCGTGACCCAAATGAGCACAGCCTATGGGGTTAACGGGTTGAAAAATCCAAAGCCGTTACTGTTACTTTCGGACCCATTAAGTGTCTCGCTAGCTAATGTGTGTTTTTTTGACAACAATCTAGCTAGCTAACGTGCTGTGTCGGTAATTTAATAATGCTGATAAGTAATCCCACCCTTGGATGAAGATCCAAGGGTGTGTACTATGTTGCAAGAAATGTTTGCTAGTTTTCTTGTGAAAGAAATATAGCAAATCCCATAATTGATAATGCATATATTAGAATGTGAATTCAAATCAAATTGTATAAAGCATTATATTCAATATGCGTATGCCTTGGGCACGTACAGGTGGTTCATATGTTAATTAAATCGTGTCACAATATCTGAAGTTGTGCAAATAAATAAGATTCTAGCACGTTCAATAAAGATCATGCCCGTGCCTCTTTCCTCTTCCACTTTCTTTATATGATGAGTTAGCAGCCAGGCGCGGCATGGCGCAAGCATGGGCATGGGTGTGCTGGGCTGTGAGGGGCACGACATGGCTCCCTTCTGTGCGGGCATATAGCTGTCGGGTGAAGGCCCCCTCCCCACTGGCCACTAGACTCCTCTAGTGCCGCCTCACCTGGGCTCCTCCAGCACCTCCCTTCGCGACGGGTGCTCTCGAAGCCACCAGCCCGTACACCTGTGTCGTCTTTGCCCATGGCCAGTCCTGTCCTGGCCAGGCACCCGCGGCCATCTTGCTTCATGCTACCACACACACACGCGATCTGACCATCACCTTACCTATCCCACCGAGCTGGCCAGCCACCAACACATAGACTGCCGGCTAGTGGGCACGGGCCTCGTGGCTGCACAAGACGAGCATGTCACATGCCACCTCCTGCCATCTCTCCCAAGTGGCGGCGGGCGGTAGGTCTAAAGTCAGGGAAGGGGAAAGAGGGAAGCTGAGGTGGTAAATGAGGACGCCGTGTCCGAGGTGCACTACCAGAAACACGCCTTCGCACTGTGTTCAGCTCTAAGCCGAGTGCCAAATATCGGGCACTCGGCTTAGAGCCCGAAGCCGAGTGCCTCAGTCTAGGAACACGGCAGAAGAAAAACACTCGGCTTAGACCGGCTAAGCCGAGTGCTAGAACGGCGACACACGGCGAAGGAAATACACTCGGCTTAGAAGCAAGGTAAGACGAGTGTCTAATGTTGACACTGCAACGGAAGTTTCAACCGTGTTCCGCTAACCGTCGTCGGCCCCTCCGTTACTCCTTTGCCGAATGCCTTGACCTCGGCACTCGGCGAAGGACCAGACACACACGCCTATTTTTTACTTTTTTTGCCAAGCTCATTCAAAAAACACTCGCCTTAGGGCATCTTTGCCAAGTGCCATGGGGGCACTCGGCAAAGAAATTTTTTCCCCAATTGCCTTCAAACCTTTTCTCCTCAACACATATCATGTGGTCGAGGGGCGGGGACTGGGCTCACTGTGGACAGGGCTGGTGGTGTACAAGGAGTATGCGGTCGCCCTGGCAACCGTTGTCATTGCGTCTGTCCCGCTGCTAATAACCACTAGCGGAAGAAGCAAATAGATGGACGTGAATTGAGGCTCGGGGCGGGGTGATGGGGAGGGGCCGGGAGTGGTATGTGGACTTGAGTCGTGCCTCAACTATGTTGCATATTGTTTTTGAGGTACTGGACTGTTAACTACAAATATGTCTTTATTAGAACAGAACTCTAATAAAACAGACATGCATTCTCGTAATTACAGGCCTACCAAAGAGTTGAGGTCAGGGATCAAAGGAGATTGAGAGGTCATTCCCCTATCTTACAGCCCGGCGACACTGGCGGAGCCAGGAATCGACCACTGGGTATGCCAGATGCACAAAAGGAAGCCAGAATGTATAAGATACGTATATGAACTTGTATACTTGTTAATGGTTTTCCTCAAATCATGGGTATGCCCTGGCAAACTGGTGCATACCCCTGGCGCCGCCCATGCCCGGTGAGGAGCGAGAAAAAAGAGTTACCAGCCCGGCCATCATCTATGTCTTCGTTCAAGCATCATTAAGAGAAATGAACTGGACTTTGGGAAAGAAAGCAGCTTGCCAACCTGCTAATTAACTCCGAAGTATCAAAGCTAAATTTGCTTGGGACTTCCAACAACTTGAGTAACTATACTTAACTACCTATATATGAGAGTCTAAAAAAATGACTTCTTACTGGCCCAATACGTCATACTGATTTGACACATCCTTACACTTTCTTTCAACTTCCAAAAGAAAAGTTTCTATCTACGAAAATCTTTGATGCGGTTGTCTACACTTACTACTTTGAACAGGATAAGGAAAGCTCGAGTGAAGAGTTCCTCCGACCACTCTGAGTACAAATAATAGAGCAATCGAGTCAGTAGCTTCCTTTAGAGCTGGGAGAAGTAGGCTGGACGGAAGGGCCGTGGACCGAACGAATTCCTGTTCTCGAATCAGCTGTTCTACCAAGCTCAACTCTGGCACTGCCAAATCGCTACCTACCCCCGTTTTCAACGTTCGAGAATCTTCTCCCTACCTAGGCCTCAAGCTAGCACTGTTGAACCATCCCTAACTTGCATAAAAAAACAAACAACTGGAATCAAGGAAAATCAAAGCAGTCGACAGGGGAAAATATCAAATCACGTAAGGTGTGCTCCATTGGTTGCCTGAACGGAGCTTCAGTGGTTGCCTGAAGGCCACCCAGCATTCATAAGTTTGGCCAAAGTTCGCTGAAAATCAGTGAATATAGTTTGTACTGATCAGGTCCGGTAAAAGATTATCCACCAGCCCGAGAAGGAAGGTATGATGTGGTACGCATTTTACGCTGGATAGGAAGTGTGGCTTCCTCAAGAAGTAGTTATATATGTGTAAATCCTTTTGGCTCTTTGATTTTTGGTAGCAAAAAATCTTGGAAAAAGCCTAACCAAACACACACATATAGAGTTCCTCCCACTTGGAAAAGTTTTGTTATGAGACTCTTTTAACCAAACTGTACCACATCAATTTGACTTGGAAAGGGAAGTTGACACGAATAGATTATATATAACTTGAATAATGTCATGACATCTCACTTTCTATAATACTGTTGTGATACAAGAAGAATCAAGATATATATCATGATTCACTTAAAGAAGAAACGAAGTGTCCAATATAATATAAAACGCAGGTAAGCAACCCAAATACTAGTAGGTTCTTGAAACACATGTAACAGGAAACAGATAGGAACACTAAGGCAGCAACTTGGATGCCAAAACCACATGGACAAACAGCATGTCCATAGGAGTGGGATTGAACAGACATGATCGCTGATAGTATGTTGCTTCCCATTAAAAAGTTGGCATAAATTTACCAGTTCAGTGAAATGGTTGATTCTTTTCATCGGGACTTGTTTTTGTTACTCTGATTCTAAAATCTGTACAAATGAGAAGCATGATAAGTTAAGATGGCATCGGCAGCAAATGTGGAACATGGCAAGAATCTACACAAGAAGTCAAGAACAGAGTTCAGTACGTAAGAATTTACTTACTGAAAAATAATTGTAAGCTAGGTACTCAAATATTTTGTTGGAATGAATTGATAAATACTGAACAAGTCTCAACAAAATACAAATGTTGGTTTAGTGGTCTACATTCTTGAACTGTACCATTATTTTAAAATGTAAAAATACCATAATTTTTAATATAGAGTAAAATACATCGGCAGAACCAATACAGTACTACGTCATTCTCATCTTGGTCACAAAACTATAAAATTGCCCAGCTAGCTAGGTTCCTAATCTATTTAAGTACTCCAAT
The DNA here is from genome assembly GCA_015847255.1 of Hyparrhenia diplandra. Lineage (NCBI taxonomy): Eukaryota > Viridiplantae > Streptophyta > Magnoliopsida > Poales > Poaceae > Hyparrhenia > Hyparrhenia diplandra. Next base: position 318,512 of record JADLZK010005602.1, on the reverse strand, counting down.
CTTGGTCCCAAATAGCCACATCCAAACAAATTAGCTGACGGGGTGTTTCAGCTTAGAACCACATGTTGGTCTGTAGTTCATAAGTACAAGGTCAGTGCCTCAATTCTTACATGATGCAAGCCTGTGTCGATAAATTAATGTCCCTAATCCATGTATGTACTCTATCTTGCCCAAAATAGCCCCACCATACTCCATTTTTTTTTTTTCGATTGGGCCATTCACCCGTTTTCATTAAGGCGAGGGGAAAACCAAATCGAAATACAAACAAAGGCCTAGATGTTGAGGCGACATCAAAGGTCAAGAAACAAAAAAGCAAAACGAACAACCTATCTAAGTAAACTAAAGCGACTACATGATGACTAAACTAAAGCCCAACCATACTCCATTCATTGTCATCTAGCTCACTAGAGAGGTATGAAGCAAATGTTCATTTAGTTGTTGACCTCCTTATCATCCCCATACTGTCGTCTTGGCGATTAAAGCTTTGGCACCAAATTCCATGCCAGCAGCACAATGTGACTTAAGGTTAGAAAGTATTTTCCTATTTAGTTTCATAGCCACTGACACTCGCCGGAGCATCATCCTTCCAGTGGTAGAGCATAGATCAATTGAACTGATATATTGTAGTACTTGAATGGATTGTATATATACCTAGAATTTCACTTTCATAGTATGGGGATCGAGGTGAGAATCACTAATAGTTTTAGGGACCACCCATGTAATTATGAGCAGTGCACCCACATATTGTCGTATTGAGGACACGACTTGAGCTAATTTCCTATGATGTGATTGCTTTGGATCAGAATTTAGAAGGAAGTGTTAGTTTAAGGACCACCATTGTAATATACTCTAGAAAATATGAGTTAAGAACAAAATTGTGAAGGTATTAATTGTGAAGGTATTGTGCCACAAATATTTTCTCGCAAAACTGATAATGTTATTTCTCCATGGTTAATCTAAATAGGCATATCTATGATGGTCCGGAATGTAAATTGTGAAAGCACCAGTTATTTCATTCTAAAATTGAAGGAAGGACTAAAAAGTTTGACGTGGAAAGATCTAAACACGTTATGATTCTATTGGTGATTGGCATCCTGACATGCGAAACATTGGCTATCATATTGCTAAAATAAAATGTAACATACAAATGTAAAGTAAAAAAAGCAGAGTTGATTGTAATCTTACGTATGTTCAAAGTACCCAGAAAATTAAGGGCATTAAGTAATCTTTTATTGACGACATCTCCACAATTGATGTGAACTGTCTTAAGGTGTCGTGATATTTTGGTCGACTTCATTGTTGCATCAAGGTGTCCTTCCATTTGCACTACATATTTTTGCCTGACGGCCCCTGAAATGGAGTCGTCAAGTTAAATTAATATTAATTTATACTATAACTCACAAGCGGCAATGCAGTATTGACTGCCTATCAAGAAATATTTTACCCAGAATGATGAATTAAGTGTAAGCTTCTCTAAAAGTGGTGCATGCTCAAGAATACACGCTAGTGCCCTGCAATCAGGCTGACACCTGTAATCGAGATTAAGCACCAGGGTCTTCAAATTGGAAAATGTGGGGCACCACCTCAAATCCCTCCTTAAAATATACTGGACAGATTGCAAAAAACAAAAATTATTGTTTGGGAATGCATAAGTGTGAGAATATGTAATTGCTATCAGCAGGAAACATTATTTGCCTAGAACACATATACAGTTTAACATGAATAATCGATGAGGACCAAAGGCATATATGTTTGTGTACCGTTGAATTATATCCAGAAGATGCTGTGAGCACTAGATCTTTAGCTCGTGCTAAACCTTCAAGGACCACGCACTTTGTGGTATTTTTTCCAGCATAATCACCTGAACCTCCTTGGTCGCCATCGATAAAACAGTCAATATCGCCCATAACATGGTAACAAGCCATGGGATCTTCACAAGAGCAGTCATCTTGACTTGATTCAATCTCAACTTTTGCCTCCACCAAATCTGGCATTCTCTCAAGAAGGGGAGTCCGGAAGTCCCTGTCGCCGCCCTCCAGCAACAAAGAAACTAGACGTGGAACACAAATCCGAATGCGGTGTCGCATGCCATAGGTATTGCACGATGTGAAGACTAGGCGTTTAAGTGATAGGGACACAATCTTCCACACATCTACCACGAAGCACTGATCAATCTCCAGCTGCTCCAACGCAGGACAGCCATCCAGGTTGAGGCAACGACAGTCGAACTCTATGCTTCTAAGCTCTAGCCTGGTCAAGTGCGGCGAGATGAGGAGACTATCGTTCACCTTCATCCAGGCTTCAGTTGACCCATAATCAGATATGTCGATCCGGAGCATCTGGATTTGACATTTCAGGACACGGCGCATCCATCTGTTGACAATGGACGTGTCCTCGTCGTCGAGATGAGGGTCCGGCTCATGGTTGGACTCCGAATCGTCAGAGTTATAGTCTAGCGCGTCAAATGGATCGAACCTGATCCCGCTAGCGTCGAGGGACGCCTTCTGGAGCCCGTCGCGGCGGATTCGAAGCAGGCTGTCCACGAATTGCCGGACATCCTGCACGGAGTCGCCCGTGATGAGCAGGCGTCTGGTGATCTTCCAGACGTTGCGCCAAGTCCGCGCGAGAATACAGGTTCGCACGGCCTCCTGTGCCGGCAGGAACGACAGGATGTGCGCCTGGACCCCGTCCGGAAGCCTGCTAATGAGGTCGGCGGGATCGATCACGGGGGGTGGAGATTCCATCGCCGCCAATCAGAGCTCCGTCGCCAGCCGCTGCGTGGGAGAGAATCAATGATGAGTGGATCGGAGGACCAATTGGGCAGGAAGGCGTCAGGCACGAACGAACTGAGGCAGGCAAGTTGATGACTCGTTCACTCACCTGATGGCTGATGGCCGGCGGAGACTGGAGATACGCCTCCTCGCTCGTCGATCTCACTTCGCCACAAATCCACAGACGAACGAACTGCACTCGTCGTCGCTTCAAATAGGCAGCAGCTATCGGCGGCTCATTAAACCCAGCGCAAGTTTCAAGCAGTGTGAACCGGCCCCTTGGGTTTCTGTTTCAATTTCACACAGCCTGGACTGGACTCTTCCCATGCATGTCGATCTCTTCTCCATTCAAATAGGAGCGCAAGTTCCAACCTTTGGGTTTTGTTTCACACAGGCTGCACAGGCTGTAGTGAACTCTTCGGTTCTCATTCTCTCTGACCTTTCATTCGACGCTAACTCTAGTAGGAGCACATCCTGTACAGCAATTAACTGGGATAATTACACTAAATAATTTTAGGTGTACAGTACTTTATTTAGGGATTTGCTTTGCTAATAGAAGAAATATATTTCTTATTTTAGGAAACAGCCAACTAAAATATCTTGTGATTCACTACCGCACAGCGGACCTCTACCGAGAGCAGGAGAGTTTACCAAGAGAACACGGCCACACCCTCGGTAGAACCTCTCTCGAAGACACGCACTCGATAGAGATTGAGCAAAATGCTCGGTAAAACAAGCCTCTCGTTTGCCCGGTAAACATGGCCTCTTGTAATTCACCGAGCGTCACGCCTCAGCAAACCAGCGCCCTCGGTAAAATTCACGCCCCCCATTTGCCCGCACACAAACGCGGGTCTGCCATCAACTTCACCGAGCTGATGTTAGGCCCTCGGTAGCATATGGTCAGTCTACCGAGCGTTTGCCCGGTGCTCAGTAGACTATGGTCACTCTACCGGCGTCTGACATAAAGCTCTCGGTAGAGAGGTTTTGCCGAGGGCTACATCAGTAGCTCTCAGCAAAATTGACCATAGTTTTTTTTTTTCTGTTTTTTTCTTCCACCTTGACAAACAAAAATTAAAACAAGTCACAAACTTGCATAATTTAAAATGTGCATAATCCATACCAACTTGCATAATTTAAAACGTGCATAATCCATACAAACTTACATAATTTAAAACAAGTCACTACAATTAAAAGATGTTCCAACTACAACTTCACTTTGCAAGTTCTATGGCAGCCGCCCGGAATTGTGCATATAACTCAAGAAAGTGTAGGTCACCAATCTTGAGTTCACAGATCTCGAAATATGGTTTAACATTCTCACTAATGCATCCTCCTTTCTTCACAACCGACGACATGGTGTGCTCACGGCGGTTAACCGTCCCGGGCATGTCTCAAGGTCAAACCACCGATAGACAAACACCTTTGCCTGATATCCATTTGTAGTGAGTGTTGGCATTGGATTAGCCCATTTCCAACGATAACCCAATTGAGCCAAGGTCTGGCTTAGAATGGATGCATAACTACACCCATCGTAGGTTAAGTCATGTTCTTGAACCTGTAATAATTGGAAAAAAAATTATTAGAACATTCCAAGATTACCATATCATTTGTAGTTGTAAGCTATATGATAAATTAACATATTGAGATTACCACATTATATTGGTTTCTCTCAGCCCAGTTTGCAGCGAATCTCACAACATTATGACTCATGTTCATACTATTAGCTGCCATCATCAATTTGGAGAATGTAGACAGAGGCGTACCCTTTTTTTCTTGAAGCCTTTATACACATCCCAGGACAACATATTTTTCTGCATTTGCGGCCTGGTCCGCAAGTGCTTTTAATCTTGCTGTGAGATTCGTATAGGATTTCTACTTCTCCCTAGAGGCGATGGAAAAGCTAATTCGACATTGGATCTGTGGACCTAATTGATTATCAGGATCATTTTTGTGTTGGGCGACCACTTCGTGAACCCTAAAGTACGAGAGAGTGTGTTTAAGCCAAGGGGTGTGGTCAATTGGCTGCAAAAAAATTAAAAATCAAATAAATGTTAAATATACGTATACAAATGTACTTGACAAATTGATTATACAACTATAGTTATTCAAATATACTTACTATTACTAGAAAAATTAGGCCTTATGGTGGGTAGAGAGCTTGAGTCGGGGTCAAATCCTCGGCTCGTTATGTGGCCATTGAAACCTTTAACTTCCGGCGGTGGAAGATTATGTCTATCCATCTAACAAAAAGATATAGAAATTAGTTTTGTTTTTTTGTCGGGTTAAGTAGAAATATTTAATAGGCTTATGTACCACAATAAATAATACTAAAAAAATCAATGAAATGAGTACAATGTTTTGGAGTAAAGCGAAAGCTAGCGCCTAGATTTGTAGGCCCATATCGAATTATTGCCACCAAGGGAAAGGTAGCTTATCAATTGCAACTACCACGGAGAGATAAAACTGTTTTTGGTGTCTTTCATGTGTCACAATTAAAGAGATGTTTAAGAGTTCCGGAGGAACAAGTGCCAATTCGAATATCGAGGTTAATCAAGACCTAACCTATTATGAAGAACCTGCAAAAGTACTAGACACCAAAGAGAGAGCCACCAGAGGCAAGATAGTTAAGCAATACAAGATTCTATGGAGAAATCATGGGGAGAACGATGCGACATGGGAAACCGATGAGTATCTTCGGAGAAACTATCCACGGTTTTTATCACAAATGGTTAGTTTCACCAAATCTCGGGATGAGATTATTTTTAGGGGAAGATTTGTAACACCCTAGGTGTTAAGTACCTTGTTTGCATGATCATTTGCATGGCATCATCATCATTTCATGCATAATCATGTTACTAGTGACATTCACTTTAGTTTGACTTCAATTCATGCTTGTTTTGAACTAGCTACTATAGGATATTAGCTATAATGTGGTTTTTGGACCTAAATTATGCCTAGATATATTTTTGACATAATTTAGGGCCATGGTTGAGCTTGAGTTTCAATTTGGAAAATTTTTATAAATCTGCCCTAGAGCTTATATCCTCTTTGAGTCATTTTGAAACCCTTTTATGAGTTTCTTGTGAAAAGGCTTGAAAATGGTTCAAATAGTGCCCAACAGTTTGGGTCAGGTTTGAATTTGATTTCAAACTCTGTTTTGAGCTAGTGTTGATGACCTTGCTGTTTTTAATTTTTAATTCCAAATCTAGGCCGAACTAGGAGAAGGTCATATTGAGACTTTTGTAGCCTATGAAATTATCTACAAAATCGATGTTTTGAGTTTTTCCAAATTCCGCATGAATCTCGAGATGCGGGGCAAAAACCGAGGCAAGGTCAGGATGGGGGTAAGGACTTGTCGGCAGCAGCCCGACCGACACCGCCGTGCCGGCGTGCCAGCGCGTGAACGCCGATGTACGGCCTGGATCACGCGCGATGCGGGTCGCGTGCGGCGTATAACCGCGCGGCAACGGGTTGCCCTAAACCTAGCTTCATTCCGCGCGCCGCCCCGGCCGCTTCGAGCCGAGAAGAGCGCCACCGCGCCACCGCCGCCGTCGTCCGCGAGCTCCGCCCGCCCGCGTTCGGCGCCACCACTACACCATATCGCCCCAAACCAAATCCCTAGCATCGCGATGGCTTGCTCTACCTAACGCCGTCGTCGAAGCGAGCTAAACGCCAAGGTATCGAACTTCGTTCCGCATCGCCGCCGCCGCCGTCGAGTCCGCCATGGCCGCCGTCGAGTCGAGCTAACGTCCGAGCTCCTAGATCATTCCTAGGTCTTTCCTTTGCGTGTTCTAGCATCGCCTAGAGGTGTTTGAGCTTGTGAGCTAGATGGTTAAGTGAATCCCACCGTCGTTTAGCCGGGACGTGCCGTCGCCGTCGTTGTGCCCGTGGCCGCCGCCGTGCATGCGCATGGTCTATCGCCGTCGTGGCTCCGTTGAGCTTGAAACCGCCTTGCATGTCCTAGTTGAGTAGAGTGGAGTCGAAACGAGGGGTTAGGGTGCTTGGTCGAGCCACCGAACGCCCGACCACCGCCGTCGTGCTACCGCCACGGCGTTGTCGTCGTTCTTGTTCTTTTCGGCTTGAACCAAGTGCACCAATCGGTCCGTCTCTCGTCGGTAGAGTCGATTTGACTAGCTGGTTGAGTGTTTTGGTCACCGCCGGTGAAGATCCGCCGCACCCGCCGCCGTGCCCTGATACGTGTCGCCGACACGCGGGGACCCACGCGTCCACCTTTTCTTTTATCTTTTATGTTTTTCGAGTTTCAAAGTGAAAAGCTTTGAAAATTCATAACTTGGTCATTTTAAGGTGTTTTTGAGTGAAACAAATTTTTCCATGTTTGTTAGATGATAAGCTACAGCATAAAAATATGAAATCCTATTTTCTGACAGTTTTTATATATAGTTATAATTATGGCCATAAATGCATGAAAAATGAGAAAATCCCTATCTTTTAATTGGTGTAAGATAAAAAATATGCTTCCTGTACAAAATGTTCTTAGTTTTGTCATTAGAGTCCATGAAAAATATCATGCATGGTATGTTCTGTAGAAGAAATGTAATTTTCTATTTATGTGCCATTTTCAATGTGATCTTGGGAAAATCCTAGGAAAATAATTACTAGGGCTTTGGATGTGAGACTTGGTATGCTTCGTTTTGATAGGTTTTAGAAGCCTGTCATACTCAGAAATCGGTTGTCGACACTTTTCATTGTACAAAGTATTTTCATGCCTAGTTTCATTGCTAGCTTACCATTTTTGTGTAGGGATGTATTTATAGGATCTTGCCATGAAATTTTTATTGTAGCTGTTGTAGACCAGTAGGATGCTCTGTAATTTTTGTAGAATTTTCTCAAGAAGTTATGTATTTACCATATTTATGTTGCATAGAAAATACCCTAGAAATGCATGTTTTTATTAGGGTAATGTGTTTTTGGTTATTTTATTATTGTTCCTAGCATGAATAGGACCTGCTGGTATGTTTAGATTCATAGCCTTATATGTTTGGTCAATTTATTATTCCTAGCCTTTATATATTTTATAGTGTGCATGTGTAGTGGATGTTAGGGCATATCATTTTATGAGATTTAAATCATCTTTTGACTTGTCCAGTAGGTTTATTTGGTGGTTTATAGCTTGTCATGTTTGCTGGAAAAGTTTTAGATGAAAGGCATGCTTGAGTAATTTATTTGGAGTATCCTAAGTGATAGTTTGTCCGAAAATAGGGCCTCTGTTTTTCCCATTTTCGAGGCTGTAGATGACAGAATCAGGTCGAAAGCGTGTATGGAATGATTTGTAGGACATTTCGTTAGCTTTCCATAGAGTATTTGTTCGCTGATTTTAGGGTTGTAGAACTCTCTGTAGGTCTATTTTACTGATAGCATGTCTAGCTGCCATTTCTAGTGATTAGTGAGTTAGGGTGTTTTGCTTGATGTAGATTATTAGGATTTCTTGTGTAGGTTTAATTGTGTTTCTACGGAAGAGATATCCACTTACTAGTATCATACATCATGAAGCATCCATCCATAATTCAAATCTTATTTTATGCAAGTCTTTATTTATGAAATTGTAATAGTCTTTTCTCCATCATATGCATCATCTCGGGATCGGGAGAAGTGATAGAGGAGCTGATCGAGGAGCGGACCGGGGAACTTCACAACCTCGGAGTCCAGCCAGAAGAGGTCATCGGAGGAGGAGAGTCGACCGTCGAGCTTCCCGAGTGCCGGAGCACGTGCACGCTACGTTCTGCGAGGCAAGCCCCGGAGCATTCTCGCCTTTCCTATTCTTCCAATTAATTTGACTTGAGTCTTTTATATGTTTCATGCATTAAGTTTAGGAAATGGTTGAAACCGTTGATACATTGAGATCCTTGCTGAAAGTTGCCCTGTCCTATTTAGGAGTCTAGGTTAAATGCTCGATATCATGATTGCAATACACAATGATTTCGGTCACTTGAGTAGATGTTGTGAACAATCATATGGGTGATTGTCAAGCCTTGGCGAGAACCTGATTAAATAAAACATGTGAGATTGGATAGATATTGTGGTCTTTCCATCCAATCGATTAAGGACTTATTCTTTATCGGGCTGTGGTCGAAAGTTGAACGTACCTGTCATATAGTAGGCTCCGCGGGGTCGTGAGCCGCGAAGCTCGTGGAATGTTAGGGGCCGGCTTTGCCCGCTTTATCGCTTCTCCTTTGGCGTGGTAGGTTGGGATTGATTGGGTGCAAGAAGATGCGCACGAAGTGTCGTCTTCGTTGTTCGCTCACTTGGTGGCCCAAGAAGGAGGGGGTAGCCGGCGGGACCGAGACATTCGTCCCCTAATGTCCCGGGAGTGATTGGGTCCGCCTTTGCAAAGTAGATCCGGTTTATGGCGGGGTATTCGCCACCGGTTTGTCTAATCGATTCGAATCGCCATCTCTCATAGTTAGTGAGAACCCGGGATGTTTCCAGGACATCGTAGTCTTAATATTACAATATGTGTTATATTACCATGTTGCTGCTGTTAATTATTGATCAAGTTACTTATATATGCTTGTTATTTATTCTACCGAGCAATGATTAATCTTGACTATACAGGATCTATGGCTATGTATATAAATAAGCAACTCCTTTAATTTGGAAAAATACAAGTAGCATGTGTAGGCTCACTAATCAACTTTATTTTGAAATTAATGTGAGTCACCTGAACCCCGGATAAAGCCTAGCATATTCCTTGGAGTCTTTTTATTTTTATTCGTCGGGTAAGTCTAGCTAAGTATTTTGTACTCGGGGTTTTATTCCCGTTGTTGCGGTGAGCATTTGTACCATGGCTACTTTGTAAGACTTGTTTGTTTCCTGTCAATGAGGAGTAAAGGCCAGGGCAAGGCATTCCATATCCTGTCTCATGTTGTTGCGGGGGTTGAGTATCTAATGACACTACCTTATCTTTATTTCCGCTAAAGACTATTTGTTTTTCAAAAACTACTGCTTCCGTACTATGAACCTGAGTTTGTAATAAATGGTACATCGCACTCGATATTAATATATGTCGAACTTGGTTTAAAAAATACCTGCGGATTTACTACCGACCTCAACGATCTTGGTTGTGTTGCTCATGAGTTTGAAATCACTCGAGATTTCGAAATACCGGGTTTATATGGACTCAAGTGTAGATCTGCGATTGCTTCGGATCGCGAATTATACTTGATTTCTTACAAATTGGTCGGCTCTGTCACAAAACTGGAAGGAGATGGTGCTCCGCGAAATGGATAAGGTCCGGCTCTAGATAGGATTTTTAAAGGGCCTTACAGGGGACAACACGTAAAGTCTTGTTCGAGAGGTCCCATTTCGATCGGATTTTTCATGTTTGAGTGTCAACCGGACCCTCGGTAGAATTAGGTCGCTTTTACCAAGGGCCTATGTGCGGGCGCTTGGTAAAAGTTCTTTTGCCGAGAGCCTTGCTTCGGCTCTCGGTAAAATTTCCCATTTTTTGAATTTGGCAACCATATTTTTTTGTGCGTGTGTCCTACGAAGTGGCTCACGGTCGATGTCCAAATTTGAGAATTTTTTATAACTCTTTACTATATAATTTGATTTTATCTCTTTTAATCAAATTTTCTTTTATAAGTCAAATTTGAACTGAAGGCATTCGAATAGAGGGGATACATTAAAAAAAAATGTTATTCATATTCGTGAGTGCAATGTGAGGCCTCATGCGGGATAGACCCAAAATTTTGAACATTTTGTTCACGGAACAAGACCATCGACTAGCGGGTGTTCTGTTTTTAAATTTCATAAAATGCAAACGAAGTGAAAAAAAATCATGAAACTTGTCGAAGTTGTCATGACATGATATGTGAAGGGTGTGAAAAAAAATTTGGGATGGCCGAGCATGTTTTTTAAATTGAGCACGTTTATGTTTTCTTTTTTGTGTAGAGAGTCCCGTCGGTCGAGCCGAGTAGCGGGTCTACCTCCTTGCACTGCTTTGCCTCGCCACTTTGCCACCCTAGGTATGAACCCCTCTCATGGTCGTAGATCGCGGAGCCTAGTTAGGCGTCTCCCGTCCGCCCGATATAGTTGTAGGTATGTAGACATTGCATATCTATGATCAGATTCTGTTTCGGATTGTCCACGTTTTTTTTTTTTTGGACAGCCGTGGATGCGTAGATGAGATTACTTTCCATGTTCCGCTCCGTTCCGAGGCAGCGTTTCAACATCACCCCCTGTTGTTCTCTAGATACACACTCTCCCTAGCGGGGCGTGTATCAGGAGAACTGCGGGGAGGTGCTGCCAAAATTCTGTCTTGTATAGGAGCGGAAAATGGAAAGTAATCTCATCTATGTTGACATTGCTTAATGACATCACTAATATAGCTCTCTAGCACTTCAAATACTACGGCGCCAAAAATGTTTGTACTTGAATGAAACTAGGCGAACACACTAGCATAGCAAAAGTAACGCGCCGTTGAAAATTACTCCGCTAAAACTAGGCGACGCTGGCTATACAAGCAATGACCCCAAAGCCACTTATTCACTAGTCAAAGAATAACCTATACTTCTAGTCAAGCAGGTCGTCAATCCGCTTATGCAACTAGAAAGTATAACATGGCATATAAATTGATATGACTAGGCAGGATATAGGATAAAGAATAGAAAGACTCTGCAAGTTTTACGTAAATAATTTATACCATTGTAGCATTTTAAGGGTGAAAAGGATGTCGTACCACTAGGAAGACAGATTAATCTACTTAATACTGATACTAATAAAGTCCTTATATATGGAGCGCAAGTTCCAACCTTTGGGTTTTTGTTTCACATAGGCTGTAGTGGACTCTTCCGTTCTCATTCTCTCTGACCTTTCAATCCACGCTAACTCACATACTGTACAACAATTAACTGGGGTAATTACACTAAATAATTTTAGGTGTACAGTACTTTGTTTAGGGATTTGCTATGCTAATAGAAGAAATATATTTCTTATTTTAGAAAACAACCAACTAAAATATCTTGTGATTGGATCCATCAGCTCCAATGTGATTGATAAGAGCACTCACAATGCGACTCTACCATAGAGTCTAAGACTATTTATTACCTTGGGTAATGTGGTCTTGGAGTCCAAATTAGACTTGGAGTCTTGTTTTTTATGCCTCTATTCCATACGTTGCCACATTAGCGCCACATCAGCAAAGTGTAATAAATATGATGGTAATAAATAAGGTTAGACTCTATGGTAGAGTTTGCATTGTGAGTGCCCTAATGACATGCATGGGTAGATCTACTGATTTGACCTTTTTATGGATCGAATGAATGTGACAATTCTTATTGATAAATATGATCCCCAGAGGCTACCTAGAGTGGACTTGTTATACCGGCTCTATAGGCATCAGGCAAATTAGTGGGCTAATTGCTCAATTATCCGGTATTATCTACATTTCCTTAAATAGTTTAGTTATTTCCTGAAATTTCAATCTCATAGGATAGTATATATTTGTAAACGTGGATTGACTGAGAATTAAGCAAAGAGCAATCAAATTGTTGTCGGCTTCCCTTAGAGCAATTCCAACAGTTTGCCATCTGACTTTCCCATCCTTAATTTTTTTGGCAAAATGGGAAAAAAGCTCTCAAATTGTTTGGCATACACGTTCTCCATTTTCCCAACTTCGCAAAAATCTATCCGCAGCGTGCATATATGCGCATGGGTGACGCACGTGCATTGCCTTGGCCCCCTGCTCCTCTCCCCACCGCTCGCGCTCGCTGCCGTATCGAGGGGTCCCACCTCCTAGGGTCGCAGCTCCTGTCGTGCCTCACACTGCGCTTGCGAGACCGACCGAGACTCCGCACCTCACACTGTGCTTGCCGTTCCCGCCGCTCGGGGACGTGCGCGAGGCGGACGAGGTCGCCGCCAGCGAGGCACACGCGGAGGAGGAGGTCGCGTGGAGGGACATTGAGCTCGCCTGCCGACTCTTTGCTGAAGCCAGCAGCGAACCTGGGGATGTCGGCAGGATCCGGTGTGTCTGTGAAAAAGAAAAAAGGAAGAGAAGAAATCCACATATAAACTCTTGTTGGGTAGAAACGCAAAAGTGCAAGACACAATTGTTTTCAGATATTTGTTTAGTTAATTTACAAAACAATTTGTGTTCACTTTGCAAAAATGTTTAATTTTTTTCCTTATTGCATTTAAATAGCTGGAACATAGTTTTTGGAGTCAATTTTGGTAAACCCTTGGAGATGTGCTATTTTTTTCTCCCCATATTATTTTAGGAGTTGGCAAACTACAAGACTTGGGACACCAAATTTCCTAAACTATTGGAGATGCTCTTAGGGAGCTGGGAGCCCCAGTCGTCCTCCTTGTCTTCTTCCTCATGTTGCAATCGTAGCACCAAGCCGCCGTGCACGCTGCTACAGACCCCGGCCCGAAACTCACAATCCTACATCCTACGCCCTAGACCCAACAAGATCGGTAATCTTATTGGCGATGTCGGGTTCCCTGCCAACCATCACCATACTATAGGCGCTTTCAGCCACCCACCTCATCAATGTCGCGATCCACGACCTTGTCACTTACAGCGGCATCTTTCGCACCTTCCGTCATGATTCTTGACTTCGGTCAGACCGTGGCTAGGAATAGGATTCAGTCCATCCTCACTAGGCCGCCACCCACTATGTCTGCACGTGTCATGACCCAGGAGATAGGGCCCAGAAGGACAGGACCACGAGGCCCGAGGGGGCGGTCTTGGCGCCGCCTCCGCCTCTGCCTCTCTTCCGCAGATTCTTCGGCAATTAATTTAGAAATAAAGAAGGAATTTCACTAGGATTATCTTAGGCTTTTTTGTATGCAAGGGAATATTCCATCTATACGGAAGACCCTTATTAGGAAAATAAATAGGATATGCTTGTAAAAAGAGATTCCAATCTATAAGAAAACCTTTTAGAGATTGCTTGACATACAAGTCCCACTATCCGGGCTATAAAACTAAGGGGTCTGTAATCTTTCGAGGGTAACAAGCAATAAAGAAAATTTATCCCAACTCTTCCTCCTTCTCCCCCCACGCGCCGCCACACGCCTTCCCCACACCGCTGCTTGGCCGCCCCGCCGCGCCGCGCCCGCCAATCCGCGACAGCTGCTGCCCCCCCCCTCCGCCGCCAACTTCACCACCGCCGCCCCCCTCGCCGCCGGGCGTGCTGCCCCTAAGGGCGCGTCGGGCCACGTGTCATGCCGATCGATCTGGTTTGTGACGGTAGTATCCGGAGACCACTACGGTCAACCCACCACCATGGATGCGAGACGAAGAAGATCTTTGAAGGACTTGGGGACCCGGTTCGGTAGCTTCACCAAGAGGCTCGACACGCTCGCCGATCAGGTCATTTGTCTTATCCACAACGATCCGAAGGAGGCAAAATGTCAAGCTTCAGTGCGGGGAGGCTGAGCTAGCCATGAAGACGGGTCATGGAGGAAACTGCCGCGCACCTTCATCAAGACCGGGGATGGATGGCAGCGACGCGTCGGCGATCGGTCACAACAAATGATCACGGAGAACATGCCGACAGGCTACCTCGTCTTGGAAGCACGCCCGGGGGCCCCGGCACCAGCGCACGCGCCCTACCCCCCAGCGGACACCTTCCCGGGCCTCGCACCCCCGCTCTACACAAGGCTGTCCGTCCCGACGTGCGGCGGCAAGGATGACCCTCTCCCATGGCTGAACCGCTGCGAGCAATTCTTCAAGGGACAAGGTACGCCCGACCCGAGCAAGCTTGGTACGCCTCATATCATCTCATAGGAGGAGCACAGCGGTGGTACATGAGGCTGTCCCAGGAGAAGATGTTGGCGGATTGGACGAGCTTAAGCCCAATACGTCAACGAGAGCTTCGGGCCAGCTACATGGCGGAATCCACCGACGAACGGCATCGTTGAGGAAGACGCGCACCGTGGATGAGTACACGGAGCGCCTGGGCGCATGTGGTGTGCGTAGGACACCTCGACGATAGGCAGCAGGTGAACATCTACACGGCTGGACTGGGAGAACCACTCAAGACAGACGCCGAGATGCAGGACCCAAGGACATGGAGGCAGCCATGTCTTTCGCTAGAGCATATCTGAGCCGCCCCGACCATCCTCTACAACTCCGGCAAGCCAGCACATCAGCGGGGTAAGGCTCCTGCGCCCCTGTCCCTGACGGCCGCACCAGCAACGACAACCCCGTCAGCAGCAGCCACATCGACTCGGCCGTTTAGACGGCTAACACCAAAAGGAGATGACGGAACAACACAAGGCGGGCCTCTGCTTCAACTGTGATGAGCCGTTCACACGCGGTCACAAGTGCAAGCACCTCTTCAACATCACGGTCTTCAACGACTACAACGACGACCAGGAGGGCGCCACTGAGGCCGACGTCGCCGTTGATGGCGCCGACCTAATGGTCCTTTCGGGGACCCCAACTCCCGATGCGTGGTGCACATTCTTTATACCTCGCCGGTCATCTCGGGGACTGGCGTCAACATCGTCGTCGACTTCGGAGCAACACACAACTACATCGACCCCCATGTGGTGACCACGGCAGGACTCGGACTTCGGCCGGTCGCGTGTCTTTGATCACCGCTGGTACGGCGCTACCACGACATGTCGGGCAGCCACCTTCGACATGCCACTACGCATCGACGCCAGCGTCTTCGACATCGACGCCTATGTCATGCACGCGTGAACGACGGCGACGGCGTCATCCTTGGCATGCCTTGGCCGGCAAGCACAGGATGAGTGATGTGGGACTTTGCCACCAACGAGCTCGGTACTACCACGGCGGCCACCCGTCTACGTTCACATCGGCAACACCTCCGCCGCGCCAGATGGCCCCCCAAGCCTAGCCTGCCGGTCGGGGATCTTCGCCGGCGTCCCTGACCTTTCCCTCTAGGCGGAGGAAATGTTCAAGGCACTCGACTGCCTTGGACCTCTACGACACGTCGACTGGAGTCTTCGTCCGGCTACACCGGCGACTACGGAGGACGGGACTGCGACGGATCGCCCTCGATGTCACCACGGGCACCGCCCACCGGCCCGGCTGGGCGGTTGAAGACGACCTCTTCCTCTTCGACGGTCGCTTCTACATCCCGGCCTCTATGCCTCTGCTACCGGACCTGCTGGAGGCCCCTACTTCAAGGAGGAGTTCGTAGGATGAACTTCCTCGCCCTAGGCACCTACACTACTACACCGACATTAGCAGCACCGACCGCCATCCTGTTGGGCGGCATCTGACCAAGGCGCCACCACGTCGGCCCAGCTCGGGTCGTCTTCCTCGACGGCATGGATCGCCTCTTCCTCACCATTGACAATGTCCACATCAGCTACGACGCAGAAAGGGGGCACGCACCAGCTATCTCCTTCATTGTTTGACGTCGGCTCCTTCATGTACGGTATGATGTTAAATTTGATCAAGCAACCCCCCACTCGGCGCGACATCACCATCCGGCATCTTCTACCGCTCTTCATCAACGCTCCGCCCAACGAGCGCTTCTTGTTCCTGGAGAGCCCGCCTTGCGACATGGTGCATCAGCATCTTGAGGCGGGAGTTCCAAGGGAGCTCTTGCTCGCGCGGCTTCGTCGACGAGCGCTGTCCGCAAATAGGGACGCCTGTTCACCAAGACATCTACCACGGTGTTGGTATTTGTTATGCCCACGAAATATTGAAGATTGTATAATCCGCGAAGCCGCGGATAACATTGTAGCCTTCACCCGGAGGGTTTTAAATATCGTATCCACAGGGAAACGTGTGAGGCAGACTAAGATCTAATCTTAACCCAGAGTAGCACAAGACCTAAGAAGGTTAAAAGTATACAGATGATTACTAAGATATGTAATCCTACTCGTAGTAAACTTGCCTTCTATTGTTCTATCTAGGGACATCACATAGGGAGAAACACCAACAAAGGATGATTCATCTAGAGATAAATCCCACGAGTCCTACAGACGGGATGGGGAATACAAAGAATCAACGACACCCAATAGTTGGTCATCCAACTAGGGGGGCTATCACAATCGTGATCTATCACCAATCCGAATATAGGGCCGAATCTAACGAGATACCCGAGCCCAAACACCACGCTTGCACTACGAATATTACTTTAACCTAATGCACTAGATTAAAGTACTCAAAAGAGACCTGCAGATCAGAAGAACAATAAACAATAAAGCTTACTAAAAGAAGAAGTAGATTATCGAGTAACTCCAAGTGTAGGTTAACTTCCACCGAGGTACAAGTTGTAGAGGTAGCACCGACATGCCTAAGCACCTCCTCGGGTTCCTTCCCTCTCTCTATCTCTCTTATTCTAAAGACTAGATCTAATCCCTCTTTAATACTAGCTCATCTAGTTCTAGTTCTAGTTGTAGTTCTAGACCTAGGAGGAGACTCAGGGCCTCAGCCTATTGATAACGAATGATAATGAATTAGGGTTTCACCCGTGGGTCGGGGGTCTTGTTATATAGCCCCTCGACGATTCACCACAGCCCTTGGATCAAACCGACCTTGATAGATGGACTAGATTGCTCCTCAATGGCGGTTGTAACCGACCTTGGAAGTAGGCCCGACCGCCCCCACGGGGAGGGCGGCCGCGGTCATGGCCCAGGGTGGCCGAGGGCCCACCTTGGTCTTTGAGCCCAAACCACCACGGTTGCGTAGATCTTATTGATAGCTTTCGAGAGGGGTGGTTCAATTTAAAAACGGAGTCCTGGATGAGAAAGTTATGGCCGTTTTAGTGAACTCTGCTCTGCAGTTGATATCTTTTGATTCTGGACTCTGAATATAGCGAACAATATATCCGTTTCGATTGTCTCGACAAGCTCTTTGCAATGGTTCCATCTTGGAATATGTTTAGAACATGTTTATGCTTCATATGCCTTGCAAACTCTAGGCTTTTCCTGGTTAATCCCCAAAATATATAAATCACCAAAACTCATGGAATTATGTTAGTCAAGCCCCTAAACTATGTTGATATTCATTTTAAGCCCTTATTTTAGTTTTAAAAACCTCTATATTTTATGCTATAAGTGATATCAACAAGCTCCCCAAGCTTACCCTTTGTTTGTCTCTAGCAAAGCCAAACTTAGCAATGGATCGGGGAGTTGCTACGACGGCTTTCACGCCTCAAAAAGTACACATGCTTTCAAACAAAATTTCTCCTCCTGATTAAAATAAACCTTTTCATCCTTCAACTTACCCATATTACCTTTAACCATAGATCTTATAGCCTTTTCTTGGGATCTTGGGGAATTCAAAGATAGAACAATCAAGTCAAGCACCATGTCTCAAACTCTTTGTTCAACCATCATTCCGGAGTTTATCTACTTTTCAAAATAAAAATCAAAGTTCCTTTAGTAGGTCCCTTTCAAGTCTCTCATTTGTGGTTTTGGTGGATCCTCACTAAGGCAATAAGGTTGTTTGCCTTTCTCTCATAATTTGTGGTATTTTTGGACTAAGGCAGTAGGACACTATGTCTTCTTCTCTCTCACCCTATATCAAAAGCTTATATGTGGAGTTCATAGGTGGGAGAAAACTAAATCTACTTACTAAGCATATATTGTAAGTTCAAGCAATGGATCCAAAGTCACGAGTCATACTTGCATGTGCATGTGTATGGTGTAGTGGAATGAATACTGTGGTAGGTGTATGAGGTGAATGTAATGAATGCAATGAGGAGAAAGCCTAATTCTACTTTAGCTCCTTGAAAAATCATCTCTCTTGAAACTGGGGAAACACTTGAGAACGAGGGTTGCATATTCTTTATTTTTTTCTTTCTTTCTTTTTTATGGAGAGGCGGGCATCTAAGTACCCATTGTTTTCATAGCGGACACTTGTCCATTTTTTAACTCTCCTTTATTTTCTTTTTCTCTCTCTTTTTTTTAGGGAGGTAGGCTCTACTCGCCCGTAGGACACTTGTCCATTTTTCATCTCCTCTTTCTTCTTTCTTTTTTTTTTTTGAATACAACCCAAACCTCTTTTGCAATAACTTTTGAGAGATAGACAAGAGTATATGATGGATGTAAGGAATATTTTTGGCTGTTCTCTCCTAGGATTGGAGTGGAACATTTTTGGTGGGTATATGATGGATGCGTATAGTGGGTGTGTGTGATGGATGCTTACTTCCAGGGTAGAAGTAGCATATATGCAAGTGGAATAGAGTGGGATGAGGTGGAGTGTGCGTGATATGCAGAATGACAAGTTTCTAAGGATCGACAAAGATTGACCAAACTCAATGCAAAGTAAGCAGCCTATATATATCGAAAAGGGTTTTCCTATCTAAAGAGCATGTATATATGGTTGTGGTAGGAGGTTCAACACTCTATCATACAAGAACTTATCATGTGCATTTTATAATTTTCAAAAGATAAATCTCCAGAAATCTAGTGTCACTAGGAGTAAGATAAATAGCAGCTCAAACTTTCATATATCATATCCGTCAATCACCTAGACCTTAGAGCAAGCATTTTCTACATACAGGTTTTCGGGTTCAAAGCAAATCTTAGGTCAAAGCAGTTTTGCATTAAAGGCTCAAGAGAAAGTAATCTTGAAAGCTAGGTACTTGAAAGGAATTACGGTGGAGCAACTATTCATCATTTCCACGCATGAGAATTAGCTTTAGAGTTCATTTTATTTTTGGAGTAAAAGTAACCTTTGGTACACTCCTTCTATTTATTTATTCTCAAACCTAAAGATCACACTAATATTATATATATAGTCTAAACTTTTTATTTGGTTTTCTATGGTTATACATCTTTTATTTCTTTTAATAAAGCAAACATATCTAGCTAATATTAAAACATAGGAAAGAGATACTTATCGGGATAATCGGGGGTGCTCTCCCCAAGCTAGATTGGAATGTCGGGTTGATGATGCGGAAGTTGAGGTAGACAAAGTGATGAGGGTGTCATCCTGTCATGTCTCTCTCCCTTTTGAATCTACTAAACTCAAATAGACAACAAAGCTAGTGGAACAGATTATGCGTTAGCGGTTGGCCACATAGGCTTCATGTGCCTAGAGACGGATCATGATTAGTTTAAGCGTAACTTCAGCGGAAAAATATTTTTGGAGTTTTATAAATTTATATGCGGGCAAAGAACTATGATGCAAATGCAACTAGATGAATGCATAATTATTTTTATGCCACCACGGTGAATATCCTTATGGGTTGTTACACACCTCAAGATTATTCACATGGGGCTTTAGAAATTTTCAATGCAATGCTAATGCGGAAATTTAAATATGCTAAAGGCAAATGATTATGTAATGCAAGGAAGTAAATATGTTATGCATTAAATATGGATAACTACCAATCTTACCTTTCGGCGAGGATTCAATGTTTTAAGTCCCCTGAACAAGACTACTTACCTTATTAATTTCTTAAGTGCATCATCTGATCTTGGTAGGTGCATCTCCTTGAGATGGTGATTCTCAAGATGGTGTCACCCATGTTTTATTGCCGATCCAACATTTCGAAGTGCAAAATTTGATAGTGGGGGTTGGCGACCTCTTGTTTCGTGTGCCCGCTTTGTGGTTTAGGACATTCACTTATAGAAATTTGGGGAGTGACAGACTCCTCAATATTTTTGATCGAAGTGTATCATGTTTGCAAAGACAAGGTAGAGATCAAGTGCATGGGCCCCGTTGGTGGGAAAACACCAAGCCAGAACCAAAAATCATTCTTCTTTAAGACCTCGGGCACATTAAACAAGATGTATTTGATGTATTATATATTTTGATTAATCCTAACTAAAGTGGCAAGATCAGAAGATGAAACATGAATGTTGTAATATTTTTGCTTATATGATTGGGACTATGAGAGGAGAGTGGTGTTAGGAACAACTTAATGAAACATGTTGAGCTAATGAAAACGGATCAAGCAAGGGTGTTACTCTAACATATTTGGTTCTTTATTTATGAACATGCCGTAATTAAGGAAAAGCTTATTTATTAACAACTTACCTCAAGATGTTACCTTTATTGTTGAGCATGCAAGCACCATAACACCCTCGTGGTGGTCCGTCCCATCTGCTTGAAGCTTTCCTTATTCGGCCTTTTATGTAGCTTCTTCCTAACTTGTCTTCCTTTTTATTCCATAAAGTTCCTTTGTCCATGCGCTGTCTTCCCGGTGAAAGATTTTTTTTTTTTGTATCTTGCTTCTTCTCACTGTGAGTCCATCTCAGGACCTTCCCCAAGCTTATTTGAGAGTTTCTTCTTTTTCTACTGGGTTAGTCCAACAAAATATCCAATATCCACAATAACATACCATTGGTTCAAAAAATCAACCTAGACACCACGTCTAATTTGACTTAGGAGGGCATTTTAACCTAAGCACCACGCTAAATTTTAAAATGCCTTTGCAGGTAAGATCACAATTTCTAAATTAGGCACCATGCTTCATTTAAGAGATGTATGAACTTATTCCAAACCTTAGCATATTAAAGCGCACAAAAGGTAGCATGAAGGCATTTATAGAGAGTTACTCAAACGAGAGATGAAGAACATATATAATGTTTTTAGCATGTAATTAAGGTAGAGGCAACCAAGTAGTGTAGCAACATGACAAGGAATGTTATGATGCATGTGATTTCATGTTGCTTAATGATTAGTTGGACATACCTTACATTGTCATCCTTTTGTTCTTCTTGTTCGGATCTGAAATGGTTAGCGACAAAAATACCCGAAGGAATATTTCCTCATTTATATCTCTATGCTCATTTCACAGGGATATTGTAGCAATAAGGTGAACACTCATGTTATTGCTCAAGAAATACTTGTTTTAGGACAGCAAGCTCGTCCCTTGGGAAACCATTGAATTATGATTTATGATGACAAAGTGGTTTCCCTTCTAAAATCAATCTGTCTCAAGATTCGGGATCTGGAATATTTATGATAGATGAACACATCGACAACCACCCTTTCAAAATCTATAGGAGGAGAGAGAATAAGGGGTCGAAGAACTTGCGCGTGATAAAGATGGAGAGACTAGGTGGTTCGGGAAGTTGATCATGTGAACATGGACTAGATGAAGTGTCTATGAAGCAGCTCTCATGCTCATTGATGTCATCTTCCTTCTCAAACTCCAAGGTTAATTTATCATGGTTATCTAAGGGATTCCTTGGGTTGGTGTCTCTCGAGCTGATTTCATCTAAAATCTCGTCCATCAACTCAATGGTTGTGACACATATGTTATTAACACTTTCAAGCCATTGTTGTTGGTCTTCTTGGTGGTCACTACTAGAAAACCCCCCAGTAGCTACGTTGTATTTGTAACGCGTTCAAAAGCGTCTCTATGTTGGCATGTAAAGACGTTCTTTGGCACAATTTTAAGAACGTATCTAAGTGTCACGATATTTAACACGCTTTCAACGTTAAGAGATTTCTAGACACATTTTTTAATACGCTATTGAAATCATGTTAAAATGACATGAAGTTAGACACGCTTTAAAACCGTCGGAACATCTACACACGTTGCAATGCACATCTCAAAATCGTCAATAGGCACCTAGAGATGCTTTTTGACACGCAACTAAAACATATAAAAATCACCGAAGTTTGACATGCTTTCAATCGTGAGTAGCATGAAGACACGTCGTAAAGTGTGTCAAATAGACGCGCTTAGGCATGTAGACATGTTTTTTATACGATTCCAAAATATCTCTAGTTGACATGAAATTAGATACGCTTTTAATCATTACTAGTTGATAGAAACATTTTAATGTGTATTAGAATTTGTGTTTGACGATGTTTTTTGAGTTAAATTGAAAACATGTAACCAAGGCATATATTCTTTTAATTAGAAATATTATTGGGAAACAATTGAAAAAAAACACCACACTCTAGACTTGAACCAAGCACTATGGGAATAAGACTCATGTGCCCTACTATTGTGCCAATCATTTAGTTGTGTAGGCTGGGATTATTTTTTTATTTCTTTATTATACGTATTTTCCACTTTGCCTGTTATCGCCCGCAACCTGTGACTCGGTGGATACATATAATTTATGTTGCAGGATGGTTGCAGACTCTTCGAGTCTTCGACTCGGTCAGGTGGAGACGGCAGCGGGGACTGAAGCCTAGTGTTATGCTGGGCCGTGTCAAATTCTCTTGGGCCATGCCCATATCGTGGACTGATATGATGCAAAATATATATATCTATATAAAAACAACGAATTGGCTTGTAGTCCAATGGTAGGACGGTCCAGTGGGACGCTACCCACCAGAGTTCAAATCCTGGTGCTCGCACCTTTTCCTGGGATTTTTCTAAGATTTTCCGGCGTTATGCATTAAGTGGTAAGCGACGTTCCCGTCGACGACGTGGTGCCAATGGTGACTTCGAGAATCTCCAGATCTGCCGGGTGCTCAGTCCTTCGAAGGTGCTCATCATAGGGGTAGGATTTTCCGGCGTTATGCATTAAGTGGTAAGCGACGTTCCCGTCGACGACGAGGCGCCAATGGTGACTTCGAGAATCTCCAGATCTGCCGGGTGCTTAGTCCTTCGAAGGTGCTCATCATAGGGGTAGGGTTTCTGGGTGCCCAGTCCTTCGAAAGTGCCCATCATAGGGGTAGGGTTTGCGTACGTGTGTTCATAGGGGTGAGTGTGCGTGCGTGTGTGAGCGCCTGCGTTGTACTGTGCTTAGCGGCGTTCCGTCGACAACGAGGCGCCAATGGTGACTTCGAGAATCTCCCAGATCTGCGGGTGCTTAGTCCTTCGAAGGTGCTCATCATAGGGGTAGGGTTTCCGGGTGCTCAATCGTTCGAAGGTGCCCATCATAGGGGTAGGGTTTCGCGTCGTGTGTTCATAGGGGTGAGTGTGTGTGCGTGTGTGAGCGTCTGCGTTGTACTGTGTCATTCTCAAAAAAAAATCTATATAAAAACAATACTTCTTCTGTCAAACTGAATTGGTATATGAACGCATGAATTCAAACTTGAAACTATGTACCACCTAGCACATTCCTTTGATTTGAAAAATTACTATCACTGTAGTTTGTATTATCTAAAAATGTAAAAATACCTATGCTAGGTGGAAAAATCTAAAAAACTTGCATGGACCACTCAATTTAGTGTATGATCATGACATAAAATTTTCAAATGATTTAGAGATTATGGTGATACACATCATTCACAACCATGAACATGTGTGACATAGGGCCATGTGGGTTAGTGAGAGAGATTCATGGTTGTGATGGATCCGTACTGTCACTTTGACCAAGTTATTTGAAAAATTAATGACAAGATAAAGACAAAAACTATGATGTTGTGTGGAATTATACAATTTTTTGAACATTTTTACCTATTATTGCGATTATTTTATGGTAAATTGAAGGAAAAATGTAAAAATACCCTATGATAGGTGGAAAAATCTAAAAACTTGCATGGACCACTCATTTTAGTGTATGATCATTACATAAAATTTTCAAATGATTTAGAGATTGTGGTGATACACATCATTCACAACCATGAACATGTGTGACATAGAGCCATGTGAGTTAATGAGAGAGGTTCATGGTTGTGATGGATCCATACTGTCACTTTGTCCAAATCATTTGAAACATTAACGACAAGATAAAGACAACAAACTATGATGTTATGTGGATTTATACAATTTTTCTGAACATTTTTACCTATTATTGTGATTATTTGATGGTAAATTGAAGGAAAAATGTAAAAAAAAAACCCTTAGCTTGGTATAAAATTCTAAAAACTTGCATGGACAACTCATTTTAGTGTATGATCATGACATAAAAATTTCAAATGATTTAGTGAAAATGATGATACACATCGTTCACAACCATGGCCATGTCTCACATAGAGTCATGTCACTTAGTGAGAGAGGTTCATGGTTGTGATGGATTTGTAGTGTCACTTTGTCTAAATCATTTGAAAAATTAATTGCATGATAGTGGAGACAAACTAGCTCTGGGGCATGAAGGGCGGTGGCATCTCTCGACTTCGCCGGCCCGCTTGCCTTGCGGCCAGATCTGGCGTCCTCCGCCTTCGCCATCCGCTTACCCTCTGCGGCCAGATTCGCGCCCTTCGGTGCTAGGCACCGGCGCGAGGATGGTGGTCGCCCGGCAGCGGCGCCTGTGCTCAATGTGGTGGAACTAGATGGGGTACATGGAGTGGTTCTGCGGGGCATGCTGTTCGCCGCGGGCATGCCGGGCGGTGGGGCGCCATGTTTGCTTTCTTCTTCGGCTTCCTTTTACAGGGTCCTAGCAGTGGCGTAGTGCACACAGTTCGGCCGCGGACTTGCCAGGAGCGGGGCTGCGTGCTCATGGGTGCCGTTGCGCGCCTCCGACCATCACGGGCGAGTCCGTATGGCTCCCGCATATGGTGTTCTGCGGCGGCTGGCAATCGCTTTTCGGTGCGTGCCTCCCACTATCGTGGGTGAGTCCCCCAAGTGGCTCCACATGGTGTGGCGGGCACGAAAGCCCCCATCGGGGGCGAGTCGTGTGCGCCTCCCAGCATCACGAGCCAGTCCGGTGCGGCCGTGCGGTCGGTGCGGCGGCCGACAATCGCCTACCGGTGCGCGCCTCCCACTATCGTGGCGAATTGCGCTGCGGCTCCACGTGGTGTGGAGGCGACCGGAAAGCTCCCCGCTTCGGGTATGTTGGTGCGCCTCCCGCGGTTACGGGCGAAGTCCGTAACGGCTCCAGTGCGGATCTTGGCGGCGACCGATAACCCCCTCCCGTCAAAGCATCGGCGCTCGGTGTGGCATCATCATCAGTTTAGAAATCATATGAGCATTATCATCTTCTTTGTTAGTGTCATTATGAATCTTCAAAAAAAAAATGGTTATGACCCAACATAGCACTTAGATGGACATATTAAAAATTATCTAGATATAATTATATAAAAATATAATATATTATATATAAAGGCAGTTTGGTGTATAGTTTTTACCTATACCGTGTGGATATAGATTATACTATTTAAACGTTTTCTTTCAAAATTTGTTTTCCTCTTTTTCATTTGAATAATTATATGTTAATCATCATTTATAGAAATACAAAATAATAAAAATATGATAATAAATTGCTGCCCACGTTGACACAGAGTAACCCGAGAAAAAGAAATTTGCCGCCCACGCGTAGATATTTTCGCATGCTGCAGGAAATTTGCCGCGCATGCGTGGTGCGATTAGCGAACAAATCGCATCGCCTAACCTCCCCACCCCGCATAACCTCCGTAGTCTCCTCATTCCTCAACGATCTATCCATCGGTGGGGTGCTGGGTCAATCGTGGCTGCCGCGCCGCCTGACGCCGGCTGCCGGACGGGAGAGTGCCGGGTCACCACGACGTTTCCTCGCTAGCACCTGTGACGCCGCCGATCTACTACCAGTCTCCGCAAGGTATGCAGTCATCCTCGATCTTCATCTGCTGGCTTCCCGAAACACACCCGCCCTCCACTCACGTCGCAGCGATCCAGGCCTCCACTCCTCGGCCTCTCCCGTTCAGCGTAGGTAAGATGAACCCCGGGCACGCTGCCGGCCGGCCGGAGCCGGGCTGCTTGCTGCATGCTGCTGGCTGATGTTGCCGTATCTAACTATCCACCACGATGTCGATCCATGGAATTGGGGCATCGACGGCACACACGCGCGATCTGTACCCCACTGACACGAAATAAAACTGCCGGTTCGTGCGCCGTATCCGTATATACTTCAATCTACTTTTTCCCCCTCCATAGATCTCTGTCGTTCTCATGGAAAACTTGCTCGATCGCAGTTGGAACACATGTGTACTAGTATGTGCATATACTGTTCCGTTTGCAGCTGTTCCGTTTCTGTCATCATGCTTACATCAGTGGAACAACAAGGATAGCTGCTCAACTACACCCGTACTGCACTGCTTCTTTCTAGACAAGCAGCAGCAACAATCTGTCCATAGAATTCCTAGACAAACTGAAGTCGATACATCTACAACACGTTAGCAAAGAACTTCAAAGGTATGTGAGAAAGGCCTATTCGAATATTGATGCACAGGTATTAGTTGTTCCTGCTGTTTTAGTTTGACAAGCTCATATGCACAGTATTTTTTACTCTCTAATCTTCATATTTTTTCTTCCCTATTAACTCATCTAAACTATGCCTGTAGGAGACACAACTTGAGACCCAACCTAGTGGCAACGTAGTCACAAATTTGTCATGTGATCCCATATTGCACAACATGGTATGTCCAAGCTAATATTGTATTATTGTTTCATTTGAAATATAATGGCTCAGTTTGATTATTAGGTGATGCTATGTTTTGATACTTTAAATGGTGTATATTATAGAGAGCAAGAAGGGTTAAAGCCTCCAACATCCATACCAAAATCAGTATGTGCTATTCTTTACCTTATTATCTTCATATCATGTTAGTTGCCATTTCAAAGATCATAAGGTCTTCTTGTGTAATTTGTAGAGAGAAGAGGAAGTCTATCTTTCTTCACTGATCAACAAAGGTAGAGTTGTGGCCAAAGGAAAGTTAGTGACTACTAATAGCCAGAGAGAGATTTCAGGAACAAAACTTGTATCAGAATATTGTGGTGTTTATGTTGAAGGCCTTGAAAATATTGATCGTGCCAATAAAGGAGATGAGGAGGTACCTAGACCATTTGAAAAGATCCATACACTAATTGATGCTATTGGCTATGTTATTGCTTGGCCAACTACACATGTAAGTTCAACCTTTTTTTCATTTCAAGTAGTACATGTGTTCGCAATGTCTTCAATTGAGTTATTCATCCAATATATTTTCAATTGTAGGTGATACATGCTAGAAGGTCATCTCGTACCCAAGAACAAGGTGGTACCCGCAGCACGCCGGCCAAGCTAGATGGGAAGCAATACAAATTTTAAAGTGAATAAGATAGGTTTTAGTTGTTACAAAAATAGGTTTTAGTTGTTACAAAAATTAATAAACTAATATTTGTATGACAGCGATACGCCTTTCCTTGTGAACACAATTGCAATTTGAGTAATGGGAATGCTCTCTATTGAGTTGGTCGTATTGTTGATGTTTTGTTATCCCAAAGGCAATATCATTGATGCTTTACTTCCCATTATTACTCATAGAAGAAAATAAAAAATAAATAACCTGATTCACATCTCGATGCACTATATATAACATAGCCAATAGCATTACAATACATCATGTCTATACTGCTACATACAAAATATAGATGTATGCACAAAATCGTTTCTACATGTATAAATGCACACTATGACGTTACTATACAACGTATCAATATGTGTAGACTCGAAATAAAAAAACGCGGCTACATTATCGTTTCTAGTTTTGTTGATACGTGGTCGGGCGTTACAATAAAACGTGTCATCTGCCACGCCACCTTGCTACATCACCTTGCCACATCACCTTGCCACGTCACCTTGCCATGTCACATGCCACGTCACCTTGCCACGTCACCTTGCCACGTCCACGTGCCACGCCACGTGCCACGCCACCTTTCACGTTGCCTACTATATCGCCTCTATACTCCTTAATGTGCAATAACGCGTCACTACAAAACGTGACTATAGTGGTATACATGAATTGTAAATGTATCTAAAATATTGTCTCTACAGTTTTTCACACATGATGAAACGTTACTATACGACGTAACAACACTAATAGACACGTGTTATATGTGCATCTATAAAAGCGTATCAATCTGTCTAGACATGCATCTTACGTATCTATTAAACGCCTAATCATCTAGTATAACGTTTACAAAAATCGTCTCTATGGAGCGACACGGTCCATACGAAGACGCTTTTAATACGTTTTTTGAAAGCATGTCTACATCCGTAGAGACGAGCTAAAGCATATCTACTATCTAAAAACAACGTAGCTGGCTGGGGGGTTTTTCTAGTAGTGGGTGTTGATGACTCCTAAACATGGGTTGTTTTGGTGAATTTCTAGGATCATCATGAGTCTCAAAGAAGTAGGGATATGCGAATTCATCGGGGTCAAAGATGGGTTTAGAGATAGGTTCGAATAGGTCATCTTGTTTAGCCATAGAAGGGGAGAAGATAAGGTTGTCTTCTAAATAGCTTTGCTCTCCTTCTATGACATGCTCAGACATGCCATCCTTGGGTTTCTCCCAATGTCTTTTAAAAGAATAAGCACGTTCAACAAGAGTCATTTCCTTAAAACAATTTGTATTATAGTCACTTGGAGATCTCTTGTATGAACAAGAATTTATTGTTCTCCCATAATCTCTAAGGGTAGGTTCAACGGGATCTTTCAAAGGTGGAATTTTTTCTTCCTTTGGGGGATTTTGGGATGTTGATGGTTCAGGGTGGATAGCTAAATCTTGGGATTGGAATTGTTGTGAATTAGCTATCATAATTTCCTCTTCTTCTTTTTTTCTCGGGAAAAGTACTAGGGGAGGTGGAGTATCCACTAAATCGTCCACGAGAAGTCTTGCTTCTCTAGCGGTGCGATGGAGGAATGCGCCTCCCGGCCGCATTAAGGTCATCGGATCTTCCTTATTAAGACCTAAATAAAAATGTTGAAGAAAAAAACTGGGTGTGGAATACCAAGGTTTGGGCATGTAGTGGTAAGGACATTGAAACGTTCCCATGATGCAAAGAAGAGACTCTTCTTTGTGTTGTTTAAAAGATAGAATTTCTACTCGGCGGGCCACTCGATAGGTGGGAAAGAATTTTAGATAAAAATTGGTGTACAATGTTCCCCAATCTCCATTCACTTTCTCTATATTCAGGTAATACCCTTTGTTTGGCTTTTCCGTCAAAGAGTACGGAAAAGAAATTCCAACAGAAGGTATTATCGGATATGCCTTTTATACGAAGACAATCCATAATTAGCTCAAACTCTTGTAGGTGTGAATATGGGTTGGCCTCGCCCTCTCGAGAAGGCTAGTTTCTGAACCAAGTTTATAAAGTCAAGGGGCAGCTTGTAGGACGATGCTAAGATAGGCTCTGAAGATTGTGGCGTCCTAAAGCTTTCGCTTGTATGTAGATGATATTTATAGATAGGCGTGGAATTCAATGAGAGATAAAATAAAAGAATAAAAGGGATAAAAGAATAAAGAATATGATACAAGGATAAGGTAGATTCAAAGTCAACTCAACAACCGTTTCCCCGGCAACGGCGCTAGAAAGCTTGTTGGTATTTGTTATGCCCACAGAAATATTGAAGATTGTATAATCCGCAAGCGCACGGATACCGTTGAAGCCTTCACCCAGAGGGTTTTAAATATCGTATCCACAGGGAAACGTGTGAGGGAGACTAAGATCTAATCTTAACTCAGAGTAGCACAAGACCTAAGAAGGTTAAAAGTATAGAGATGATTACTAAGATATGTAATCCTACTCGTAGTAAACTTGCCTTCTATTGTTCTATCTAGGGACATCACATAGGGAGAAACACCAACAAAGGATGATTCATCTAGAGATAAATCCCACGAGTCCTACGACGGGATGGGGAATACAAAGAATCAACGACACCCAACTAGTTGGTCATCCAACTAGGGGGCTATCACAGTCGTGATCTACCACCAATCCGGAATATAGGATGAATCTAACGAGATTGTAACACCCCGCCCTCCAAAGGCGCCGCATTGACCCTTCCGAGGGCGCGCACGCGTACACATAACACCTTGCTTACACTTTTCGCCCCTCGCCGTGTAAAAGGGTTAACCCGAAGGTGATATGGCCGGAAGGCAAAGGCTTATAAGTTGGCTCCACCCTTGCTCAACTAGCAAGGTGGTACTAATATGTGCACTCGGACACTCATAGGCCACTCATGGGCCACATCCAAATTGGGCCGGGTGTCACGTAGATACCCGAGCCCAAACACCACGCTTGCACTATGAATATTACTTTAACCTAATGCACTAGATTAAAGTACTCAAAAGAGACCCACAGATCGGAAGAACAATAAACAATAATGCTTACTAAAAGAAGAAGTAGATTATCGAGTAACTCCAAGTGTAGGTTAACTTCCACCGAGGTACAAGTTGTAGAGGTAGCACCGACAGGCGGCACCTCCTCGGGTTCCTTCCCTCTCTCTATCTCTCTTATTCTAAAGACTAGATCTAATCCCTCTTGAATACTAGCTCATCTAGTTCTAGTTCTAGTTGTAGTTCTAGACCTAGGAGGAGACTCAGGGCCTCAGCCTATTAATAATGAATGATAATGAATTAGGGTTTCACCCAGGGGTCAGGGGGTCTTGTTATATAGCCCCGGACGCTTTCACCACAGCCCTTGGATCAAACCGACCTTGATAGACGGACTAGATTGCTCCTCAATGGTGGTTGTAACCGACCTTGGAAGCAAGGCCCCCGACCGGGCCCCACAGGGGGGCGGCCATGGGCCCACCTTGGTCTTTGATCCCAGACCACCACGGTTGCGTAGATCTTGTCGATAGCTTTCCAGAGAGGGGTGGTTCACTGAAAACGGAGTCTGGATGAGAAAGTTATGGCCGTTTTAGTGAACTCTGCTCTGCAGTTGATATCTTTTATAGCGAACAATATATCCGTTTCGATCGTCTCGACAAGCTCTTTTGCAATGGTTCCATCTTGAAATATGTTTGGAACATGTTTATGCTTCATATGCCTTGCAAACTCCAGGTTTTTCTTCCTGTTTAATCCCTGAAAATATATAAATCATCAAAACTCGTGGAATTATGTTAGTCAAGCCCCTAAACTATGTTGATATTCATTTTAAGCTCTTATTTTAGTTTTAAAAACCTCTATATTTTATGCTATAAGAGATATCAACACACGGCTACATCGAAACCTTCACTATCTCTTGGAGTTTGCCCCACAAATAACCCGAGAGAACATGATCCTCGTGAACCCGGTGCATGGCGTGGCTGATCCTACAAAGTTGAGCTCATCATGCCAAGGTCAACGGACCTCCACCCGGGTGTGACCGAATGGACTTTCATCCAAATAAAGGATGCACCTGTCGGAGGAAGGCGGGGGGAGATGTCATGACCTAGGAGATAGGGCCTGTATGGGGCCCACGAGGCCTGAGGGGGCCGGTCTGCGCGCGCCGCCGCCGCCTCCTCCCCTCCCTTCCGCGGATTCTTTGGCAATTAATTCAGAAATAAAGAAGGAATTTCATTAGGATTATCTTAGGCTTTTTTGTGTGCAAGGTAATATTCCATCTATAAGGAAGGCCCTTATTAGGAAAATAAATAGGATATGCTTGTAAAAGGTATTCCAATCTATAAGGAAACCTTTTAGAGAGATTGCTTGAGATACAAATCCCACTATCTCGGGCTACAAAAGTAAGGGTTCTCAGAATCTTTCAGGGTTACAAGCAATAAAGAAAAATTTATCCCAACTCTTCCTCCTCCTCCCCACGCGCCGCCGCCGCCTTCCCCACGCCATCGCCTGCCGCTACCGCTACAGGCCATCCGCCCTCCTCCTCCGCCGCCAACTCCACCACCACCGCCCCTACGCCGCGTCGAGGCCGCGCTGCTAAGGGCGTGTCGGGAAAGCCACGTGTCACGCCCGATCAATCTGGTTTGTGACAAAGACGTTTTCGTAAGGGCGGCTACCAGGTGTCTTTGTAAAGGCGGTTCCCCAACCGCTCTTCGAGATGGCTCTTACAATGCATCGTCATCGTAAGGGCGGCGTATTGTTAGCCGCTCTTACGGATGGTTTTAGTAAGAGGGGTTGTTGTTTCAGCCGCCCTTATAGAATATATGCAGTAAGGGCGTCGGTGTTCCGGCCCGCCATTAGAGAAACTAATTGTAAAGACGGGCCGCAGAACTAGCCACCCTTATAGAATATGTTCAGAATGGGCGCCGGGCGTTCAAAATTCCACCTTATAGTTGTTTTTCTAGTAAAAAATAAAATTCATATACACACGTTGTACACAAACGTGTACGAGTGTATGTTGTGGTCATATTTATACCGTACACAAACATGTACGGTGTATGTTGTGGTCATATATATATTGGAACAAATCCTCGGATAACCGTGTGTTGTTTGATGGTTTTCACATCCGATATGCAATAAGATTTTTGCAATCTATGCGGGGAGAATTAATTGTATCCTTATTATAACTCAATGTTGATGCATGCTTCTTTGCAGCTTCAATAAATTCGTCCCACTTGATTCATGTAAGCATCATCCCACCTTGACGAACCATACATCCAAGACTCCACGTGCTCCATCTCTTGTAAAGAAAAGAGCAAAAGGAAATACATGAATAACGTGGGCTATAATCTCATCTAGCAAGAATTATTAAAAAAAAGGACTAGATCCGGAAATAGATCTTGCTGAAACGCATATGAAACAAGGGTTCAATCTCCGCTTAAATAAAACAAGAGCCACTAAATAAATGTTGTCGACTCATTTCTTCATTTGTTGCCTTGAGAGATTTGATCGAACTAAGATTAGGAGACACATCCTTCCAACCAATCACATTTTTTTCTCAGGACAAGGTTCGTCCTATGATGACACAAGGTGTGTATTTGGTAGTTGAGATGAGAGGCTTTCTATAGCTAAGATATCTGGATAAGCTAGATAGCTAAATGTGGCTTTGTCGGCCACTCGGACACGGAGGCGTAGGGTGAGAAATGGTGAATAACACCACCACTAAACAAGCTACTATTTTACCGAGCCTTACCTTTTAAGAACTTGCCTAAACACGTGGTGATCTATACAGACCAAGGGGGATGTCACCACCATACTGGCTATCACAATCCATCTCGAAAGCAAAGAAGCGGCATACACCGATAAGAATAACCTAGACACCACGTCTACGCTACACTTATTACTCTAACTCTAGCTAAAAGTTAGAGCACTCTACTATAATTAAATAAATATATACTTAGAGCAAAGCAATATACCAGTGAAGAATGAGTGAATAGCTACTATACCAAATCAGATATGCAAAGTATAAAAGAACTCGAATGTATTACTTACTAGAAGAAGTACACCCGCAGAGATACACCTTGGAGGAGATTCCCGACAGATTCGGGACTTCCTCCAGAAGACTTCTCTCTCTCTCTCTATTACTACACTAAAGGAGCAGGGCTTCGCCTACTACAAAGGAGTGTAGCTCTTCCTTGTGGTCATGCCTTGGAAGTGAGGGGGTAGGGGGTATTTATAGCCCCAAGGTGGAGTAGGGGCTACTCCAAATAGCCATGTCATCAATCCGTGTGACTTCTATCACCCACCATTGGATCTAACCGCCATGCAACCGCCTTAAGATCAACGTATGAAGTAATTTCAGCATGTGGGCAATGTGCTGGGCGTGGGAGGACGTCAATGGGCATGTGGGCCTTGGTCGGCCGACCCCATACCATTACATGTAGGCCATCCTCTGGTGTTGGGTATGTTGGTCCCACTATCGGTTTCTGCGTCTTCATCCCGTAACTTGCCGTGACATTTATTTGGTACCCACAGATCCGTGAGACGTCTTGGATGCACCATTCGATGCTTCCAAAGTGATCTCCCACGGATTGGTGACGTGGCGGATGTCCGTCTTGCCGGAAGGGCCTAGGTCACCGGTGGGTCCATTGGGCCCTGGCCTTCTCCAAACCTTCTAGAAGGTGTCCCACCCACATGTCAAGATGAAATGGTTGGCCGAAGTGGGTCTTGTGGACAAATGACTTCAAACTTTGTGTGGAAGCATCATAGGATATGGAGATCATGATGGTGATATCAATTTGTCCAATGACCATACTTGAGGGTCGACCGAAGGTGACCAAATGTGTCATTTTAGCCGATTTCCTCCAGGTTTCACATCCGCATACAAATAATGACATCTACATGTGAAACTAGGTTATTTGCATAAGAAATCATTATTTATATGTATGTTAGCTTCCAAAAGGAGTACTTTGTTGACGGTTTGACTATGTGAAAATAGGGTATTTCTACCGTCAACAAGATCCCTCACACTTACATCTTTGCTTGTCCTCGAGCAAAGGAGAGAGGTTGAAGTAAGCATAGACATAACACTTCTGAGACATTGAACTACCATAAAGATTATTTCAAAGCATTTCCTATGCGAGTGGGATATGTGGTTGTGGCTGTGACAGAGCCGACCAATTTATAAGAAATCAGGTATAATTCGCAATTACCGAAGCAATCGCAGTCTACACTTGAGTCCATATAAACCCGGTATTCCGAAAATCTCGAGTGATTTCAAACTCATCAACAATACAACAGAATCGTTGAGCTCAAGAGTTAAAATCTACAGGTATCTCAAACCAATTTCAATATATATTAATCGAGTGCGATGTACACATTTATTTCAAAATAATTCAGAGTGCGGAAGCAATAGCTTTCGAAAGCAAAATATTTGTACAGCGAAACCAAAATAAATAGTATAGTGCCAACATGATGTCACCCCCAGAATAGCAAGGACAGGGGAAAAATGGAGACCGCCATGCCCTAGGCATTATTCTTCAATCATAGCACATCACAACCGGATCAACTCATGCTAGACGGAGTCACCGCAACATCGAATCAACCCGTGAGTACTCAATTGTACTCCGCAAGACTTACCCGTCTTAAAACCGTAAAATAAGGAAAAAGACTCCAAGGATTATGCTTGGCTTTATCCGAGTCGGGCGACTCACATTTAATTTCATAAAATAAGGTTGATTAGTGCGCCTACACATACTACTCGAAGTTCTTCCAAGTTAAAAGATTATTGTTACATACATAACCATAAGTCCCAGATAGTCAAGATTAAAGGTATATGCTCGATATATAAATAACAAATATAAGCAAACTGGATCAACATTTTAACATCGCCAGCATGAATAAGAATAACCATCATTGTGATATTAAGACTACAATACCGCAGACGCACCTCGGGTTCTCACTATCCAGGAGAGATGGCGATTCAAATCGATTTGCAAACCAGCTGGCGAATACCCCGTCATAAACCAGGCCTACTGGTACGAAGGTAGGACCTGATCACTCCCAAGACGTTAGGGGATGTAAAGTCTCCGGACTGCCGGCAACCCCTCCTCTCGAGCCACCAAGTGAGCAGGCAACGAGGGCGACCCCTCGTGCGCATCTTCTTGCGCCCGATCCAAAATCCCCATCTACCATCACGCCTAGGAGGGACGTTAGCGTCGAATGTACCGGCGCCTAGCATTCTCACGAGCTTCGGGCTCACGACCCGGCGGAGCCTACTATATGAACAGGTACGTTCAACTTCCGACCACATTCCGGTAAGTACCAGTCCTTAATCAATCGGATGGAAAGACCACAATATCCATCCAATCTTAACATGTTTTATTAGTCGTTTCTCAAGAAGAAATTTTGTTAGTCACCCATGTGACTAACCACAAACATCCTCTCAAAGTGACCCGAAATCACCGTCTCACCGCAATCATTATAACTGAGCATTTATTTAACCTAGACTCCTACACGTGATAGAGCAACAACTTCAGCAAGGATATCACGTGCATCAATGGTTTCAAACCACATCCTATACTTAATGCAAAGATTCATAAAAAGGACTCAACAAGTTAATTAGAAAGCATCGGAAAGTCGCATGCATGCACCGGGCTTGCCTTAGAAAGTAGCAGAAGAAGTTAGGATCTTCCGAAGCCGGGGTCACGGTCCTCCTTCTCCCGTGGGGTCTTTTTGGCTGCACTCGAGATGATGAAGGATGGCCTCCCTGCCCTTGATCTCCTCTCGAACTAACTCCTCCGATCCTGATATGATGCATGCATATGCGAGTAAGCAACATGAATGCATAAAGATATACTTACATACGAATAA
The DNA here is from genome assembly GCA_015847255.1 of Hyparrhenia diplandra. Classification (NCBI taxonomy): domain Eukaryota; kingdom Viridiplantae; phylum Streptophyta; class Magnoliopsida; order Poales; family Poaceae; genus Hyparrhenia; species Hyparrhenia diplandra. The sequence continues at coordinate 282,052 of JADLZK010005602.1, read as the reverse complement.
GCTAGAATGATGGATGAATGCATTATGATGAATAATACTAGTAAGGGATATCTCTTCCGAAGAAACATAAATAAAACTACACATGAAACCCTAGTAACCTACATCAAGCAAACACCCTAGTTCACTAATACACTAATCAAAATGGCAGCTAGACATGCCGTTACTAAAACAGTCACACAGGAGTTCTATAACTTCGAAACGCAGCAAACAAATATTCGTTGGAAAGCTAACGGTTATCTACAAAACATTCCGTATTAGCCTGCCCTGATTCTGACATCTACAGCCTCGAAAACAGCAAAAATAGAGACTCTGTTTTCACCTAACAAGCAACATGCAACACCTATAACTCGCAAACTAAACATGCAACTCTTCTCAAACTTGAACAGCAAGTAAATAAGACCATAAAGCATCAAAATAACCTACTGATCAATATAAAAGATAAACTAATTTACATGAAATGATATTCCCTAAACAAACACTACACATGCACACTATAAATCATATAAATGCTAGGAATGAAAATCTGTCAAACTGCCAAGGCTATCAAACTAAGCATACCAACAGATCCTATTCATACTAGGAACAACTAATAAAATTACCCACACACATTACTCTAATATAAGCATGCATTTCCAGGGGCATTTTCTATGCAACATACATATGGTAAATCTGCAAACACCTTAGAAAATTCTACAAAAATTACAATAGCATCATACTAGTCTAACATGCCTACCATAAAAATTGCATAGCAAGAACATGCATATATTGCCCTACACAAAAATAACACGATAACACTAAAACTAGGCATGAAAATACTTTATACTATGAAACATGCAAAACCCCAAATCCATGAACATGAAAGGATTCATAGCAGTAACAAATACATGTACAAAACTTATCATGGCAAAAAACCCTAGTAATTATTTTTCTATGAATTTCCTAAGAAAGCATGGTAAATGGCACATAAATCAAAAATCATACTTTCATCACAGAACATAGCATGTATGATATTTTTCCTAGACTCTACATCTAAAATCATGAACATCTCATATAGAAACCACTATTTTATCATGCACCCAGAATTATCTATGCATTTCCTCTATTTTCATGGCAATAAAGCAATAAATCTAGATAAATATAAAAACTACCAGAAAATCACATCTCATATTTTTCTACTGTAGATCTACTCATAAGGATCACAACAAAATTTGTCTCACTCCAAACCGACCTAAAATGAGGAATCTATGAATTAAACAAGCCATGCATATAAATCAAAAAACAGAAAAAAAAGAAAAAAGCGGCCGACGGGCCCCGTCGGTCTCATTGGGGCGAGGGACGGCGGCTGCTCCGGCGGATCTTCGCCGGCGTTAGTCCCTAGGGCGGTCGAGCACACCTGCTGAGACTTCGTGGCGTCGAGATCTATTGATCTAGACGCTTTCCCTAAGCTTTCGCGGGGCGGTAGCGAGGTCGACGGCGGAAGGCGGCGTCGGCGGGCGGTGGTCACCGGCGGACCGGTGGTTTTTCGGTGAGGGCGAGTTGGGCTGGAGTGCGACGGGCTTCACGGACCAAATGCGCGTGTTGGGATGGGCGAGGGTGGCCCCGAGAGCACGGCCGCAGCGGGCCGGCGCGGTGGAACTCCGGCGGGCCGGCGGCGCGACGTGGTGTTCGGCAAAAGCGGAGGCGAAGTTGCCGTGATTCATCCTAGAACAACGTGGAAGACATAACGTAGAGCATAGAACGCAAGTTAGTTCACCAAAAGACGGAACGAGGACGACGTTGAGGGGCTCGCCGTGGGGCGGCGGGACCACCCGGTGCGGGGTGCTCACGACGGCGAGGTGCCGCTCCGGCTCACTGAACCTTAACTTCCCGCGCAACTTTGAGCGAGGCTAGAGCACGACTCGAAAGGTCTAGAACATGTGTTGGGGCACGAAGGTGGGGCCGAGGAGGCGGGGCCGCGGGACGACGGCAAGCGGAGGAGCCGGCGAGGCGGACGGTGAAGGTGATCGATTGGCACCGCTTTTTCTTGCTCGATTCGATGTGCTAGCAGGTCGGGAGGTGTAGGAGGTCAAGGTGGCGCTGTGGGCGAGCCGGGATGGACGGGGCCGCGATGGGGAGGGTGCTCAACGGGGCGAGGGCCGCAATGGCGAGGAGGCGGGTCTTTGGCGGCGCTCTGGCGCCGCATTTGTTGCTCGCGTGAGGAACGAGGGAAGCAGGGGGATGGAGTGGCGAGGAAGGGAGCTCGTTTCCCTCTTCTACAAGGCAAGGGCGCGGCGCGGTGTCGAGGAGCGTGACACGCGGCCCGGCGGCGGCACGTCAAGACAAGGTGGCCGGCCGGGTTTGTTTCTTCTCTTTTTTTCAAAACTAAAACCCCTAATTCGACCGTTTTGGCCCGTGCGTCAAGATCCGTGCAAAATTAGCGAAAAAACTCTAATTGAACCAAATGTTCCTCATGAAAATCTGAGCAAAACGCCTATACAAAGTTTTCCCTAATTCGATTTGGTTTGGAAACTGCGATCGATCAAAAGCACGGCGACTCGGGGTTAAAGCAAATCCTAATTCCAACTAAAACCAATCAAACTCCGCCTTTTTCGACACGGTCCACTCAAAATCATGCAACCAGCCTGTGATATCTTATGTTCTACATAAAATGATCTACCAAAGTCATGAAGGGTGCACACACATGCAAAGTCTCTAGCTAGGGCTTTTGATCAAAACAAAATAATTACTCTCAAAGTCAAACAAAGTCAAACTAACATAATAAAATCTAATTAGCAATCATGAACAACATCAGTTATGCTCTAACACCTTCCCTAAGCATCACTAAGAATAAATAAAGATTAAACAACTAAATATGCAAACATATCATACATAAAATGACGAGGCAAAGCATAACAAGCAATTTCAATGCATTTAAACAAACAAATGACATCTATCATTTCATGTGCATTAATGCATGTGACTAAATGATGATTATGCCCATGAAATGCAGATGTTAATGACATGCTTAAAAAACAGGGTGTTACAAATCTACCCCTTAAGAAAATCTCGTCCCCGAGATTTGCCGGTACTAACCATTCGTTAGAAAATACGGGGTAGACTTCTCATAGATACTCTTCTACGCTTCCCGGGTAGCATCCTTCTCTCCATGATTACTCCATAGAATCTTGTATAGCTTCACTTTGTCTTGTTACGAGTTGTCCTTTCCTTAGTATCCAATATTTGAATTGGCCTTTCAAAGTATGTCGAGTCCTTGTCAATTTCGGTGTTTACGACCGGAATGCGTTCTTCGAGCACTCTCAACCATTTCTTCAATTGAGATACATGAAAGACATCGGAGACTAATCTCAACTCATTAGGCAGATTGTAACCGATAGGTCACTTTTCCTTTTCTTGCAATAATACGATAAGGGCCTACGAACCTAGGTGCTAACTTTCTTTTTAACTCCAAAGCGTTGCACTCTCTTCATCGGTGACACTTTAAGATACACAAAATCACCAACTCTAAATTCCAAAAATTTATGACGCTTGTCGACCAGCTTTTCTCGGCGGGCTTGAGCCGCAGCTATATGTTTACGCACCGTTCTAACCTTCTCGTTACGTTTCATCAATGAGGTCGATACCGTAGTAGGTTCTATCTCTGTTTCAACCCAATTCGAAGGTGTTTTACACTTTTTACCATATAAAGCTTCAGATGGGGCCATCTTGATACTTGCTTGATAGTTGTTGTTGTAGGAGAACTCTGCAAATGGTAGCCATTTATCCCATGGGCCTTTAGCGGATAAAACACATGCTCTCGGATGTCTTCCAAAATCAGATTTACTTGTTCGATTTGTCCAAAGGGTTTGCGGTTGGTATCTTTGAGCTCTGAAGTAGTTTTGTGTCTAAGGCTTCTTGTAGACACTCCCAAAATTTATCGGTCCACTTTGGTCCTCGGTCGAGACACTATGTTCTTGGGTAAACCATGCAGACGAACTATCTGAGAAATGTAGAGCTCGCATACTGGTGAGGTTCATAGCTAATTCTGATAGGAATGAAATTGGCTACTTTGGTTAGTCTATCCACTATTACCCAAATAGTATCAAATCCTTGCGGGGTACGTGGAAGTCCAACAATAAGATCCATGGTGATGTGATCCCATTTCCCATCAGAGATGGGCAAGGGTTGTAGCAATCCGGTAGGTTTCATGTGAATGGCCTTGACTCTACAACAATTATCGCACTTGGCTACATGAGCTGCAATTTCTTTCCTCATCTTGGTCCACCAAAAACGTGACCTCACTTCTCTGTACATCTTGTTGCTGCCCGGATGATTTGATAGGGTAGAAGAATGTGCTTCCGTCAAGATTTGATCTCTAAGTTCCTTATCCTTGGGTACAACAAGACGATTATCATACACTACAAGAAATCTATCTTTTTTATGACAAAATTCCTCATGATCGGAACCTGATTTCGTCATATAATGTACCATAATATGACGATATTTTTTGGGTCGTCACAAAATTGCATGCGCCATAACTATTTGTGACGAGAATTTTCATTCGTCACATAAAAGGCACCAAATGTTGTCACAAAATGTAATGTCCGTACTACCCGGATGACGCCTGCATTTTTCCCATGTTTTGTGACGTTGTTAGCATGGGTTTGTGATGAAATGGAGTGTCACAAACATGAATTGCAAAAAAAAACATGCTCGCCGAGGGATTGAACCCGAGATCTTTAGAACAAAAGCAAATTACGTTGACCACTAGGACAAGCATCGCTTTATGTTGTCTTAGGAAGTTTTATTTTTTTAATTAATCAAACCGCAAGAAATCCTAAAAAAACAAACTTGAAAAAAATAGTGACCTATGGGAATCGAACTCAAGACCTTTAGAACAAAGGTCAAGTGTGCAAACCACTAGGCCAACCATCGGTTTTACGTAAGATTGGGATCTTTATTTCTTTATAGTAACAAGACCATAATAAATCCTATAAAAAACTAGAGAAAACATGAGGCACATATGGTTCGAACCCAGGGAGCTCTAGTACAAAAATGCTAAGTCATACCACCACGCCATGGCTTGTTTTGTGATAAAGGGGCTATTTTTTCCTTATAAATCATATACGCCGTAGATGTTCCAAGTACAAAAGAGAAATCAATCCCGTTCGTCCCGGTTTGTTGCGTGTTCTTGATGAAGGACCGATTTCTCTTTTTTTCCTCGAATTAAAACTTGTAACTAGTCGTTCTTCCTCATATGAACTCCAAATGAAGTGATTCTTTTTTTTTTTCTAAAATTTTCTAAAATAATTACGCATCACGTTATGGTGTTGGATTGATCACCTCTCATGCGCCAAAATTTGAGCAATTCAAATTTTGAATTTGAACTTGACTTTGTCAAAAACTCAATCAAACGGAACCCTAAAATGAACTTCGTTTGAAAATCTTTTGAACACGGAAGTTTCATAACTCATCAAGACCGACAAAGTTTATGTAGGTCAAATTTCCATTTGAGGAAGTGGTAATAACATGTAGTTCAAATATAACAAGTCTCTCACATAGTTCATGAAAACTATGTGAGAGACTTGTTATATTTGAACTACATATTATTACCACTTCCTCAAATAGAAATTTGACCTACAAAAACTTTATTGGTCTCGATGAGTTATGAAACTTTCGTGTTCAAAAGATTTTCAACCGAAGTTCATTTCGTGTTCCGTTTGACCGAAGTTTTGACCGAGTCAAAGTTCAAATTCAAAAACTTAAACTCGCTCAAATTTTAGTGCATGAAGAGGTGATCAATCCAACACCATAACGTGAAGCAAAGATGATTTTAGAAAATTTTAGAAAAAAGAAAGTCATTTTTGGAGTTCAGATGAGGGAGAAATCGACTAGTTACAAGTTTTAATCCGAGGAAAAGAGAAATCGCTTGTTCATCATGAACATGTGACGAACAAGAATGATTTTTCTTTTAATCAGAGTCAAAATTTGTAACTAGTCTTTTCTCCCTCATACGAACTCCAAATTTGATGATTTTTTTTCTAAAATTTCTAAAATCATACCCTACCAATTTATGGTGTTCACTTTCCCATTTACATTCATTTTGTAGTCAATATATTTATATAATTTATCTGTTCTCAAATAGAAAATGAAAAAAAAAAGCCCAAGGCCCAAGGCCCAAAGAACCCTATCTCTATCTGCACCATTGGATGGACTCGATCGACGGTCGAGATGAAACTAAAACCCTAGCCGGCTCCCTCTCCTTCCATGTGTGTGTCCGCAAAATTTTGGAAACTAAAGCGCGAAAAATGGAGGTCATGGGCGCGCATGGTAAAATTTTCGGGACCTTATCCTGTCACCCCCACCTACCCAACCTCTCCCCCATCCGGGCGGGCCGAAAGGGGCAGCTCGGGCGGCGGCGGTATCGCTCCTTGTGACCTCGCATCCTCCACCCCTCCATCCAAATCCTCGCTCCTCCACTCCTCCTATAGTCCTACTCCTGGCGCGGTGAACTGCAGTCGAGCAAATCCCACCGCCATGGATCCACCGCGCCTGCGATTTGGAAGCCGCCTCCCCACGAGCCGCCCCGACGAAGCCGCTGACGCCGGAGGAGGAGGCGCGCCGCTGCAGCACCGATCAAGCGCCTACTTCCCTCGCCGCAGCTAACCTACATACGCCATGCGAGATTCGCCCGTCCGCGCCGGTGCTAGGCGCCGAGGACCGGCTCGTGACCGGGCGGACGAAACAAATCGCTCCCGTCGACTGCCTACCCCGACGAAGCGGATCTGTGGTGGTCCTCATCGGGCTCCGTTTGGGAAAACCGAAAGTGGCAAGCCTGCAGGTCCTCCACGCGTGGCAAGGTGACCCCGGCTTCCACCTTCTTCCCTGACTCCACCGAATCCTCCCTCCACCTCAGGTATAGTACTTTCTCGGACTAGGAAATGGAAAGCTTGTTTAGTTGTTCGTATGTACAAAGTAAAGTAAAGATTTTGTTTTTCCTTTTCCTGGTTGGCGTGCTCTATCAATCAATCAATCAGGCAGGAGGATTGGAACGAGGCGTTCAACTACACGTCCGACCTCACCTTCGTGGATCGCTGCTTCTTAGTTGGCAGAACTAAGTATGCAGGTACCTGCTTCTTAGTTTGCATACATAACTTAAATGCAGTTTTATATTCTCTGTATGGATCAGTTTGGATGTAGTTTCAGTCAGTAGCTAGTTGTATTCTTATCTAATTACATGTAAGATGTGAAGCTGCATCATTCTTGGATAATGAATATGTCAGTCACTAAAATGATACTATGGCTAACTGAACATGAGCCTGTGCACACTAGCATTGTTCCTATCCTATGTTCATTTCTTTTAAATTGTGTTGAGAAAGGCATATATCTCCTATAACCTTGTGCTTTGATTTTTTTTAATCTGGCCTTTTTACAGAAAGTTCTAGCTGCTCCTGCTTTTCCAAAATGTAAGAGTTTGTTTCCGGTTCCTAGAAAAGCAAATAATGTGGAGTAAGTTAAGTACCTGAAGGTTCCATGAGCAGCACTGAATTGATAATAAAATCAGCCATTGGATACTTAGTTGATGACATAAGTGTATTTGTCAATATTCACTTCTGTTTGAGCAAGACTGCAAGAGCATGTAGCATAACTAGCTTGTGAATTATGTGTAACCTTGAGATGTCTATATGATAATGTGTACGTGACAATTCAGATAAATAGCATGTTGCCTCTTATCTGTTTTTGTTCAGATAATAGTAGTTTACTTTTTTTTTTTTTTCTCTAGCTGTTCGAGTTATCCGTCATGACATGCATATTTGTCTAGATGTACAAGTAATCTATCTTATTCATATATCTATCTTAGGTTTGCTGCAAATTTGAGCATGCTGGATCCCTATATCTATAATTAGCTATTTAATATGCCTTTTCTTTATGCAGAATTATCTCTCTGATGGACCCCAGTAGGAGTTGGTCATCTCGCTGGTTGAGAATTGAATATTTGCTCAGAAGGTAATTTGCTCAACCAATATCTCCCATGCTACAACTCTGAATGGAAGGATACATGTTCCTTCTAGATAAACTACAGCATTTGTTAAAAAAATAGCACTAAACCAAATGAAAGAACATAACTTAGGTGACAGTGAGTCATGCCAAAGAAATAAATAGCGTTGAGCTGCTGAGCAAGCCTGTGGATTCACATCATGTAGTGTGTGTTAGAGGGGACATAACTGCTGATTACACTTGTATTCTGTACATGTATTTTATTGAGCCACAATTATTATTTTTGGCTGTATTTTCTCAATGAGCAGGAGCTCACCGTACCATGCCACCGTTAGTTATGCTACAGTCATCTTAGCCCTATTTAAGTTTATTGCCAACTAATTATTCTCTTTTGTATTTTTTTATTCAGTCGAAAGTTTCAGCATGCAAGGATGGAACTGAGGGGCGTGGAAGCTACATATTCTTGCAAGGTGTACGTGCTTCTACTTTGTGGTGCGAGACATGAGAGCAATTGTATTGCCGGATCTATAGACTCAATCTTGTTAGAAGCTACATATATGAGATTATTGGCATATGTAAACCACATACTATGTGATGTATCTGAACCTATTTGCACTATATAATATATTATATGATTTTTGTTCTATGTCAATGATGGTGTGATGTGGATATTGTATGACGGCTTATGCATGACTGAATGGATATATAATGTATGACGATCTTTTAACCATGGTTAACTATCTATACATGACTGCTTCTTATTCACAATAGTGAGCATAAATGGTTTCTTAACCATGGTACACACATAATATGACAAAGTTGACTAACTAATGTATGACAGAAGTACCTATCATAAAAGGTAACTATATGTGACAGAAGATTGGTTGCGTCACAAAAAGCAGTGACTTTTTGTGACCAATTTTACAAAAAAACCGTCACGAGGTACATAATGTGACGGTCGATTTGTGACCACCTTATGACGATGGGTTTTTCGTCATAACGTAGTTTTTATGACTAAATTCTTACCTTACATGACACTTTCGGCTTGTCATGAAAAGCCAAAATTCTTGTAGTGATACCAAAACACATCATTCTCATCAATTAAAATGGTCATTTGGTGTCTCGCCGAGTTTCTTCTTGATGAAAAAGATACCTTTATCTGATTTTTGTCCTTCAATTATCCTCATCTCCGAGATTTTTGCACTTGTATGTTATGCAAGACTACGAGGTGCATTAAATTGAACTTCTCTTACGGCAATGGTTGTTCAATAGTACAATGTGCCTTCGTGCTCAAGGCGTTTGCAATGACATTCGCCTTGCCCTGATGGTTATGTACCTCCAAATTGTAATCCTTGATTAATTCTAGCCATCTTCATTGTCTCATGTTTAGCCGATCTTGGGTATTGTCGATGTTTTACGACCGAGAGCCCGCCACGGGGTGAGCCGGGCGGTTTGTTCGGGCCTCGATGAACCCGAGTCCGGCGGTTTGTTGCGTAGTTGACATGGAGACAGGGTTTTTATATTGGTTCGGGCCCTCGATCCTTGATCGAGTAAAGACCTTTACGCCCGGTCGGCGTGAGCCTTGTTTTTGATTGATGGGGTCAACCGAGGATCGGTTGATGAGGTTTACAAAGACTTGATGTGTTCAAGTTGCGCTCTCCTACGAGGTGCTCTTTGGCCGCCTTTTATAGTTCAAGGGGCCAAAGAGCTTTGCTACGGACCTAGTCGGATACAGAGAGGGTTGTTCGTCGAGGATTCGAACACCCAAACTCTAAACATGGTAATCCGACTAGAGTTCTATCCCCGATTACAACAAGTCTACCGTAGCTATGCTTCCATTGCCTTCCGGGAGTTGTTTGTGGCCGCAGGCTAGGGATAGATTCCTGCGAACAACTCTCTCGAGTCCTTAGGTGATCCCGTATCCACAAGCCCCCGAGCATCTCAAGGCTGAGTTCTGGAAGTAGTCCTCGCTCTTTCTTTTGGGCGAAGCCTTGATATGGTCTTGAGATCATCACACGGTGTGCGCTTTTAAAAAAAGTGCACCCGTAGGGTGTAGCCCCCGAGCTTCTTGCTTTTTGGCACAAAGAGCTGGAAGGTCTTTTCGTTCTTTTTTGCCTCGTCTTCGACATCTTCTGACGAGTTCTTTCTCTCTAGATTGCTCTTCTCCCACGAGCTCTTCTTCGGCTGGAGCCTTAGTCGTGGTCTTGAGATCTTTTCCTTTGTCTTCGAGTTCTTCTCGTATTTGGAGTTCTTTTCTCCTGGATGGATCTTTTCTTCGCGAGCCCCCGAGCATCTCAAGTATGAGTCATGAGAGTGTTTTCCTTGCTCTCCTCGGATGAAGCTTTGACGCGATCTTGAGATCTCTTATCCTCGAGTTCTTCGATTCGAAAAAAAATCTTGTCCGGGGTATCCAAAGAGCCCCCGAGCATCTAGGAGTTCTTTCTTTGGAAAGGAATCTTAGAGGTTCTCCTGTCCTCCTCCGGGATTTTTGACCGTTTCTTTTTTTTTAGTGCGCTCACGGGTCATACAAATCGCGCTTTTATCGTGCCCCGCCTTTACGGAAACGCGTCGGTGTATGGCGCCATAGCCATGAATTCCTGCTTGCGTGATTTGAGGTGACCGTTCCTTCCTGGTGGCTGCCTCGTCTTCTGTGGACTTGGTCCATAGGCCATCCTGTATTTGCCTATAAATACACCCCCTTTTGCTTCGTTGAGGATCCAGAGTCTCTTTTCTTTTTCTCTCGCTTCTTCTTCTTCTAGACGGTTTCTCTTCTCGCTTTAGATCCATGGTGGTATCTTTTGAGTGAATTGGATCAGCCCCTGGTGCCTTTCTCCGCCTTTCTAGGTTGTTCTCATGAGTGAGGGATGTCTTGTGATCGGGAATAGTGGCGGTCTATTCCCGCACTGCTCCACGCCGTGAAAGTTTGGGGAGGAGTGCGGGATGTCTTGTGATCTAAGATGATCTCCTCTCCTCCTTCGTTTTTTTTCTTGGTGTGGGTCGGTTGGGGTTCGTCTTGGATGCCCTTCTCGATCCTCTTTGGTGTACCTTCTTGCTACTTGGGTAGACATAAAGCCGGCTTCCCAACCGGCATTGGTCGCCGCTTCGTCTTCGAGGAAGGTTGTGCCTTTTGAGGAATTGCTGAAGATGGTACTCTTTGGGGTGCTTTCTTCTACTCTTTGTCGAGTTGAGCGCTCCCTTTGGGTTCTTTCTACCCTGCTGCGACGTGGTGGACTCCGGAGCCTTCTGCAGAGGGTTCTTTTTTCTTCGCCGGTCGCCTATCTTGATCCGGGGCTCATTTGCTTTGCCGTCGTCGGGATTCTTCGAGCTCCGTGTTTTATGGACTTGGGCGCAAGGGTCTTGACTTGAAGTGATTCTTTGTTGGAGTTTAGGCTTTTGGAGTTCGGATATAGGTCCGGCGCTCCATCCGCTTCGCCATTGGGTGCCGGTTTCTTCTTCCTGTTTTGCTGTACTCCTTAGTCTTGTAGTCCCCCTGGTCTTCTTTGTATCTTGTACGTGGGAGTTCTTATTGGGCTCCCCGTGCATCTGAGTCTTCTTTGTATCTTGTAGGGACTTTGTTTCCCATGTAACTTGTAGTCTCAAGATGTTGAATAGAAGATATTTGTTCCTTTATTCATTTTGTTCTTGTATGAATCGATCCGCCTTCAAGCGGTTTGTTTTGCAAACTTGTTGTGACTGTGCCTTTAGATCTAGGCCTTGGGCTTTGTCCTTTGCTTGTAGACTTGTGTCGAATAGTTGTGCGGAGTCTGGCTCCATAATCATCGTGGATGTTTCTTGCATCGCCTTTAGCTCTTCTTAAGCTTGTCAGTAGATTGTTGGAGTTTTGCTTTGCGCCTTTTAGGTTATTTTCCTTGACGCCCGACTTGTCTTCTTTTATTGGGACTTGTCGTGAGGATAGAGTCTTGCTAATTTGCATCTTCCGGGTTCTTTCCTTTTGACGCTTGACTTGTCTTCTTTCTCGAGATCTGTCGTGGAGTCGTGCTCCGTGATGATAGGGTTGTTTTTCCTCGTTTTCGAGCTTGCCTTCTCCTTAGGCTTGCTTGGGATAGTTGGGGTCTTGTCCCTGCGTCTCAAGGGTTCTTTCCTTCGACGCATCGACTTGTCTTCTTTTCTTTCGAGACTTTGTCATAGATGTGGAGTCGTGCTCCGGGTTACCGGGGTTGTTTTTTCCCTTTGTTGTTGAGCTTGCTTTCTTCTCCAAACTTGCTTGAAATAGGTGGGGCCTTGCCCCCCTGCGTCCGAGGGTTCCTTCCTTTGGCGCACGACTTGTCTTTTTTTTCTCGAGACTCGCCGTAGATGTGGAGTCGTGCTCCGGGTTGCCGGGTTGTTTTTTCCCCGTTGTTGAGCTTGCTTTCTTCTCCAAATTGCTTGAAATAGGTGGGGCCTTGCCCCGCGTCTGCGGGTTCCTTCCTTTGACGCACCGACTTGTCTTCTTTCTCGAGACTCGCCGTAGATGTGGAGTCGTGCTCCGGAGTACCGAACTTGTTTTTTATTCTCGATTTTTATTGCTCTTTTTGCTTAAGACTTGCTTTGTGGATGGTCGGGTCGTGCCCCGCCTTGCCGTGGTTGTTCCCTTTCCTCGCATGTGACTTGTTACCTTTTTCTTCGGACATGTCACATAGGTGGAGTCTTGCTCCTGGCGTTTGGTCTTTCCATTAAGCCTCTAGCTTTTGTCTTTTCTTAGACTTGCTAGTAGATGTTTGGTGGAGTCATGCTCCGAGTAGAGTTGTTCTAACTCCTGGGTTTGCCGCTTCGGGCAAGGGCTCTCCCATGCCGTCCCGGTGGACTATAGCATGACGTCCCTATATAGGGTTCTCGGTCCGGGCCCATTTAAGTGCATCATGACCGAAGGTCAAGATGGTTGGGTTTCTATTTCACAACACTACAATCCACCTTGCCTCGGTTTGGGCTGCCTCGCTTTACGAGAGACTTGATGTGAGACGATGGGTTCCTATTTCATAACACTACACCGTTCACGCCCGATTCGAAGGCCGTCCTCTGCCGTGGGGACATATTGGCTCTTTTCGGACCCTCGATGGCCTCTACGACCTCTAAACGGGCCGATCCCCACGTCCCTCTCTTCTTTGAGAGTCGTGGTTCATGATCTCGCCGCTAGGATTTAAGGTGTGGACGCTATTCCGGAGGACTTCTCGCGTGGTTCCACCCTTGTTTGGTGACCTCCATTCTCGGTGGTCGGGTTGCCTTCGCCGGTCGACTTCTCTTCTTGAAGTGCCGATTTGGGCTGTTTTTTTGTTCTTCTCCTCTTGGGAGGCATGCGGCCGCGCTTTTTGGAGTTCTTTTTTTTTTTGAACTGCTTTAGAGTGCCGCGCATTCTAGTACCTCTTGTGGGTCTAGAGTTCTTCTTCGACGCCATTTTCTTCTTCTTCTTCGAGAGTTGGTCTCGTGTTCGTGACTTCTCTCGTGGGTCGCCGAGTCTTTATGGGTAGAACCTTCTAAGTTGGCCGATGTGCCAAGAGTTTTACGATTTCTTCTCCTTCGTGGTCATCGGTTTGTAGGTTCCTGGTCCCAACTCTTTTGACGATGAAGGGTCCTTCCCACGGACCGAGCAATTTGTGCCTGCCCTCTCGTCTTTTGGTTTCTTTTTGAGTACTTGATCTCCCGGGTTTAGATTTCTTGGCCGTGTGCTCTTGTCGTAGTGCCTTCTCGAGTCCTTGCGGGTATCTTGCGCTCGAATGATGGCATTTTCTCGACTTCTTCGCACGGTCGATCTCAAGTCTTCTTGTCTCATTCTCCTTCTCCTTCTTCGAACCGCTCTATCCGTGGAGAGCTCCATATCGATCTGGCCGGTAGTACCGCTTCGATCCGTATGTTAGGAAGAAAGGTGAGTAGCCCGTTGCTCTGCGATTTGAGTTCTTAGGCCCCGGACAACTTTTTGGTATCTCTTCGATCCATTTTGCTCCGTAGTCTTTGAGTTCTTCATATAGTCTTGGCTTTAAACCGCAAGGATGAGTCCGTTGGCTCTTTCTACTTGTCCGTTTGCTCGAGGATGTGCTACTGAGGCATAGTCGATTTGTATGCCGCAATCTCGTGCCCAATCTTCGAATTCTCGCCGTTGTGAGGGGGTGATCCGAAGTTACGTTATGATCATGTTGGGCATCCCGAATCGTGCATGATCTCTTGGATGAACTCGACCGCTTTGTTGAGCCGCTGAAGTTAACCAAGGGCTTGTATTCTATCCACTTGGTGAACTTGTCGATTGCTACTGAAAATGTATTCGTATCCTCCTTTGGCTCTTTTAAGTGGTCCGACTTGATCTAGTCCCCAAAGACGAAAAGGCCATGATGGTGGTATGCTTGATTAGGTTGTGTGCATACATGCGCCGTCTTGCGAACACCGGCATCCTTTGCATCTTTTGACGAGTTCTTCTCAAGCGTCTTTGAGAGCTGTTGGCCGTAATATCCTGTCTCAATGCTTTTCCCACGAGGGTTCTCGACGCCGTGTGGTTTCCACAAAGATCGGAATGGATTTCTTTGAGGATTTCTTTTTCCTTCTTCGAGAGCCGATGCATTTGAGTAGTACTCCTCGATGATGCTTTGCTTTTTTATATAGCTTGTCCCCGATGAGCACATAGTTCTTGCTTCTTCTCAAGATCCTTGTCGCTTCTGTTTTGTCTTGAGGTAGCGTTTTTGTTTTTGATGAAGTTGATGATGTCCTCGATCCGTATGCGGTTCTCGCGACACGAGATATTATCATCACTCCCGTTAGAGCCGATTGCTCCATATTTTCTTGCTCGGGTTCTCTTTGATTGAAGGCTTTGATAATTCTTCGACGAATACTCCCGGTGGGACTTGAGCTCACGGATCCGAAGTTTGGCTAATACGCCCTCCAGCCTACGCTTTGCGTCTCTGAGCACATGTAGGATTTCTAGGCCTTGGAAGTTCTTTTTCCAATTTGCGCATTTCAAGCAAAGAGAGGCCCATGTTATCCTTGGTGCAGTCCCAGCTTTGTTGACTTGATTTATGACAACCAACGGAGTCGCCATATACTTGAAGTCTCTTGATTCCCGAGTTTTTGCCACTTTGAGGCCATGGATGAGTGCTTTGTACTCTGCCTCGTTGTTGGTAGCTTGCCACATTATCTCGCAAAGACATACTTGAGTTGTCTCCCTTCGGAGATGTGAAGAGAATCCCGGCTCCCGCTCCCCCGAGCTTCAATGATCCATCGAAGTACATGCTCCAATGTCTCTTGATGTCGTCGGGTATGGGTTGTTGGAGCTCTGTCCCATTCTCGCTATAAAGTCTAGAAGCGCTGAGATTTGATTGCTCTTCGTGGGTGAACTCTAGATTTAATGCTCCGAGTTCTCTTGCCCATTTTGATATGCGTCCCGTTGAATCCTTGTTCCGTAGGATGTCTCCGAGTGGAGAATCTGTGACCACCAGTATCTTGTGGTCGCCGAAGTAGTGCCGTAGCTTCCTTGATGTGATCAATATGGAGTAGAGCAGTTTAAATGCGTGAGGGTATCGAGCTTTGGATTCTCGAAAGGACCTCGCTCACGTAGTAAAAGCGGCCTCTCGGGTTTTACCGCTGTTCCCGGGCTCTTCTCTCTCCACAATGATTGCCGAGTGACTCATTGTATTGGTAGTCGCTATGTAAAGCATGAGGTCTTCATGATCTTTCGGGGAGTGAGGACCGGTGCCGACGTTAGGTACTGTTTGAGTTCTTCAAATGCCTTGTCTGCCTCTTTAGTCCATTCGAACTTTCCCTTGGTCTTGATCAATTTGAAGAAAGGTAATCCTTTTTCTCCCAGTTTAGATATGAATCTGTTGAGTGCCGCCATGCACCCCGGTGAGTTTTTGGACGTCTTTGACGTTTGGGTTGTCTCATCTCTTTGATAGCTTTGATTTGTTTGAAGTCGGGCTTCTATGCCTCTCGCTCGCCGACCAAGAACCCGAGTAATTGTCCCGATGGTACTCCAAAAAACGCACTTTGTTGGGTTGAGCTTCCACCTCCACTTCTTAAGGTTGTTGAAAGTCTCCTCCAAGTCTTGGATTAGAGTATCTCGACTCCCTTGTTTTCACCACCACGTCGTCCACGTATGCTTCGGGCGTTTTTGCCAATCTGCTCTCCCAAACAAGTCTCAGATCGCTCTTTGATACGTTGTTCCGGCGTTCTTCAAATCCGAATGACATTGTTTTATAGCAGTAGGCACCGAAGGGGGCGATAAAAGAGGTCTTGCTCTGATCTTCTTTTTTGAGCGCTATCTGGTGGTAGCCTGAATAGCAATCTAGGAATGATAATAGGGCTGATCATGCTGTGGAATCCACTATTTGGTCAATCCTTGGTAACCCAAATGGATCTTTTGGGCAATGCTTGTTCAGGTCAGTGTAATCTACACACATGCGCCATTCTGAGGTGTTCTTCTTCTGTACACTGCAACCGGGTTAGCTAGCCAATCTGGATGTAGGATTTCTCTGATGAATCCAGCTGCGAGTAGTTTCGCGATCTCCTTTTTGATGGCTTCTTTCTTTTCTGGTGAGAATCTCCTCAGTCTTTGCTTAATGGGTTTGGATCCCATATTGATATCAATTACGTGCTTTCGGCCGGCTCCCTTGGAACGCCGGGCATGTCTACCGGTTTCCAAGCAAATATATCTTTGTGTTGCCTTAGGAAGCTGGTGAGCGCGAATTCCTGTTTTGGAGATAGGTGAGAGCCGATGATCGCCGTCTTGGATGGATCACCGGTCAGAAATCGATGTGCTTGACGTCGGCTTCTTCCGGGGGTACCAAGATTGCTTGTTTCTTGGCTGGTATCTCGAGTTCCTCCGGATTTGTCTCCTGTGCCATTTGATTGACTTCTCTTTTCTCCAAGAATGTACCAGTCTTGTTTGCTATTTCAATGGCTTGGATGTCGCACTCGAAAGCCTTTTTGAGATCTCCTTTGATTGAAAGAACTCCAAATGGCGCCGGCATCTTTAGCAATAGATACGGGTAGTGTGGAATAGCCATGAATTTTGCAATTGCTGGTCTTCCCATGATGGCATGATATGGTGACTCGAGATCTGCTACTTCGAACTTGACGTATTCCGTTCGGTAGTTTGAAGGTGTTCCGAAAGTGACTGGTAGGGTGACTTGTCCAATTGGTATCGCTGCTCGTCCAGGGACTATCCCGTAGAAAGGGGTGCTGGAGGGAGCAATTAACCCTGAGAGGTCTAGTCCCATCTTGTCCAAAGGTCTCGAAAGAATATGATGTTCAGCCCCGCACCTCCGCCGATCGGTACCTTTGGTTATCAAGTACTCGGCCTATGGTGGGTTCTATCACCAAGGGATACAGTCCGCGTTGCCTACACTTGTCCATTGATCCTCCCTTGTGAATTGAATCGGTATTGGGACCAATTGAGGTAGCGCGGCGTTGGGTTCTCGCCGCCATGATCGATCGTAGTGCTAGCTTGTCTTGTCTCTTGCTCTTTGATCCGTGAACTCCTGAGAATATGACGTTTAGAGATCTTGTTGCTTTCTCGAAGTCCCCGTCTTTTGTCCGTCGTTGTCTTCTCCTTTTTGTCTTGGTTGTGCCCTTTTCTGCGTTGAATCTCTTCCTTTATATCTCTCCCGGAAGGTCGTGCGCTTTCAAGCGTATGATGAGCTCGGGATGAAAGACACAAGGCAGGTCTTCTAGTTTGATGTTATCTTTGCTTTGTTGCCGTTGCCCTTGTTGCCGTTGTACTTTTTGGTTTGTATGGCTTCTTTGGTTTTTTGGCAAATGCGATCGTGTTGTCCGGTCCTCGCTTCTTGTATTGCTGAGAGTTGTTTTGTTCTTTCTTCGGGCCTTCCGTGTCCTTTCTCTTCGGGAAGCGATCACGGGTTCTTTCTTCGGCTCCGATCATTTTTTCAACGGTGAGCTTGAACTGTTCGTTGGTCCTCGGATTGTCTTTGTAGAAGTCTCGAGAATTGCCATCTTTGAGAGATTCCATTACCGAACGCATCCACCACTTCTCTTTACGTGATGTCATGCACACGGGATCTCATCTCGCCAAATCTTCGATAGTAATCTCTCAAGGATTCTCCCCCGGCTTCTCGCTTGAGGCTCTTTAATTCGCCTCCGCGTGATGGGATGGGTGATGATTCCTCGCGAAGTTATTGCAAAATATTTTTTTCGCAAATCTTCCCAAAGATTCTATTGAGCCCTCTTCGATCTTGTCGAACCATTGAGCGGTAGAGCTTCTAGAGCCATGGGAAAGAAAACGGCTTTTTAAGTCATCATCTCCTCCAAATTACTCAATGGATTGTGAGTAGACTCGAGCCATTGCTTGGGCTCTGTTTTTCCATCGTATTTTGAGTGATTTGAAGGTTTGAACTTTGGGGGTAGTTTGACTCCTTGTAGTCTTTCTGCGAAGCAAGGGAATCTGTCATAGCCCCCTTGTTGTCCTCCCTTCGATTTGTCCCGAGGATCTTGCCCCTTGTGTCAGGGTTCTTGCGGGTCTATATGTGGACTCCGCGACTTCTTCGTGTCGGTTTGGTCTTGGGGTGAGATTAGCCCTCGGGGGTCTCTGGTTTCCTCCATCCCTCCGGAGCCGCCTTGAGTTTCTGGAGTTCTCCGGCGTGCCCAACCTCTCGAAGATATTAGACCGACTTCTTTGTATGTGCGAGTTGTTTGCCTTCGTCTCGTGACTGGCGGGATCTCTTTCTTGGGTGGCTTTCGGCGCTTCCTTGATGAGCCTCTCCTCGTCATTCGGGTTTGAAGCGGTCTTTCAAAGCGTTCAATCAACTCTTGTATCTTTCCGTGTGTTGTCGATGGTCATCTTCACTTCCCTTTTAGACTTCATCTTCTCATATTCGGCTGTGGTCGACTTGGTATTTGCTCCAGGCTTGTTTGCGCTTGCTCGCCTCCTCTCGGCGTCCTCCCTTCAAATTGTTTCTTCTTAGCCTTGAATGTCGCTAGTCTTCTCCTTCGTCTTCTTGGGTTCTTTTTTTCCGCCGCCGAGATGTTTGATAGACCTGTCAAGGGCATCTCGGAGGGTTAAGCGGCGTGCGGGCTCTTGCTATCACCAAGATTTCGTTGGGAACATGAGCCTTTGGATGCCACTCCTTCCGCAGGAAGATTCGCCGCTTGCCATCCCCGTACACCGCCATTTCTTGACGTTCGCCTTTGTGAGGGTTCTAGGCCGATGGATGATGCACTCCTCCCCGTCCTTGTCGGGACGAGTCCTCGTTCTTGGCGCCCTTCAAAGGAATCTCCGAGCCTTCTTTTGAAAGTTGTCTTGATACGCCTTGTATGTGTGAACGCGGCATTACGTAGTCCCATTGGGAATTGGTAAGGTAACCTTGGGTTGATACCCAGATTTGTCTCCGGTTTCGCCTTCTTTCTCCGAGTCGGGGTAGCCTTTCTTGAAAAAATTCTTTTCGAATTGATCCCGGTTCCCTTGTCTGAGCCGGAGTAGGAGTATCGCTTCGAGTTGTCTTCAGAGTCCGCCTTTGAACCTTGGATGATTCCCTTTCCCGAGTCTGTTTCGGTTTGGTCTTGCGGCGTAGTCCTCCGAGTCGGTGTCAAGCTTGTTCTCCGTTTACGAGGCGATGTCGGCGAAGGCCAATCGCCCGAAAGCTTCGGCAAGTTCTCGATTCTCCGGCCTTGGATTTCTCGATGATGTAGCTTCGAGTCTTGCCGTCGTCATCGATCTCGCAAGTCCATGATCCGAAGATGATCGTATTTCTCGCCGATGAGCCCATGATGTCATGGTCCGCCGAACTCGTGCTGAAATTCGACGAGAGCCCCTACCCGGGCGCGCCCACCGCCGATGTTTTACGACCGAGAGCCCGCCACGGGTGAGCCGGGCGGTTTGTTCGGGCCTCGATGAACCCGAGTCCGGCGGTTTGTTCTTGCAGCTTGACATGGAGACAAGGTTTTTATATCGGGTTGGGGCCTCGATCCTTGATCGAGTAAAGACCTTTACGCCCGGTCAGGCGTGAGCTTTTTTTGATTGATGGGGTCAACCGAGGATCGGTTGACAGTTTTACAAAGACTTGATGTGTTCAAGTTGCGCTCTCCTCTCTACGAGGTGCTCTTTGGCCGCCTTTTATAGTTCAAGGGGCCAAAGAGCTTTTGCTACGGACCTAGTCGGATACATAGAAGGTTGTCCGTCGAGGATTCAACACCCAAACTCTAAACATGGTAACTCGACTAGAGTTCTATCCTCGATTACAAATGTAAGTCTACCGTAGCTATGCTTCCATTGCCTTCTCGGGAGTTGTTTGTGGCCGCGTGCTAGGATAGAATCCCGCGAACAACTCTCTCGAGTCCTTAGGTGATCCCGTATCCACAGTATAGATATACTTCGGACTCTTATCATCCGTGTAAATATGGCACACATTACCAAGCAGATAATGACGCCAAATCTTCAGAGCATGCACTACGGTGGCTAACTCCAAATCATGAGTTGTGTAATTCACTTCGTGTTTGCGTAATTGTCGTGATGCATAAGCAATCACCCTTCCTTCTTGCATAAGTACACACCCAAGACCTGTACTACATGCATCGCAAAAACACGCCAAAAGGTTTCTCAATATCGCCGTGCAAGCACGGGAGCGGTTGTTAACAACTCTCGTAGTGTATGAAAAGCGGTGTCACACTCCTGTCCACACAAATTCCTCATCTTTCTGCAGCAATCTTGTCATGGGTTTGGCGATCTTAGAAAAGTCGAGTATAAATCGACGATAGTACCCGGCTAAACCAAGAAAACTCTCAATCTCTCAGAATGAGAGGTCGGCGCCTTCCAATCCATGACTTCTTGAACTTTACTCGGATCCACTGAAATTCCATCTTCTGATAATACATGTCCAAGAAATTGCACCTTCTTTAACCAAAACTCACATTTGCTAAATTTAGCATACAATTTGTGTTCTCTGAGCCTGGCTAACACAATTCTAAGATGCGCTGCATGGTCTTCTTCATTCATTGAGTATACCAAAATGTCATCGATAAACACGACCATGAATTTGTCTAACTCGGGCATGAATACCGAATTCATTAGGCACATAAAATGAGCTGGAGCATTTGTCAAGCCAAAGGACATGACAAGATACTCATACAACCCATATTTTGTAGTAAAAGCTGTCTTGGGAATATCTTGTGGCCTAGTCTTGATCCGATGGTAACCCGAACGAAGATCAATTTTGGAGAAAACCTTAGCCTTGGACAACTCATCAAAGAGAATGTCAATGCGTGGCAAATGATACTTGTTCTTGACTGTCACCGCATTGAGTGGTCGGTAATCCACACACATCCTCAAAGATTGGTCCTTTTTCTTCACAAAAAGAGCAGGACATCCCCATGGTGATGAACTTGGTCTAATCAAACCTTTATCTAGCAACTCTTGAATTTGAACCTTCAATTCGGCCAACTCATGGGGCGGCATTCTATATGGTCTTCTGGAGATTGGTGCTGTTCCTGGCAAAAGCTCTATGGCAAACTCTACATCTCTATCCGGTGGTAAACCTAGTAAGTCTTCGGGGAAAACATCTGGAAACTCACATACCACTGGTATATCTGAAATGCTAGTAACTTGTAGAGCAGCTGAGACACGATTTAGATTGGGTGTTTGGGGAAGAATGATCTGATGTTCCTTTCCATCACGGGGATCTTTCAAAAGAATTACCCTAGTCAGGGTGTCTATAATTACTCCCCATGTCTTCATCCAATTCATTCCCAAAATCACATCCAAACTCAGTCCGGGTAACACTATCAGGGAGGTGACAATCTCTAAATCTCCAACTTTCATTTGCACATTTCTGACAACCTTCCTTGTGAGTTGATCAGCTCCTGCTGAGCTAATACGATAACCATAACCCAAATCAGATATCTGCTCATTATGTTCTTGGGCAAAAGCTTCGCTCATAAAAGAATGAGACGATCCCGAGTCAAACAATACAATAGCATTGTGATTATTGACTAGGCAAGTGCCGGCGATTCTGACGACTCTCCTTCTGGACTCTCTTCAATATTGGTGGAGTGCACTTGTCCAATCTTCTCGCCTTTGTAGGGTTGGTTACTCTTGGGTTGTGGGCAAAACCTAGAAAAATGTCCTAGTGTCCCACAATTATAGCACTTTTGAGGGTTGAAGCACTATCAATACCACCTATCCTCGTAAAGGTGTAACATAAAAGCGTTCAGAACGAGGATTCTCAAACTCGCGGTTCCTCTTGCAAGTGGGGCATCAGGTTGGTGGTAGCCCGATGATTAAAAATCGGGACCTTGTTCGACCTGAGCCGACTCAATTGGTCTCTTCTTATTCTTGGTAGCAGCATATGCATTGTTGCTCTTCTCCTGCAACAAGCAATCATTGACGAACTCATTGAAGTCCTTCCTGAACGGGGCTCCAATAGTCTTCTGCATCTTAAGATTAAGCCCTCTTCTGAAGCTTGCTATTTTTTTTTCTTCGGTGTCCACCATATCTGGTGCATATCGGGATAAACGATTGAAGTCTTCAAGGTATTTGGTGATGGTCTTGTCTTCTTGATTGAGCTTGATAAATTCACCCAACTTCATAGCAATCACACTTGGATGAATATAGGCTTTACGGAAAGCTATCGTGAACATATCCCAGGTAATAGAAGTATTAGCTGGGTAGGTGGCACGATGATCTCTCCACCAAAGTCCTCAAGGGTCCTTCAAGCAAATGAGCAAAAAAATCAGCCTTCGCACCTCTCGTTAATTTTAACAATCTGAACTTTTCCTCAACCGAAACCATCCATTCTTCCGCTTCGCTTGGTTCACTCGACCGTGTGAACTTAGGTGGATCAGTGGTCTTAAATTTCTTGTATAACTAGAGCCTATCTTCTGCATTATTGTCTCGATTTCCTCCTCCACCTTGTGCGGTGTTGCGCGAGATGTTGCACAACTCACACGTAAAACCTGTTAAAGAACCGTTCCTGGTTTGACGTGAGGTGGTGGTGGTTGGTTGCTCCCTCTAGCACCGAGCGTGTTTGAACCATCTGCATAATCCAACCAGTAATAATTCTCAGATGATGTGGACATAGTGTAAATGCATTGAAATTATAGTTACGCAGAATTTATTGCGGTAATAAATTCATTCAACTAATACGGTAACCATAAATCCAATGGCATCACGCCCATCATCGCAAAAATCATGGTTGATGTGGATTATGTAGAAAATCAACTTCTCCATCCAATGTACGCGTAATCCAAGGTTCGATATAGTCATTCCGACTATAATATCGAAATCGCGCACATTGCCCCTCACAAAACAAAAAACTCTTCGATTAAACTCGTCAAAGGCTCAATTAATATCTGCAGAGTCTGGTCACTTCAAAGTCTTCCTTGTCGATAGCCTCTTGATAAACAGGATCACTAGAGGTAGGGGTAGGTAGGTGGCAACTGAGGAAACGATCTTACTCCTTACGATAGGCATACTAGTGAATGCTAGTGGGATCTAAGGAAACGGTTTGCAATGACGAAACTCCTAGGGTGTAGGGTCGAGATGGGGACTAGAGGGGGGGTGAATAGTCCTTTTTAAAACTAATTGCGCCGGCTAAGCAAATATAAAGCGGAATTGAAACTATTCGCTTTAGCCAAGACTTCATCCCTCTAGCTATGACTCTAAATCACCTCACAAAGGATTCTACACAAAGCAAATGAGGTGATAAGCCTAGCTTGAGCTCCTAACCGTTTCTATTGCGAGGTCACACAAACCTATGCACTAGTACTTCAAACAATGGTGAGCTCCTACACAATTCTAATGAGCAAAAGCACAAAGCCAAACCTAAGCTCACTAGATGCACTAAGGACAAGGCGACACACGCCTAACCCAAAGGCTCAAATTACTTAGCTACACAAACTAAGCAAAGCAACTAACAAGCTACACAAGCTAGTAATTGCAAGAGCTATTCCACAAGCACAAGCACAAGATATATATGAATGTAAATACAAAGCTTGTGATTTGGAGAATGCAAACCACCGAGAAGAGTAGACAAGTTGACACCGGTGATTTTTTACCGAGGTATCGGGAAGCTTGCCAACTTCCCCCTACTCCTCGTTGTGTCGACCAACACCTTGGGTGGTTCCTTTGGTGTTTCACCTAGATGGTTCTTCGGTGTGATTCTCTGATCACTTGTCCCTCAAGGCACGCCCCCAAAGAGGCACCGCAAGACACCACTCTCATGTGAGCCTATCAAGGCACCGCAAGACACCACACTCACAAGTGAGGTAACTCAAAGACACGCTCTAGTAGTGATGCTCTTCGCGATCCCCTCGCGAGGTGAGCTCGAAGCTCTCACAAATCCTCCTTCGAGCACCGCACAATCTCCGTTGCGTGCTTCACGAAGTCTCTTGCCACCAAGCCGTCTAGGAGGTGGCAACCTCCAAGAGCAACAAGCACACCGGCTTGCAACACGATCACCTAGTGCTACGAATGCGATCTCTCAACGCGAATGCACTAGAATCACTCCTCACTTTGATTTGGATGAACTCTATCAATCACAAGTGAGTGGGAGGGCTCTCAAGCACTCTCAAGCATGGACACAAAGTCCCCGAGGTGCTAAGCATCTGCCATGGCCAAACACACCATCTATTTGTAGCCCCCAAGCCAAATAGAGCCGTTGGTGCTTCAAACCACGGTTTTACTGAGACGACCGGGACGCACCGACCGGACTCACCGGCGAGTCCGGTCCAGCGTCCGTCGCTTCCCCTTCCGAAGCGTCCAGTCAGAACGGACAAGGCCAGCGGCCCCACAGTGACACCAAAAGCTATCGCGTCCGTGCATGCTTCCGGTCAGCACCGAAGCTTCGGTCGAGCGTCCGGCCGACGCTTCCGGCCGATTCCTCAAACTCCGTCGCCTTTTCTTCGACATGCTACCCATCAAGTATACCAAACTTGAGCACGAGGAATAGCATATTTTCATCACCAACTTGCATCCGGCGCAATAGAAAATAAGCACCTCATTTTCTCAAAAGCGCCGAATCCCGCCTCGCAGGCTCGGCGGGAGGATGAGCGGTTCCCAAACCCAACTCAACCCTCGCAAACACCGCCGCCTTTGCAAATGTGCCAACACCACCAAGTGTACATCACCATGTGCAAGTGTGTTAGCATTTTCACAATCATTTCAAAGGACGGGCTAGCTCACTGCGCCACTCGATTCTAACACGTCGCAAAGTTAGTCGCACAAGTGGCACTAGATGACCGATATGCAAACAAGTTTGCCCCTCTTGATAGTACGGCCATCTATCCTAAACCCGGTCATAAACTTCTCTAAGCTCCTCATGACCGGCGAAATGAAATGCCCTATAGGTTACTAGTACAGTGCCCGTGCTAACGCCATGACTTCATTTCAAGGACGCACATGTGTGAAGAACATGTCTAAACTATAGGGATACAACTATTTCAGCCTTCAACATAATCTCTTAGGTAGCTCAAACGTGTTTCTCGATTTCGTCCTTGGAGATAAAGACCAAGCTCAATAAGCCGTGGCATGTTTGCTGCAAGTTCCTTAGAACAGCAGGCAAATGGAGTTTGTTCAGAACCATACAAAAAGCATTATATAGCTAAGTGAAGCAATTCACCAAATTACAAAGCCCAAAGATGTTTTAGATTTAGGCATGAACACAGAACCGTTAGCCCGTGCTACCGCTATAACGATAACGGGTAATACAAATGAAACAAAGTATATATATTTTGTTGTTGCCCAATAAAATGTATATATATTGTTGTTGCCTTCAGGTAGGCCAAGCTTCAACAATTAACTTGCCAAAAAAAAAAAAGCTTCAACAATTCTCATTTTTCTCATGGTCCAACAGATATAAAATGCCACAAAGTTACCACAAATTATGTACAACGGAATATAAAAGATACTTCTCAAATTTAACTAAGAAATTTGTTATCTAATATGTCCCGAAAAAGCTCAAGGATATTTGTATTTCTATGCACGAAAAAAACATTTCTCACCTTTTGGCTTGGATGTGCATAACGCATTCAGCGGATCATGACCGTCAATTCCATAATCACACATCATGTGTTTCTGCAAAATATTCAAAGAAATTCATCGTATTAAACAACTTGTCTTCGAGCAATTTCTCAAGAATCAGTAATTGTCCAAATAGGTATGATTGTAATTCTATACGGTGTCAAATCCACCAATATTGACTATATCACTCAATCGGTTAGACCATATACATGATTCGAGCTCCTGAGAAAATTCCACATGAGAATCAATTTATAGGTGAAATCTACTAACATAAATTACAAGATCTTCACTGCTTTGCAGAAATAAAAAAATTAAACTGACCAAATGCATGAGAAAATTAAATAAAAGAGATACGACAATCACTTGCCTATACGCGTGGGTTCTGGACATCATCCACTGCTGAGGCAGAAAATAAAGGAATAATAAGGAGAGCTAGCTTTTAATGAACAACCAAATACTATCATCTAATGATATTGTCAACAGTGCAATTTCTAAGACGATTCAAAGATTACAAATGAAATATGGCATCTGTAATTCTATATATTGGAAGCCACTAAGAACTGAAATCTCACAGCCTTTGGTCATGCGATGAAACAACTGTTTGGTAAACAAAACATAAAGAAAAGTAGTCTGGACATAAATTTTGACTGAAATCACAACTGTACGTACGGGTCTAAAACTGGCTCAAAATGCACCAACCCTCTTTTCTACAATTATAGTTTGCATGAGTCAAACCTCATCGATGCATAATGATTTTGTACTTCCAGATTAGAGTTTCCTGTATCTTGAATGCCATCCCAATCACACAAAGAGATTGAGCTAAATGAATAGTATTTAACTGAAGACAGGATGTATTAATTGATACAAGTCACAAAAGGCTAAGTTGATCCGAATGAGTAAATCATATATTGTGCTTGTCCCTTTTGTTGTACACACTTGTATCAGACATAAAGCATCTGCAACAGAAGTAATGTCTGAATGGAATCAGCAGTTGACATTATTCATAGAAACACCCTGGCACGCCAGATAAGTAGAGCACACAGCGCCGGTACCTGCACCTATTTTCTCGTGGCCACAATGCCAATGAGTTGCCGCTGCCGTCAGCCATCATCTCTTGCTGTCGTCGCTCTCCTTGTCTCTTGCTCCGCCTCGTCTCTCCAGGTCCTCCTCTTGAGCGTCACATCACTGGCCTTAGGCATTATTTCAAATATAAATCATGATGATAGATGGATTCTCATGTCACGATTTGTGTAATAGATCAGTCAAACAAATAGTCAAGATCACTATCTATTGTTGCGTGCTTATAACTTGCAGGTGGATAAGCAATATTTTCCTATCATTTGAGTTCCAAATGAACCAACGTCGATGAAAAAATTATAATCAGCTCTTGCATCCGCCCTCACGCCCTCTCTAAACCGGTCCTGGATCTCTTTTAAAGGATTTCCAGGAACCTCCATACCCTGAATTGGCAGTGCAAGGTCATAGGAACGATGATTGAGACATGCAAAAAAATCCAATCTGCACACAGTGGTGACGAGAGGACTCACCTTCATGGATGGATGATCTATAGGCTACCTTGTCCTCCTGAAACTGGAGACACACGCATGCGCGCCCTTGCCAGCCGCTGGGGAAGACGGAGAGGGGTTGGAGGATCTATGCCCCTGCTGGCTCGATCAAGGAGATGTCGGCGTGGTCTTCTCTCGAGGACTTCTGTCCACCGCCACGCCGAAGGATGCGGCAGCCCAGACCCCACGAGCGAGGGCTGGCGGCATCGACGAAGGTCAACTGGGGGCGGCTGGGGGGCAGGAAAGTCACGATGTATGGATGGAACGCCCGCTGATCTCGCGATTTGATCACGCGCGCGTCCTTCTCTATTTTTAGGAGGCAGATGGGAGAGGAGGATGAGTCCCATACTTTTGATCCTGACGGTAGAATCGTGTCCGAGTAATGAGAGAGAAGGCTTAGAAGCAATCTGGGTGGTTCATTTGAACGGATTTGAACGTGGCGAAGTTGGTGCATTAGTAGGGTAGATAGATACCTTTGCCTTGCGCATTTCCATTTCGCTCCATCTCCATGTGCCGATGCAACACATGCACCAACACGATCAAGAATGATATGATCCACTTCATATCATCACATGACCTTCTTGGTCCATCGATCTTGACCTCACTTGCTCTTCACCGTTAAATCGGTCCGTCGGCGCCAAGTCTTGCCTAAGCTTCACCGCCTCGCGGTCCATCGCCTTCACTGCCTCGACTTGCCCTTCACACTTGCAACCGGTCCATCAAGCCAAGCCTTGTCTTGATCTTCACCACCTCGGTCACATGACTCCATGTCATGTCTCATATGCAATAAAGCTCCTTCATTGCATCAAGCACATGTGAACTAACCTCCTGTGTATTATCTCAATCACACATTGTTAGCCCACCTAATGTTGTCACTCAATTACCAAAAACCACAAGGGACCTTTCATAGGGACAATAGGGCATCACTAACGTCCTGGTTGTCGTTGTCATCTCCAAATTTGAGCTTCATATCCGACCCTTTTCTATTGGCAAATGGTGAATAAAGGTCCATTCTGATGAAACAGGAAGTAATTGTCTCTAGTACACATCGGTGTTCCAACATTCAACCTTCTCAGGGTAGGGGCTGCAGCATTGTTGATAGATTCTTCGGAGATGGCTCGTGTTCGGTGACATTCCAACTTTCCAAACCGAGCTATAAGGTAGGGCAAGGATGGAAAGGTCAATTCTAGTGATGAACCAAGCTGCCTAGGGTGTGGTCACCTACGTATGGATGGGGTCGCTGTATTGCCTGTTTGCTGAAAACACCTACAACACCGTGGTATGCGAATCAACTTGTCTCCAATGGTAGTACTACCGGTCTTGCATGCGAGAGACATTTGTAGCCAGATTTGGGAGATTGTGTGAGATTGAGAACGAGATGGGTCAGCTTCAACAAAAAACGGGACAAGTACTCACTAAGGGGAGAGACAGAATAAAGGTTAGAAAGAAATACTTTTATTTCATTTTATTGATGCGGATGCATGAATAACATGATGCATGAGCGTATCTTACATCCTCACAGAATAGGAAAGATAAGATACTACTCGTATAAGTGGTGGCACATCTAGCGTTCTCTCAAAAGAAAATAATTCGTATCTAGTCGATCTACACATTTTTGCGTAGTTAGTGTACCTGCAATTTCATCTCAGCCCACAATATATTTATGCAATGCACGAATTTAAATTGCATATACCGCTTTCGAGTCCACCCGACGGCATCGCATACCTTATGGAAAAAACACATTTTACACCCGACGGCATCAAGCTCGGTGGTTTCTTTTAATTTAAATACCAGATCGGATTCGTAATTACCAAACTAAGCTCGATGCCACCAGGACGTGAGCCGACCAATTTATAAGAAATCATATAATTCGCAATTACGAAGCAATCGCAGTCTACACTTGAGTCCATATAAACCCGGTATTCGAAATCTCGAGTGATTTCAAACTCATCAACAATACAACAGGATCGTTGAGCTCGGTAGTTAAAATCCGCGGTATCTCAAACCAATTTCAATATATATTAATCAGTGAGATGTACACATTTATTTCAAAATAATTCGAGTACGGAAGCAATAGCTTTTCGAAAAGCAAAATATTTGTACAGCGGAAACCAAAATAAATAGTATAGTGCCCACATGATGTCACCCCCTGTAATAGCAAGGGACAGGGAAAAATGGAGACTGCCATGCCCTAGGCATTATTCTTCAATCATAGCACATCACAACTGGATCAACTCATGCTAGACGGAGTCACCTGCAACATCGGGAATCAACCCGTGAGTACTCAATTGTACTCATGCAAGACTTACCCGTCTTAAACCGTAAAAATAAGAAAAAAGACTCCAAGGATTATGCTTGGCTTTATCTCGAGCTGGCTGACTCACATTTAATTTCATAAAATAAGGTTGATTAGTGCGCCTACACATACTACTCAGGTTCTTCCAAGTTAAAAGGTTATTGTTACATACATAACCATAAGTCCTGTATAGTCAAGATTAAAGGTATATGCTCGGACATCGAAGCATGAATAAGAATAACCATCATTGTGATATTAAGACTACAATACCGCGGACGCACCCCGGGTTCTCACTATCCAGGAGAGATGGCGATTCGAATCGATTTGCAAACCAGCTGGCGAATACCCTGTCATAAACCAGGCCTACTGGTACGAAGGTGTTGATATTTCTTACACGATCCCAATTAGGACGGCGAAAGAAATATATATGGGATATCTATCTAATCATGTTAGCTTGGATATGGGATTAACCTCATGATCCAACAAAGCGGAGTTAGGCGGTGTTAGTAGTGGGATGTAACTTAGCAACATTATCCATAGTGGAGTTAATCTCACCGGGATATGTACTCAAGGTATACCACTCATTTCTAGGCATTACCTATACACTAGTCTGTCACCCTAGCAATAACGCTAAGAAATGCGGGGTATGTTATTCTTGATTGGCCTTGATAAAAGAATGAACATGATATCTGCAGCGCCTGCACGATAGAAATACCAATTGTAGCACTTCACCGGGAGTAATCCGGTATCGTATTTATATTTTACCACGGGAAGGGAGTCTATGGAAAGGTAGAGAGGAAAGATGTCTTCTAGAATGTTTTAGTCCACTTTTTGGGTTGAGTTGATTCACGGACAAGTTTGGTCTTGATAAGTCTTGTATATTCGGAACCTTCTCCATCTTTCTCTGCATTTATCTATTAGGTCCCTCGCAAAGTCACGTAATACCAAAACTCGTGGAATTATGTTAGTTAGACCCCCTAGACTTATGTTTTGTCTTTGACTTTAGCCCTTAATTCATGTTTTTAAACTTGTATTTTTATGCTTTAGTAGGTGTCAACAAGCTCCCCAAGCTTACCTCTTGCTAGTCTCTTAGCAAGACAAAATATTATAAACTACTAACTTGGATCAGGAGTTGCTACAACGCTATCACACCCTTAAAGTACACATGCTTTCAAACAAAATTTCTCTTGAAAAAGATAAACTTTTCAAATTTTATTTATTTAATTATCTTGTAGGACTTTTTATCTTTTTCTGTAATCTTTGGTAATTGAAAGATAGAATAGTCAAATCAAGCACTAAATCTCAAACTCTTTTGTTCAACTGTCATTCGGAGTTTTTGCTGATTTTCAAATAAAACTCAAAGTTCCTCAAGTATGACTCTCTCTAATCTCTCATTTATGGTATTTGTGGATCCTCTCTTTAGGCAATAATATAACGTTTGCCTTACTCTCATAGTATAATAATATTTTAACTAAGGCAATAGCTTACTATGCCTTTATCTCTCTTACCTAATATCTAAAGCTTATATATGTGGAGCTCATAGGTAGGAGAAAAATAATTTATTTTCTTACTAAGCATATATTGTAAATTCAAGCAATGGATCCAAAGATACAAGTCACACTGATCAAGTGGTGCATGTGTATGGTGGATAGGAATATAAATGATATGGAATGTAGTAAAGTATGAAGTGAATAGAATATGATGGGAAATCTCACTTTTGCTCCTTTTAGGAATCTTCTCTCTTTTATAATTTTGTAGAGAATGGGTTGTATCTCTTTTTCTTTCTTTTCTTCCCTCTCTTTTTTTTTTAATCAAGAGAGGTGGACTTTGTGGCCCTCGGACTTGTGTCCATTATTTCCTCTCTTATAAAGATGTGGGTTCTATCGACCCTCGGACACTTGTCCATTATTCATCTTTATTTTTTAGAGATGTGGGCTCTACTCGCCCTCGAACACTTGTTCATTTTTCATCTCTTTTATTTAGGGAGGTAGGCTCTACTCGCCCGTAGGACTTTTATCCATTTTTCATCTCCTTTTTCTTTTTAAAGATACACAACCCAGGATCTCTTTTTGCAATAACTTTTGAGAGGTATAAATATAATGGAGCTTTTGTAAGATATTGGCTAGCAATGAATGGGTGAATGGGTATAGTAAATATTTTTGGTTGCCCTCCCCGAGATAGGAGTAGAACATTTTTGTTGGCTAGAGTGAGTGGATGATAGTAAAATGAATAGAATGAGTGGAGTGTACATGATCAGCATGACAAGTTTCTAAGGGTCGATAAAGATTGAACAAACTCAATGCAAAAAGCAAGTAGCCTATATATATATATATATATATATATCTATATATTTATTTTTCAAAAGATTTTCCTAATCTAAATAGCATGTATATCTGGCTGTGGTAGGAGGTTCACACTCTTGTCACACGAACTTATCATGTGATTTTTCAATTTTCGAAATATAAATCTCCGAAATCTAGTGTCACTAGGAGTAAGATCAAATAGTAGCTCGACTTTCATATATCATATCTGTCAATCATCTAGACTTTTTTAGAGCAAACATTTGCAACTCATATGTTTTAAGTTTCAAAGTAAAAATTTATTTTGCAAATGGAGCTTTGAGAGAAATTAAGCTTGAAAGCTAGGTACTAAAAAAGTATAACAACGGAGCAACTATTCATCATCTCCTTGTTGACAAATTTTAGGTTCCTTTTAATTGAGCAAAGTAAATTTAGTGAACACTCTCTCTTGATCCTTTTATTCACACTCTAACAAAAGACTATATAAACTATATAAAACTAAACTCTTATTAAACTTTCTAACAAAATATTTAACTAACAATAGATATAGGTAATAAGATACTTATCCGGATAATCGGGGTTTGCACTCCCCAAGCTAGATTGGAGTGTGGTCTTCAATGTTGAAGTTGAGGTAGTTGGCATCAAGTGACGCTGAACATATATCTTCTTCTCTTGAAATCAGTAATCTCAAAATAGACAACAAAGCTAGTGGAACTTGGTTAAGTATTAGAGGTTAGCCACATTGCATAGGTTGTGCGGGATTATTTTTAGATTTTTATTTTCCAAATTTTTATTTAATTTTCATATGTAAAATAAGATAAAATATTGATACACCTTTATTTTATTTTTATGCCACCACAACAAATAGCATAGAGGTGTTTAGCCTCGTGGATATTAGCATGGGGCTTAAAGGTTTTCACAAAACAAAAGATAAAATATTTTTGTTGTTTTCGAATGCACATATATGATACTAAAAAGATAAAAATGATATGGAGGATAATATGCAATACGAGGATTTAAATATGGATAACTTCTTGACTTACCTTTCGGCGAGGATTCGGTGTTTTAGAGTCCTCGAACAAGACTCCAAATTCTGCTCTTTTACTCCCATGGTACATCGGTGATCACAATTGGTGGTACCGATGATTCTACCGCTCTCTTCGATGATGTTTTGGGAGATGTCTTCTTCTTCCTCCATCTTTTGGATGATGTACTCTTCTTTGAAGTAGTTGTTTCTTCTTTTTCCGTAGATGTAGTAGGTGTAAGAGCTTTAGCTTCTTCACTCTCCTTTGCTTCTTCTATTAAATTCTTCTTCCATCTTCTATTATGACGGCGATGAGCTGTCCCGGCTTTCCCCTAGGATTTGTATATTCATTATAGCTATTAAAGTAAACACATACCTTCTCTTTAGGAAATTGGAAATGAATCTCTCCCCGTATGGATGTAAATGATTGCACGAGTAGTGTTGAGAAACGGTCTCCCAAGCACTAGTGGAGGATCTACTTCTCTTCCCATGTCCATGACTACAAAGTCGGTGAGAACATAGTGGTCCTTAATCTTGACCGGTACATTCTTGGCAATTCCTTCAGAACTCTATAGGATTGGTCTCGCCATCCGTAGTTGCACAAATGTTGGTTGCAACGGCAATTTTCCAAATAATAATTCATATGTAGCCTTTGCCATTATGTTAACACCCGGATCCAAAGATCGCAATATGTGTTATAGAAAGTTAAGCATTGAATAGAACATGCTATAGTAGGAGTACCGGATCATCTTGCTTTGACGAAGCATTAGATATTCAAGTAAATGGTCATTATAAGATGTTGTTTTATTTACTACCATTACCTTTGTTGGTCTGTGCCATCTTGTTCTTGTTCTCGATTCTGATTCCTCCTTCTATTTTGATTGTAATTCTCCATCTTTGATTCTACAATATATTGATTAGTATTCGTGGAATAAGTAAGGAGTTTTGTACCTTGTCTTTGAAAGTGAATTTCTCCTTCTTCCCTTTGATATTGAAAACAATCTTCCCAATCGTATGCAAGGTAGATGATAGCTCTAGGCGAGCATAAGAATGGTCTACCCAATATGATTGTTGCTCTTTCATTTCTTCCAAAGGTGTCTACCAACTGCTAAGTCTGGCCGCACGTAAGAGCCTCGATTCCCACACACACACGTCTTCAAGGATCCCCTCGGGATAACAAAATGATTGATCTCGCAAGCTGCAAGCACATATTCGTTTTCCAAAGTAGTTCATTACCATAAATCTTTTCATAAATTACCTTTGGTAATATGTTGACGCTTGAGCCAAAATCACGAGAGAGCATTGTCGAATGTGTGTTGTCCAATCTTGATTGTGATGACCGGTCTTCCCGGATCTTCCTTTTTAGGTGGCATTGAGTCATCCAACCAACGACTTCTTCCCGAGGTCTCTCTATAGTAACGACCGCATTATAAATATCGACAAGGTTTGCAGTTTCTAATTCTTCCGGCTGCCCCCGAATCTTTCTGGTGTGGTTAGTGGAACAGATAACCGAGAAATCTGAGATTCTATCATTTTATTAAAACTGTCTTGATTCTTTATAGCTGAAGAAAAGCTTTCTAAACGAGTATTGATAAGTTCAAGAGCTTTAACATTAGTTGCTATCTTTCTTGACAGATTCTCCATTAACAACAAGATCTCTTAAAGAAGGTTGATAAGTATTAAAATTGTTACCCGGATTATTACCTTGGTAATTTCCTTGATAGTTACCTTGATAGTTGGGCCTCTGTTGATTCCAACCTTGATTACATTGAGGGCGAAAATTATTGTTGTTATTGATAAAGTTAATGTCCTCCCGAGTTTTACGGACAATTCCTTCGAAAGTGGCCTAAGTTTCCACATTCTTCACATGTCATATGTGAGTCTTGAATTTGCATAACTGCTCTCGGGTTGAAAATCTCTATCTTCTAGCTTCTTCATGATAAGGTCCATTTTAGCGAGATAGCATATCTACTTCTTTTTAGTCGGTGCATTCCCCTCTTACGAGTTTGACGTTCTTCACTCCAACCTCGGTTGGAAGCCATCTTCTCCACAAGTTCAGTGGCACGAGTTAATGTAAGTGATAAGAAAGCACCACCAAACCGCGGCATCCATAGTTTCACGAAAGGAATAAGCCCATGATAGAAAGTTTGCATCAATAGCCACTTCTCCATCCCATGGTGTGGACATTCTGAAATATAATCTTGAAAACGCTCCCATGCTTCGGGACTGATTCATCATCTTTGTTGTTGAAAATTGGATATCTTCCCCCTTAAGGCGTTTGTCTTACCCACGGGGAAAGAACTTAGCAAGAAAGGCTGTAGAACATATATCCCATGTAGTATTCTTATCTTTGGTAGCATAAAACCATTGCTTGGCCCTTCCCAACAAAGTGAGAATGGAAAGAGGCGGAGCAATACGGCATCTTCGCATACGTTCTTCATAGTGAATGTCTTTGCAAATCTCCGAGAAAGTGTTGGAGATGAGCACTAGCATCTTCATGTGCCTTCCACAAAATTGATTTGCTTGCACCATATTAATGAGCCCCGGCTTAAGCTCAAAGCCTTTGTCTCCAACCTCTACCTTCGGACCAACAAGAATGTTTTCCGTGGTAGGAGCTGAAAAATTCACGAAGTGTCTTGGTTGCCATAGCTTCAAATTGAGATGTCAAGTCTTTAGTAACTTGATTAACTTCCGATTTAGTAGGTCTTGAATTATCGACAAAGATGATGATGATGATGATGATGATGATGATGATGTAGGTGCTTTGGGGTTTGTCTGAGTTTTGCTTTGGCCTCCCCGATTAATTTTTAGGATCTTCAACAAAATTATCCGAAGATTATTATTCATACATATATTTTCCCTGCATAAGATAAAAACAAAATAAAGAACAGGGGTGAACCTGTTTGAGTATGTGATAATGGGTTCTCAATGCATTAGGTGATATAAAGGGATCTCTCTTGTTTCCTTTATGATGTGTTTATAGGATTTTTGGCTAGCACTCTTTCTAACTAATAAGTCGAAACAATACCAACTTAATAGGAATAACACTGTCTAAGTTTTAGCTAATACCCTCCCAAACTAAGATAGCCGGAAAGAAATACTAGAAAAACTTTTTTGAAGTTTTGGAAACACATTTTCAAAGATAGAAAGATTGACTATGCTCTCCCAAACTAGGAAAGTTTTGAAAAACAAAGCCAAGATAAAATTTATTTTTCTCTAAATAGACTACGCCTTCCCAAGAACGGCGCCGAAATGCTTGTTGATATTTCTTACACGATCCCAATTAGGACGGCGAAAAGAAATATATATGGGATATCTATCTAATCATGTTAGCTTGGATATGGGATTAACCTCATGATCCAACAAAGCGGAGTTAGGCGGTGTTAGTAGTGGGATGTAACTTAGCAACATTATCCATAGTGGAGTTAATCTCACCAGGATATGTACTCAAGGTATACCACTCATTTCTAGGCATTACCTATACACTAGTCTGTCACCCTAGCAATAACGCTAAGAAATGCGGGGTATGGTATTCTTGATTGGCCTTGATAAAAGAATGAACATGATATCTCAGCGCCTAATGATAGAAATACCAATTGTAGCACTTCACCGGGAGTAATCCAGGTATCGTATTTATATTTTACCATAGGGAAGGGAGTCTATGGAAAGGTAGAGAGGAAAGATGTCTAAAGATTTATATATTGTGATTTAATTATGAGATCATCCACTTCACAGTAGTATAATGCAGAGTTGCCATAAGTATCTAACATTACTCAACGGGATAAGTCACGGGATAAAGATAATTATATAATTGATAAATACCCAAATCTAAGATCATTAAGCTACTAGAATCATACAAGAAATTAGCATGTTATAAATTAGACTAGAATGAATATTCCTAAGATACCCCTAATCATACATGTCAATGAATACTACAATTAGTGCAATACATCTAGCTATCATGGCAAGGTTGGATTACTTCTACACATGGCAAGCATTACCAATGACAAATAAGGACAAAACTTATCCACCACCGTAATCTAACTCGACTTGTTCTACATTCGGAGGGTGGACTACAAAGGACTCAACAGACCGTCACTCCCGCGATCTACCACACGACCGGAATGTAGGGTGCAATTGCGGATAAACGTTGTATAAACACCACGTTTACACATTGCTTATCACCCACATAGTGATCATCTATATGGATGCTATACAATTCCATGCATAAAATATAAAGCAATCTTACTAAACTAAATATATAATCATAGCAAGCATAAACACATATCAATAAGAATATGATAATTATAAAGATCAAAGCCATAACAATTGTATTCTAGATATAAGAGTACTACAGATTGAATACAAGAGAGAAGTCTCAAGAATGATCCTTGCTACTTCTTGACTAATCGGAACTCAAGATGAACTTGATCTTCAACTAGAACTAGTTAGATAGCTAATGACTACTAGTATGAACTAGAGCTTATGTCTAGACTTGGCTGGACTTGATGGGTATAAGTTGATAATGAAGTTGATATGAAAATTGTTATGAGCCTCAGGGTCAGCTGGTCTTCTTATATAGTACCCGTCGATGAACGTCAACCCTTGGATCAAACCGACCTTGAACAACGGCGTAGAAACAACCTCAATGTCGGTGGTAAACCGACATAAAAATGTGAGGCTGAGAGGCAGGCCCCACCTGGCGGGCGCCGGGGGTGGAGGGTTGGCGGCCGCCCGGTCCGCATGCCACCTCACCATCTCGTTTTTTTCTCCTATCCTCTGGTGTCTTCTAGAATGTTTTAGTCCACTTTTCGGGTTGAGTTGATTCACGGACAAGTTTGGTCTTGATAAGTCTTGTATATTCTGGAACCTTCTCCATCTTTCTCTGCATTTATCTATTAGGTCCCTACAAAGTCACGTAATACCAAAACTTCGTGGAATTATGTTAGTTAGACCCCTAGACTTATGTTTTGTCTTTGACTTTAGCCCTTAATTCATGTTTTTAAACTTGTATTTTTATGCTTTAGTAGGTGTCAACAGAAGGTAGGACCTGATCACTCCCAAGACGTTAGGGGACGTAAAGTCTCGGACTGTCGGCAACCCCCTCCTCTCGAGCCACCAAGTGAGCAGGCGCAACGAGGGCGCCCCTCATGCGCATCTTCTTGCGCCCGATCCAAAATCCCCCATCTACCATCATGCCTAGGAGGGACGTTAAGCGTGCAGTGCCGGCCCCTAGCATTCTCACGAGCCGTGGCTCACGACCCGGCGGAGCCTACTATATATGAACAGTACGCTCAACCGCCGACCACATTCCGGCAAGTACCGGTCCTTAATCGATCGAGATGGAAAGACCATAATATCCATCCAATCTTAACATGTTTTATTAGTCGGGTTCTCGGCGGCGACTTGTTAGTCACCCATGTGACTAACCACAAACATCCTCTCAGTGACCGGAAATCACCGCTCTCTGCAATCATTATAATCGAGCATTTATTTAACCTAGACTCCTACACGAGGATACGGCAACAACTTCAGTAAGGATATCCATTGCATCAACGGTTTCAACCACATCCTATACTTAATGCGATTCATAAAAGGACTCAATAAGTTAATTAGAAAGCATAGGAAAGTCAAGATGCACCGGGCTTGCCTCGAAAAGTAGCAGAAGAAGTTAGGATCTTCGGAAGCTGGGGTCACGGTCCCTCCTTCTCCCGTGGGGTCTTTTGGCTGCACTCGAGATGATGAAGGATGGCCTCCTGCTCCTTGATCTCCTCCCGAACTAACTCCTCCGATCCCCGATATGATGCATGCATATGCGAGAGTAAGCAACATGAATGCATAAAGATATACTTACATACGAATAAGCTAGAATGATGGATGAATGCATTATGATGAATGATACTAGTAAGGGGATATCTCTTCCGAAGAAACATAAATAAAACTACACATGAAACCCTAGTAACCTACATCAAGCAAACACCCTAGTTCACTAATACACTGAAAATGGCAGCTAGACATGCTGTTACTAAAACAGTCACACAGGGAGTTCTATAACTCCAAACGCAGCAAACAAATATTCGTTGGAAAGCTAACGAAGTTATCTACAAAACATTCCATATTACGCTGCCCTGATTCTGATATCTACAGCCTCGAAAACAGCAAAAACAGAGACTCTATTTTCACCTAACAAGCAACATGCAACACCTATAACTCGCAAACTAAACATGCAACTCTTCTCAAACTTGAACAGCAAGTAAATAAGACCATAAAGCATCAAAATAATCTACTGTTCAATGTAAAAGATAAATTAATTTACATGAAATGATATTCCCTAAACAAACACTACACATGCACACTATAAATCATACAAATGCTAGGAATAAAAATCTGTCAAACTGCCAAGGCTATCAAACTAAGCATACCAACACATCCTATTCATACTAGGAACAACCAATAAAATTACCCACACACATTACTCTAATATAAGCATGCATTTCCGGGGCATTTTCTATGCAACATAAATATGGTAAATCTGCAAACACCTTAGAAAATTCTACAAAAATTACAGTAGTATCATACTGGTCTAACATGCCTACCATAAAAATTTCATAGCAAGAACATGCATATATTGCCCTACACAAAAAAATAACACGATAACACTAAAACTAGGCATGAAAATACTTTATACTATGAAACATGCAAAACCCCAAATCCATGAACATGAAAGGATTCATAGCAGTAACAAATACATGTACAAAACTTATCATGGCAAAAACCCTAGTAATTATTTTTCTATGAATTTCGTAAGAAAGCATGGTAAATGGCACATAAATCAAAAATCACACTTTCATCACAGAACATAGCATATATGATATTTTTACTAGACTCTACATCTAAAATCATGAACATCTCATATAGAAACCACTATTTTATCATGCACCCAGAATTATCTATGCATTTCCTATATTTTCATGGCAATAAAGCAATAAATCTAGATAAATATAAAAACTACCAGAAAATCATATCTCATATTTTTATACTGTAGATCTACTCATAAGGATCACAACAAAATTTGTCTCACTCCAAACCGACCTAAAATGAGGAATCTATGAATTAAACAAGCCATGCATATAAATCTGAAAAACAGGAAAACAGAAAAGAAAAGCGCTGACGGCTGGGGCCCGCGCGTCAGTCTCACAGGGCAGGGGACGGCGGCTGCTCCGGCGGATCTTCGCCGGCGTTCGTCCTCCGGCGAATCCGAGCACACCTACGGACTCGTGGCGTCGAGATCTATTGATCTAGACGCTTTCCCCAAGCTTTCGCGGGCGGTAGCGAGGTCGACGGCGGAAGGCGGCATGCGGCGGCGGTGGTCAACGGCGAACCGGTGGTTTTCCGGCGAGGGCGAGTCGGGCTGGAGCGCGCACGGGCTTCTGGACGTCAGGGCGGCCCAGATGCGCGTGTTGGGATGGACGAGGGTGGCCCTCGAGAGCACGGCGGCGGCGGACCGAGTGCAGTGGAACTCCGGCGGACGGCGGGGAAGTGGTGTTCTGGCGGAGCGGAGGCGAGTTGCCCTGATTCGTCCTAGAACAAGGTGGAAGACATAACGTAGAGCATAGAACGCAAGTTAGTTCACCAAAATACGGAACGAGGACGACGTTGAGGGGCTCGCCGTGGCGGCGGGAACCACGGCGGTGGTGCGGGTGCTCACGACGGCGAGGTGCCGTTCCGGCTCACCTGAACCTTAACTTCCCGCGTAACTTTGAGCGAGGCTAGAGCACGACTCGAATGGTCTAGAACTTGTGTTGGGGCACGAGAAGGTGGGCTGAGGAGGCGGGGCCGCGGGACGACGACAAGCGGAGGAGCTTTGGCGAGGCGGCCAGTGGAGGTGATCGATTGGCACTGTTTTTCTTGCTCGATTCGATGTGCTAGCAGGTCAGGGAGGTGTAGGAGGTCAAGGTGGCGCTGTGGGCAAGCTGGGATGGACGGGGACGCGATGGGGAGGGTGCTCAACGGCGGCGAGGCCGGCAATGGCGAGGAGGCGGTGCTGGCGGCGCTCTGCTGCTCGCTGTTGCTCGCGTGAGGGACAGAGGGAAGCAGGGGATGGAGTGGCGAGGAAGGGAGCTCGTTTCCCTCTTCTACAAGGCAAGGGCGCGGCGCGGTGTCAGGAGGAGCGCGACACGCGGCCCCGGGCGGCGGCACGTCAAGACAAGGTGGTTGACCAGGTTTGTTTCTTCTCTTTTTTTCAAAACTAAAACCCCTAATTCAACCTGTTTTGGCCCATGCGTCAAGATCCGTGCAAAATTAGCGAAAAAACTCTAACTGAACCAAATGTTCCTCACGAAAATCTGAGCAAAACGCCTATACAAAGTTTTCCCTAATTCGATTTGATTTGGAAACTGCGATCGATCAAAGCACGGCGACTCTCGGGGTTAAAGCAAATCCTAATTCCAACTAAAACCGATCAAACTCCGCCTTTTCGACACGAACCACTCAAAATCATGCAACCGACCTGTGATATCTTATGTTCTACATAAAATGATCTACCAAAGTCATGAAGGGTGCACACACATGCAAAGTCTCTAGCTAGGGCTTTTGATCAAAACAAAATAATTACTCTCAAAGTCAAACGAAGTCAAACTAACATAATAAAATCTAATTAGCAATCATGACCAACATCAATTATGCTCTAACACCTTCCCTAAACATCACTAAGAATAAATAAAGATTAAACAACTAAATATGCAAACATATCATACATAAAATGACGAGGCAAAGCATAACAAGCAATTTCAATGCATTTAAACAAACAAATGACATCTATCATTTCATGTGCATTAATGCATGTGACTAAATGATGATTATGCCCATGAAATGCAGATGTTAATGACATGCTTAAAAAACAGGGTGTTACAAAGTCTATCATATATCCTTGAGAAGTTGGGAATTGGAAATCAGCCTCAAAGCAAGTCATCTTCCACATTCTCATCTTAGTACTTGGAGGTTTTGATATAAGTTTAGAAAGAAAAATCACATAGATCACTTATACTCCTCAAATGGGTACTCTCAATTCACTCAATGGTGTATAGATCCTTACCAAGGCATAGCATGAAAGTGCCTTTTGTTTCATCCTACTTCTACAAATCGGTCTATGTGGAGCTTAGGTAGGGATAAACATGATTGCATACCGGCATTGTATATATTGTAAAATCAAAACAAGGATCCTAGGAGAAAAGTGTCATGCCCTTAGATCAAGAATGTGCATGTGTGTGGAAAATATGGATAACTTTTGCTCCTTTATTGTATATGATCTCGGTTTTGAGACATGGCTATCATATACTTGGACCTTTATGTGTCCGACATTTTTTTTTCTTACTTGGACCTTTATGTGTCCAACTCTTTTCTTCTTCTTCTTTTTTTTTTGAATACTTTTTGCATAGCGCATGACTCTTTTCACCATCTATATTTCTAGAGAGAGATCACAACTTGAAACATGGAGCATTTAATTGGTGGAACTGGGAAAAAGCATGTTGTGCGCATTTTCGGTGTAGAAGTAGCATATAGATGTGGAGTGTACGTGATCTTGATCTTGGGAGCATGATATAATTCTCAACAAGGGTCACTAGGTTTGCCAAAACTGAATATAACTACAAGTAGCGTATATGGGGCTCGATCATGTATGAATGATGCATATTGCTTTGGT
Organism: Hyparrhenia diplandra; assembly: GCA_015847255.1. Taxonomy (NCBI): domain Eukaryota; kingdom Viridiplantae; phylum Streptophyta; class Magnoliopsida; order Poales; family Poaceae; genus Hyparrhenia; species Hyparrhenia diplandra. The sequence continues at coordinate 239,249 of JADLZK010005602.1, read as the reverse complement.
AGGTATTTTCATCATTGAGTAGTATGTGACACCATGGTTTTATGTCATTTTTTCAAAACAAAACTCCAAGTGCTTTGAATAGAAAGGGTTGATGCCAAAGCTAGAACTATATCACAATTCACAAATCGACTTAGTCAATATATATGAACTTTTCCTAATAATGTATTTTTCCCACAAACATAAGTTTGCATAAGAAATAAACCTTATGATGTTTCTACCTCTTAGATGTCATGTAAATGTTACTTTTTCAAAATGTTATTCTTGAGTGCTTCTTCTAGTTTTATTTATAAATCAACAAAAGGTACAAAAGCAATAAATATAATCTAAAATAAATATAAAATAGAGGAGAGGAGAATTACAAACCAAATAAGGGACGTGTCCCGGATGTTGACAAATGGGCCCAGGTCCATGGTGGGGTCGGCCGACCCACTTTTGTGGCACCTGACCATTTGGCCTTCGTCATGCTCTTCTTCTCATTTGATAGATCAATCCTGCACCGACCATTTTCCAATTCTTGAAAATTGATTGGTCGGCCGACCTGCCTTTTGTGGCCGCTCGTGTTCGATTTCTATAGCTTGTTCTTGATATGAAGGTGATCAACGTGGCGGGGTCCAAACGCTGAGATCCTTCACTTGGGTGGTCGGATGACGTGCCTTTTGGGAGTATTCGTGTTCAAATTTTTGCAAGTGTGTTCATGATGCGAAGGTGATCAACGTGGCATGGTCCAAACGTTGGAATCCTTCACTTGGGTGGTCGGCCGACCACCCCCCAATAATAACTTTTTGGCGTGGCCTTAAAGATGTTGCCGCCGTCATGCCGGCGAAGCGTCATGGCTCAAGGAGTCGAGGCATTATTGATGAGGTATGGTCCTTCCCATTTGATTCTGAGCTTTCCATGCCCGAACAGCTTGTATCTTGATTTCTTTCATTCCTCCTCCACACTTGAAGTTTGTATTGTAAGGTGTTGTAGCCGATGTAGCTCACATGTTCTTAGGCACCACCTATCCATCTTTCTTTTCAATCTCCACCGAAAGGTTAGCGACCAAAAAATACCCGAAGGACAACTTATCCTAAAACATGTTATTGCTTTTATTCAAAAAGGGAAAACAAAGACTATGTCGACCACAAATCGATAGAACGATATTGTGTGCATGTCTTGAATGCTCGACTCAATCATAATATTGTAAAAGTACTTTCTCTCGTTCCTAAAAACAAAGTCATTGTTAATGTTCGTGTCATAAATTTGACTTGATTTGTAAAAAAATATATATAATATTTGTATCTTTAAATAAACTTGTTAAAAAACTGATTCAAAAATCTTTTTGATGATATTAATTATAATACTAATCGTTGATACTTATTATTTATAAAAATTATCGACGCTTCTTTCTCGAACCACATGCCACGCTTTTTAGAGACGGAAGCAAAGACTTCATTTCAAATTATCTAGAAAAATCAAAACGTCTTATCATTTAGAACACAAATAACACACGGGATGTGCGCACACTCCTTGTTCCTCTCCCCCCCGCAGGTCACCCTAGCATTGTGTCGTTGTCTCCCCGCCCCCGCCGCCGCCCCCTCGCTGCCCCCGCCTTCCACTACTAGCCCCTGAGCCTCCCTTCCTTTCTCCTACGAAATCTTGCCGGAGGCCAAATAGAGTGAGGACAATTTATTTAATAGGTTTTCTAATATAGACCGAGTCATTAAGGTTAAGGTGAAGATGACGTGATTCTCGATCTTCTATCAAGTCGCAATAACTATTATTTTCTTGGAGAACGACACACCGATCCGCTTCAAATCGAAACCCAAACCCCGCAATCTTAGCACCACGACTCCTCCAGTTATCGGCCGTGTCACCAACCGCTTGTCCTCACCACGGCTAATCCCCCGCGCCTATGAAACAAAAAAACAAAGCAAGAACTCGAAAAGAACGCAGGTTAACCTATGGAACAAACTGGCGATGAATGATTAAGCACACTAGTTGGGGTTTCACAAACCGATGAACAACGATTGCCAATGGACAGATTGATCTAAGCAAAACCAAAAACCTAACAATGGCGGTGGCGTATGATTATTACTAAAGGTCTTAGGGTTGTCTTATAACTAAAGGTCTTAGGGTTGTCGCCTACCCTAGATGCATCCCCCTAATCGCTCGAGATGATACACGACTCATTGACCAAATACGGTGACGCAACACCTAGACAGATTCTAGATGCTTACTAGTTTTGACAATTTTCATGGATTCTAAAGGGATTTCGAGGTGTGACCAGTTGGGTTGGCTTCCTTATAAAATTAGCTTTCCAATCATATGTTGATCATAAAAATGGATCGAGTCCATGCGCTTCGGTATGAGCAGTTTTATATCGACCGACCTCGAGGCCGGTGACGTAATCGAAATCATGTTGGACCGGGCCTCTCGCTTGTGTTGCACGTCCTTGCTGATGATGTTGTCCAATGTTCCCAAGCAAAATAACATCATTGGGTAGCAACCTATTTCAAAAATATTAAATGAATCGCTTAAGAGTGAGCTCACCTCTAAATATAGTTGTCTCATTCAAGCTCGTGTCGTTGGTCCTTGCGCAACGGTTGGAGGAGCGGCGGTTGCATCCGAAGGAGTGATGTCCTCATCATAACATCTCTCCAATGCCAAGTTTCTTGATATTAGAGATTTATCTCCTCTCTGGCTAGAGCGAAGGGGGCTGGGTAGGGGGATTATTTTCTCCATGCGTGACGGCTCTGTTGAAAATGATGGCATAACTACGACGCCGGTAACTTGATCAACATGACGACATGGTGACTTTTCATTCTGGATGGCAACATAAAGGCAGAGGTGATATCGCTGCCATGTAATATTTTCTTCGGTCTCTTCTCCGTATTTGGTGTGGTTACATCTAGTCATGATGAAGGACCACGGAGAATACGTTTAAGATTAGTCTTCCTCGTTCTTCAATCGTTGCGCATTTGTTCTCATACGGTAATTCATACGAAGCGTCACAACATTTATTTTGTTATTTATTCATTTATTTATGAAAAACATGCAAACATATGGACCTTGATGGCCCAATCTTCACGCCACAACTAGCGCAACAACCCAGGGCTAAATCATGCAAGCAAACATATGAATTGCATGAGTACTTATTGTGAGCTCTTTCAATTCTGCCACATGTGTGTATGTGTACACACACATAGGTAGGGAATTAAAGAGCTCTTATTAGTTGTGCCCGTCCTGCATTGATGAAACTATGTAATTTACGCGTCAGCGTGACACGGGCCGGTAGTAGTTTCAGCTAAGGTGGCGGCGCCAGTGGTTGTGCCAAAGCCGAAGGGCTTCTGGTTGTAGCAGTCCGTTGTCGCCGTAGCTGACGCCAAGTATGTCGCAGAAGCGCTTGTAGAAGCCGATCCGGTCGTTACCACCTTGGTTGAAGCCGTGGCCGCACTCGGCGGGGCCGTTGATGATGTTGGCGATGACGCCGAAGCCCGGCAGCCTCCCGCGGCCACGTCGGCGTCCGAGGGGCTCCACTCTCCCGTGACGACGTCGTGGCACGACGGCTTGGTGGGCGGCTGTGCCGTCATCCAGATCGCGATGGCCGTCTCGAAGAAGATGACGGGGTCCGTGACGTTGACGCCGGCCGGCTTGAAGCACAAGCCCCAGGCGTAGGCGCCGCCGGGCGCGCCGTCCCAGCCGCCCGAGGTCCTGTGCGCCGGCTCCGCCAGGAACGCGGCGATCTCGCGCTTCCGGGTGTCGATGTCGCCCGTGGTGCCGAAGCCAGCGTTCGAGTTGTCAGCGGCCGCGGCGATGAAGGCGTCGTAGGTGTAGAAGCCCCGGGCGGGGCAGCTGAGGTCGTTGCGGTACGGCAGCAGCTCCTCGAAGAGCGCCGGGGTGACAATGGACGCGACGGCAGTGCCGTTGCCGCTGCCGCAGCCGCACTGGCTCTGGCAGCCGGAGCCGCAGTGGAGAGCGGTGTTGCCGCAATAGTGCCATCGGCTGCAGCATCGGCAGCCGCTGCAGACCGGCGTGGGGGCGTTAGGGCCGCACCTCCCGGGCGCGTCCCAGGGATCCTGGGCTCGTGCCGACACGGCGAACGCCGCGACGAGGATGGCCACTGCTGCCACCTGTGCTCTCGTCATCATCATCGTGATGGTTGGTAAGCAACACGAGAAGCGAGTAGAGTGTGCGTGTGGTTCTGCTGGCCGACGAAGACCATCCATCGAGTCCCTTATATAGGCCCGGGTACAGCTCCATCTGCTTGGTGGTGAGCGTCCTTATTCTACATAGTGCAACACGTGCAAAAGCGCGTGTTCGGAAAAAAAAAAAAAAAAAAAACTTGGTCGTGAGCGACATGTTCAGAGCATTATTTGACACCACGATAGGTAGGGCATTATTTGATTTAGGCTCTGTTTGCCTTAGCGCGTTATTTTTATTTAGCCTCTGTTTGATTTAGCGCTTTTATTTGGCCGAGAGGTAAAAACATCTTTGTACACCTCTCCTCATTTTAATTCCCCTCTCGCCCATGCACGTAGCTTAATTCACCAAGAAAGCTAGCTGCCGGTGAAGATGTAAGTAGCATCAATGGTAAAGCTGAGGTGTGCCAAATGAAAGCGGACGTTTTCATACGGAGACGGACAAAAAAATAATCGTCTCCTCAATTCGATTTACCGAGGCAAGCCTTTATAAGAGGTCCGCCTCCCAAAATAGAGGCCAAATAGAGGCCATTTACGGTGACGGAACTCGCACTAGTATGCAAATGATTTCTCTTGACACCATATATTTACTTCTACTCATAGTTTCCATTATCGGACGCGAGTAGAAATAAATCGGTGGGGCAAAGTAAAGAAACTGGCGGTATGGTTTTCTTAAGGAACCGCCAAGACAAATATGATTTGTACTTGGCGGATTTCGTATGATCCGGCTGTACAAATCATTTGAAATTATTTTTTTTTTTTGAATTTTTCAAATGGCCTTAAATGGAAAAACATTTTAAATGAAAGTCTGTAGATCTCAAAAAGTTATAAAACTTTGTAGTTGATAACTTGTTATTTTAAATCATTTGGGCTCCCAAAATTGCATCTGAATTTGTCAAATTTGAAATTCAAATTTTGGAAATGACCTCGGATGGAGAAAGTACCAAAATATAAGTTGTAGATCTTGAAAAGTTATGAAACTTTGCAGTTGAAAAACTTTTTCATTTGAATTCGTTTAGGGCTTCAAGCAATCAATTTACACTCGGTTAGTTATAATATGTGGGGAAGAAAAGCTGCATTATAGACACAAAGTGAGTGTTGGGTGCGGGGATAGATGAGACTACGCCAGGGGGTCCCCCTGACTGCGTAGCGCGTGAATTTGGTACGAAAAAAATGCCGTGACTGGCTGTTGGTGGCCTCCCCTATTTAAAATATTTTTTTTTTCCTATATTCAAAACCTGATTTTCTATTTTCTGTAAAAACATTTGTACTGACGGTTTGTTAAGAGATCCACCGGTACAAATGCATTTCTACTGGCAGATCTCAGTTTTCCGCCAGTGGAGAGATTTATTTGTATTGGCCTCTCCACTGGTGGATGCGAAAAACACCAGTTCAAATATATTTACATCTGCCACGGGAAACGTTCTGTGTACTAGTTTCTTATAAAATGCCGACGTCCGTTAACATGGCCGAGCCCACTACTTGTGTGAGACCGATTTTTGTCTAGCAATATACATACCAAGGAGAAACCCTAGCCCACTCTCCCAGCCAGCCAAAGTTGTTAGGATCGAGATACTAGGTATTATTATCTTTTTGGCTGACAGTATCGGATCGTAGGATCGTATCGTAGTATCGGGATACTATGGAATTTTATAATTTATATATTTTATAAAAAGATTTATAACACGTTATATAGATTAAAGGCCATAATATAATATTGATTTTGATTATTTTATTTCAATGTTTATACATTGAAATGTATTTTTTGTATTATTTCAATAGTTCTTATCTTTAAAATATTACTTTATGATAACTAACTAAATAATTTAAAAAGTCATTTATATAATTCCCCTGGAAAATCATAAAATCATCAAAGTTGTGGAATTCTGTCAGTTTAAACCCTATACTTTCTATTTGGTGAGGTTATTTGTCCATTTCTCATGTTAAGTTGACGGCTCTTGATGGTTCAAGACGACTCCTCCGCGATGCCGACGCCCTGCTCTCCTCCCTCCACTCTCGGAGCTGAAGCTATGCACTGCCGTCCTGCTTTCCCTCTCTCCCACCCCCTATCTCGTTGGTGCCTAGCCGCCGCTCACCACCTCGGCGTGCAGGATGGCCACCGCTCACCACCTCGGCGTGTGGGATGGCCGCCGCTTACCACCTCGGCGGCCCTCGACGTGCAGGATGGCCACCGACACGAGCAGGAGCCGTTGGTGACGGAGAGAAGGGCGCACCACCCCGCAGCTGTGACGACATCTGAGAGCAGACCGCCTCCGTGGTGGCGGGCAGGTCAGTGATGTTGCCAGTGAGTGCCTGCTTCAGGATGGTGGCGTCGCGGGTGAGTGCCTCCATAGCAGCATGGCGCGCTTGTGGTTGCTGCTCATCTCCAAACGCGATTCTAGGACCATGTCCGCCTGAGCGCTGACCTCCACGTGCAAGGTGCTCGATGAAGTATGTCAACGCCTTGGAGAGGTAGAACTGTGGTGGTAAGACTATCAATTCCAGTGCAGAGTAGCCATATCCTTTAAAGCCAGAAACCAAACAGAATCCCTAGTCGAACCGGGCTTGCCTGGACCAGTGAAACAAACATGAGCACTTGTATGATTTAACCAAGCGCTGGCCATCTAGCCAGGCTGGCCAGAACCACGATAGCAAACACGCCCTCAGTTGCCGGACGCAGCTGCATTGCGGTGCGGGGTCGCTGTCGATATTGACCATGACCGATCGTCGCACGCTTTTTCTTTGTGCGATTGCTCTGCACGTCACACTCACACATGCCGAGTGCACGCACGCATGCATGCATATCTGATCCAAATTAAAATAACTTGTTCAGGTTGGCATTGCGGTGATACATCTATAGGTATCAGTAAACTAGTGAACTGCCTCACAATTTCGACTAGAATAGGTAAGAGCATCTCTAGCAATGCTACCCTGCACACCCTCCTATTTCTCTATTTAGGCATCTACCAATTTTTTATACTACAAATATTTCATCATTTGCTCCAGCAATGCTACCTAAAATATACCCCTAATCCATCTTGCAAAGGGTGACACGTGGGACCTACCTGTCATCCTCTACTAGTTTCTTCTCCCCCATCGGAGGTCGCACCTCGCCATGGAAAGGACACGCCGCGGTGACATGTAGGGGTGCCGCACATGCCCCCGCAGGCCATAGGGGTCATCGAGAGCCGCGTCTCCACCCGAAGTCGTCGTGGTTCCGCCGAGCCACCGCACCGGCCATGTCGAGCAATATTCCGGCCACGCGAACTGCGTCCACGCCAAGTTCCCGGCCCGGCTAGGGTAGAGATCCCGCCAAATTAAGAGTGCCGCCACGCCTAGGAGAGGAGAGGCCGACGAGCAGCCTCCCCTTGGGGAGGAGAGAGGGACGGTGGGTGGGGTCAAAGAAGTCGGTCGTTGCGGTGTGGAAGCCAAAACAACGGAGGGAAAAAAAGTAGGGGAGTGAAGTAGGGGCCAATAGGAATATAGGGTGGTAAGAGAGAAATAGGATGCGTGTTTGATACTCGTGTGCGGACTAACCATATTGTTACGATCGCGTGTTGTGAACGCCGGGCCGTCGATGTGTGTGCTTATTGCGGACGCCAGCTAGTAAAGCATTACTACAAATGCGATGTAGTAGACGTGCTCAAGCGGCGTCAGGGATAGCTCCCAACACGCGTCTATGATGTCCTTTTTTTATATAGTGAAGGACACTACCTTATTGTATGCTTTTTTTTCAAAATCTAGCTCACAAATAACCCCTTTTTTTTTTTATGCATCTCATGTGTACGATAACAACACCTTCCATTCCAATATATACCTTCCCGGAATAAAAACTACCTATGAAGGTCATATTACTTTACGGGCTACGAGAGTAATCCTATCGGTGAGAAACTTTTGTGAAAACCTTAAAACTAACATATATGCATGTCTTGCCCATATATGCATGTTGTTTCAGCTAACAGTGCAAGCAGCGCGCATGGATCACGTGGTTGCTTCTAATAATTGGGCGGGACGTGCATGGGGACAAGTTGTCGTCACCTTTGCACAGTCTTGTCCCTTTGCACACCTAGGGCAATCTGGACCATATAGTAGTCTATTTGGGCCACGGCGTCCACGTGGGCTGGAGAGAGGGTCAGGCGAAACCGGATTTTTGAAAAAAAAAAAACCCTACCGTCTACTGTGAGCAGCTGATACGTGAGCCATAAGATAGCTAATTACCAGACGATCAAAATAATACTATTTTTCTGAATTCTTCAGCTCCTGCTGTGCCTAATCATCGGTGTTCCGGCATTGCTCCAATGAAGCGGTTTGCTAGCTGGCTAGAGAGCTTTTGTTTTGGAGAGCGGTAAACAACTCCTCAAACCATGGTAAAACTATACCAAAACTATACTTTCCTTCCGTCTAAAAATAACTTACTTTTTTTTTTTGACTTTGAACCATCTCATTTGAATGTTTGTCTTATTCAGAAATTTTAGTTGAACACTATCAATTTTTATATGGTTTATAAAATCAATAGATATACTTTACTGACTATTTATTCATTTTACAATTTAACAAAAAATTTTGAATAAAATGAACGGTCAAATGAGATGGCTGAAAATCAATAATGTAAGTTATTTTGAGACGAAGAGAGAAAGAAGCACAGAGAAACCATGCTACGGAAGGTTCAGTACGCGAGGCTATTTTAATTATGGCGGTTTTGTAGCGGATTTTTTTGGTAGCGGATTTGGAGAGATGCGATGTGGCAGGAGTGAGGAGCGGAGTGAGGAGCCCGAGAATAAGGCCCTCCGCAGTGTGCTCTCGGAGTAGTGATTGAATTAGAGAGAGAAGGTTTGGAGCACTACTTCGCACACTACAGCCATGCATGTACTGGTGCCCAAAGTTGTTAGATTTTGGGAGCGGTGCAAGTTCATGCACCGGTTCCAACTCAATAGAAAATATTTTTCTGCATGTAGCAGTGAGAGAAGGGAGAAGTAGAAGAGACCGACAGCGGCAAGCAATCATGCACTCGTGACGCACATGCCTCAAGCTTTAGGGCCATCCTTGTGTACAAACAAATGAATCATGTCAGATGGACAACGCCAAGAACCACTCGTGACGCACATGCCTCAAGCTTTAGGGCCACCCTTGTGAATCATGTACAAACAAATGAATCATGTCAGATGGACAACGCCAACAACTTCACTGCACACAATGTTGTCATCTACAGTAAGAGTACTCCAGTGCTATCCTAATCCTTGTGCTGCGAGCACTATTCCATGGATCTGCCATGTGAGCCACAAGGTTTAGGGCTGTGTTCCTATCCGCGGTGCACTGAACCAGAACCAGGCGCCGCGGCGCGGCACCACAATAATTGACTCCATGCCGGCCGTTGGACGGTCTTTAAGCAAGGGAATCGTGATCCTTGAACTCTAGTACCTAACGTGGCCAGTAGCAGGCTTTGATGTCAGTCACCAAATTACAAAAAGCTGCACGTATGAAAACAGTGAAAAGTAATCGCCCGGTTCACTTGAACTTATCACACACGCAAATGTCACAGTGCCATACATTTTATTAGATCGAATAGTTAAAGTTATTATCCGTTACATTATAAAAGGTAGCAATTATGTTTTTTTTTTTCCAGTTTTACAAAAAGTTTTAATTTATGAAAATACAATAAATAACAAAAGATTAGACATAAAAAAATCATTTTTCTAGATTAATTCATGCACTCGTACGTGATCTTTGGATGTGGTAGATTTTTTTTATTTATATGATATGTATTAGTTTTATCTTATGTTAAACTTTTTTCTATGTTTGACCATTGATTTAAAAAAAATACTACGTACATCTATGATATAAGATTTTTGTTTTTTGAGATTTATTATTGTAACACGATATTTTTAAATAGATGGTGAACTAATATTATTTGATTTAGTAACAAGCATTCGTAACACGTAAAAATAAGCAGCAAGTAGTCTTCACACAGTACGACAATGACAGCGCACCGACGCCTGGTTCGTCCACGTCGGTTATTAAGGAGGCACCGACACACCATTCGTCCACGTCACTAGCCATTAGGATGGGGACAGCTCGCACATGCATCGACGCTTGTAGGACGTCGTCTGACTAGCAACAGGTCTAATAAACCGTTTAAGAAATGGACAGCGAGGGGCAGAGGCCCAACTAATACAGCGTGGTGATGCCAGAATTCTGTTCAACGGGACCATGTAGGAATCACTCCCGTGGGGCTGGGCTGCAGTGGGAGGCATCGGTGCTGGTTCAGTATGATCAGCTTTTTCTCTCCCATACTTTATTTATTTTATAATCTAACCCAAAATATTCGAAACTGCATAGAGCATTAAACGTAGATAAAATAAAAAAACTAATTGCACAAGTTTGCATATACACGCCGGGCGAATCTTTTGAGCTTAATTAGTCCATGATTAGCCATAAGTGCTACAAGAACCAACGTGTGCTAATGATGCGGTCAAAAGGTATTCGTCTCGCGGTTTACGGGCGAAGTTATGAAATTAGTTTTTTGATTAGTGTCCGAAAATCCCTTCCGACATCGGGTCAAAGATCCGATGTGACATCCAACCCAAAATATTTCACCTAACTAAACACACTCTAGTCCTTGTTTAGATGGCCAATATTTCTAACGTTTTTGGGCCAAATTTGCTAGTTTTTAGCCTGCACAACTAAACAGGGCCAAATTGCTAATTTTTAGCCTTTTTCGACAACTTCGCAGCCCAGCGACAATCCCTAACCCTAGGCCCATCAACGGCGTACCCCCACCCCACGCCCCGACCCCTAACCCTAGGTCGCCGCTCTTGATCCCCTTCACTCGCACGCCACTCCCGCCTCCACCACCGCCGGTCCCTACCTCGCCCACCGCCGCCAGTCGTCCCTCACCCACATCCACACCACCCGCAACCGGATCTACTCCCCACCGGCGGATTCAGCGGTCATTGACCCGTCGGCGGCGATGGCCGGGTACCCTCCGGGCGGAAATCAAGGTGCCCGGATTCAACGGCGCCGGCTTCCCCAACTTCTCGGGTTCCCCGACGACGGATCCGGCTACCTCAACCTCTCCGGCGGTGGGGGCAAAGAGGCATTTCATGTCCCAAAGAGACCTCCTGCTCGTCCTTTGCTCGAGGCGCCGTCGTCCGGCACCCCTTCCGTAGCTTCGGCGGGGTTTGGCGGCCGATCTCAAACGGCGTGGCACGGCGGCCATGGGCGCGTTCGGCATCCCGCGGCACGGGGCCCAACAAGGCGCCACCTTCACGGACCTCGCCCGGCGGCATGCAAGATCCCCGATGGGCGCCACCTTCCGGACCTCGCCCGGCAAGAACATCCAAAGATCCCGATTGGCGCGAGACTTTCCATCCCCCATCGATGCGTGGCGGCGGGGATCGGGCGCCTTCGTCCTCCTCTTGGGGCCTCTAGGAGCCGTGGTGGCGGCGCCCCTACCGTCGCCGTGGTGGGCCGAGCCGCGACGCCAGCGCCTCTAGGGCCGTCGTCGCTGGCGGCGTAGGGGACAACATTCCTCCTCCCGATGTCCCTGTATGGTTCCACTCCCTTCACGGAAATGCCATGGCAATGCCATGTTTAGGGTCATAACGGTGCCATGTTTAGGGTCATAACATGCCATGTTCAAGGGTCATAACAATGCCATGTTTAGGGTCATGACAATGCCATGTTTAGGGTCAGGACAATGTCATGTCTGCATTTTGTTTGCATTTTCTGCTGTATTGGAATGCATAATGGATGTTGTCCTAGATTCTAAGGCCATTAGGATCTGCATTATTTCAAAATAGGCTTGACAGGGCTTCGTGGTCAACGCCGAACACGACCACGTTGTGTAAGTTATACGTGGAACAGATGAACATGGGTTGTTGTCCCCTTGGTAAGATGACTAAGTGGGGTTGGAGGAACATGATCAAGAAATTCTACAAGGAAGAAGGTTTGGTTCATGACAACAAGATCTTTGGCGGCCAGATCACCGTGAACTTAAGGCTAGATGGACAAAGCAACGTGGCATACAACTAACCCAAACAGGCTTGGGCCGTTCTTGCGATGGCTCTGTCGACGCCTCCGCTCAATGGTGGGCCGAGAGCGAAGGTACACAATGTTCTAATGTCCACATGCCTTCTCAAGTTCGGTGTGCGGGGATTTTCTTGAGTTCTCGACAACGTTTTTGCTTGGTGTTCAGTGGCTAAAGCTGAAGGAAGTGCTTCCGTGCCAGTCTTACATGGACCGGATGTTTGAAGGAGTGGCGATCCGCGGGGAGACGACTACGTTCCAAGCGGCGCAAAGCACAAGTGACCATTAGCAGCGACGACGAGGAAGATGGCGGCCACGACACTATATCGAGGCCACTACGGGGAGAGGACACCGGTATGATGCCCCGGAGGAGAGGACAGCGTGCGGGGCCCCTAGCGGCTACACCACCGGTGCGAACACCACGGGCACTTGGCACTCACGCCGGCCAGTGGCGAGCAAGAGGAGTTTCAATAGCTTCTACACCCACATACCGCAAACCCGGTCAAGTAAGAAAAAAAGAAGAGCCTTGGACCGCATCATACATCAGATTCAATCCAAAACCTTGGCAACCTTACGAACCGTGGATCGTCCTCGAGCCGCAGTCAAGGCAAAAAATGTGGGAGAATGAGCAGGCCAAATTACAGGAAGCGCCCGAAGCATGGAAGATCAGGGTGCGCAAAGTGACTAAAGAGGTTGGACAAAGGGATCTGTGGGCTGGATCTGTGGCCGTTTGCGATACCGACGCCCGCATGACCAACTTCGAGGAAGCGAAGATGATGAAGCAAAGCTTGTCATCCTAAGGAGCCTAGCTGGGGTGGGGTACTAGAACCTAGAGTGCATGCATGTAGGGAAGTGGCACTAATTTGTGTTGTGTTGTGTAGTGGAGTTATGTAATGTATTTGTGGAACTAACGTATGATGTGGAACACTATGTTATTGTGCAACTAATATATTATTGTGTTGTGGTTCATTTGGGTGAGTTCTATTGTGTTTCCAAAGTGGTTTGGGTTTTATTTGAGCAAAAGGTTGACGGGGGAAAAAAATGGTAGCATAAAAGGTTGGATGTCTTCGTCATGCATCATTACTTATCAAATTTGGGACTAGTACTAATGGAAGTTTTGTTTCTATGATTCATTGTGTGCGAAGCGGCACCAAGATTTCTTCAACCAGTGTTGGATGAAATTGCTCTTAGGAGGAAGAAGTGGGAGGAGGACTTTTGGGCAATGCTAGAGGAAGATGAGCAAGAAGATGAAGAAATTGCATTGATGCTTGGTATGTTGGTCGAAATCTTGTAACCATTATCACAAGTATTGCAATAGGGCAGATTATAGGGTGCCAAAGTTGTGTGGGTTGGAATGGGTAGAAGACAAACTAGCCTCTGATTACTCTTGCTACATCATGTTTAGGATAACCCTAGAGATGTTCTATAAATTGCACCAAATGTTAACAAGTGAGTACGACCTCAAAGACACTGCCAAGTCTACTACTGTTGAGGCTCTAGGCATGTTTCTCTGGATTTTAGGTGGTCCAGAATCATATAGGCAAGCTGAGGACAGATTTGAGAGATCATTAGGAACAGTCCATGCCATGTTCTACAGAGTGTTGAAATGTGTCCTAAAGTTTACGGGCGATATCATTAGACCTAGAGACCCAAATTTTACAACCATGCATGGTAGACTCATGAGCAGTCGGTTCTATCCTGAGTTCAAGGACTGCATAGGCGCTATAGATGGCGATCACATGCACCGTATAGTACCTCAAGACAAATTTATACAAAGACATGAATCGGAAGGGCACGACCACCACGAGAATGTCATGGCGAAATTGTGACTTCGACATGTTTTTTTTACATATGTCTTTGGCCGGATGGCCGGGCTCTTCTCATGATATGAGTGTTTGATCATGCCTTGATCGAACCGCCGGGGAGTTTCCTCACCCTCCTGAAGGTATACACTTGTACATGTTTCGGAACCGATTCTAATTGAGTGACCTTACACTTACAAGGATTTTGGGCTCCTCTTGTAGGCAAGTTCTATCTCGTGGACTCCGGGTACCCAAACCGCCGATACCTCACACCATACAAGGGAACCATGTACCACATCCAAGACTATCAAAGCGTCGAAGAACCATGAGGTAAAAAGGAGACCTTCAATTATGCTCATTCGTCCCTATGAAATGTGATTGAAAGGGCATTTGGCGTCTTGAAAATGAAGTGGCGCATCTTGTATTATGGAATCCCTCCTTATCCGTCTCAAACTCAAACACACATAATAGTTGCTTGCATGGCTTTGCATAACTTCATTAGGCGAGTGGGCTGGCTAATAGTGACTTTCGCGCGGGTGGATGAACATGTTCATTTCGTCGTCAAAGAGGCATATCTTTGATCGACCGCCACCGTTGATGCCCGATCAAGAAGATGTTGCGGCGATGAATGAGTTCCGTGATTACATTCTTGGATCACTTGTGCGCTAGGTCCCGAGAACTTTATTTGCATTTGTGTCTTTGAGAATAATGTAGGTCCTGGCGGCCATATTGGCTTGTTGTTTAGATTTATTTGCTCGAGAAAGTTCAATAATCTTTGTGATTTTCGTGGACCGGTAATTATGGTTTGCCGAGTTGTTAATTACGGTTTGTAATAAAACAAGCGTGTTGAGGTCTTGTAATAGAGAACACAATGGAGGACCGTCGTTTTAATGTATTGATACTGAGGCAATTTTTCCTATGATTGCATGGATTTCATTGTTTCTGTAATAAACAAAGATATCATTGTTTCTGTGATTCCATTGCACCCTGTTTGCATTCATTGCATGGCAAGGGAAGCCCCGGCGCATGCAAGGTGTTGCATGCATGCAAACCATGCAAAGTTGTCAATACGAGGGGTACTTTTGTATTTGGCCACCCTCATTTAATGCACCGCAAGCGGCGGTGGCGGGAGACTTCATGCAAAAGTTGCTAAAATTTCTAATGCATCTTTGTTCCTAGAATTTGTAATGCATGGTCGCTGGAAAAATTTGCCTTACAAATTTTAGCGATCTAAACAAGGCCCCCGTTCACCGTGGGCGTGGCTGCCCAAACCATCCCAATGTTGTGTCACTTTGCCTATCTCACTTTGTGTTCTCGGACACATCACCAAGTCCAGGACCGGGGGTCCCACTCGCATGCATGTTTACGTCCATCACGGTGTCAACACTTGTTGACGGTCACCAACGACATATTTTCCGTCAAACTTACTACCATAAAGGGAGTAAAACTATACCTTTTTATACTCATATGCATTTATCACTAATAAATTCCACTTGTAGTGTCTAGTATTTTATTTTGCAGATTTATAATAAAAGCAAGTGAAAAATCGACCAAAGTACGCCATCCGAAAGCGCATTATTGCAAAACACAAGCCCGGGGAGCAAATCGACCCAAAACATCAAAATTGGGCCGAGCCAAGCCCGGCCCACAACTTTTTAAGATCGAAGGACGACACCCCACCGAGACTGGACCAGGGCCGAGCCCGGGGGTGCGCGGCGCTTTCCACAGTGCGGTTGCACCCTCCCGAGGCGGTTTCGCCCAACCTCGGGAGGCGGTTCATGCACTTACCAAATGGGTGTTACCGCCGTGGGATGGTCGGTTTGCTCAGATTAGGAAGGTTTACCAGGTCGGTTTTTGGTGTAATTTAGTACTTAGGCCCCTCCTCCAAGTGTATATGTAGACCCCCTCTCCTCCTCTCTCAACACACACCACTTGGAGTCCAAAGCAAACCGAGCAATCTTCCTCTCTCTACCACCTCTACCTCTCTCTCTTCTTCTACTTCTTCGTTCTTCTTCTTCTTAGTTCTTGGTTAGCACTTGGAGTAGAAGAGCTACAAGGAGGGCTTGTCTCCTAGACGAAAGTGCCTTGGTAATATATCTTCTCAATGGAGCATTCTTCTATTTACAAGTCTTATATCTATGTTCTTGGCCTAACTTATGAACTAGAGTATAGTCTTGTTCATGTTCTTGTGTTGGTATATGAACTAGCATATAGTTTACATATCTTAATCTTGACATGTTCATCTCAGTTCATCATCGATCATCATATGCCTAACTTGATTAGAGGTGGGATATCGGTTCGTTGTTCCTTCGGGTTTGCTCTTGTTCTAGTCCGTCCATTCGACGAGTGGGGATCCCGGGGGACAAGAGTAGTGTGCTTCGATATGCGGGCATGGTGCCCCGGGTACGACACCTCTGCGAATATGAGGGCATGCCACGGTTGAGGGGTAGGCGGCTGGGTCGTGACAAGCCTTGACCGTCCCTTGAAATCCCCCACATTCGTATGTTCCGTAGGGAGTTCGTAAATGCCTTGGTGGGAAGCGAGACTTCCCGGTGGGGTCTCCCCGGTATCCTAGACCTAACCATGATTAAATCAGTTTGCATATGATCCTAACTATTCATTTGTATGGCCATGACTAGATCCATTAGGGTATTCATTTATTCTTTATCTATTTACTTTATCCTTTTGCTGGTGGATTCTTAAGTGTGTGTCACACTATCCATAAACCGTTATTGCTTACCCCTATTATGAACAATTTGGTCTAAGCAAACACATGTTCCTCTATTCGAGATGCCATGCTAGCTTATTAATCACATGCCTTCCTTTGGAAAAATATAAATAACGATACCCCGAATACTTCCGGTGAAATGCTACAATGATAGATCCGTGCGCTGCGGATGAAATATCTAAGATGGCAAGATCTATGCCGATGACAATCCTGTTCGGATCACCGACATGGTGGTTTTACTCGAATGTCGTGGCGCATTTCGGCGCCGTTATTGGGGATGGGTTTTATACTGTTTCCCTTTGATTGCGCTAAGAAATGTCAACAAGTATTTCGGCGCCGTTGCCGGGAAGGCATTGTGAAAAAAAAAAATATATAATAAACTAGCTAGCTATGAATATGAACTGATAATGTGGATACCATTTGCTCATACAAAGGCTAATCTTTTATGTTTTCTCCGTTGTTGGGACGAAAAACAGGATAGTGTATGTCGGGTTTTCCCTCACGCCGAAAAACTTCATCTCCGATCCGGAGGCACTCTAAGGAAGAACAGGTCTCGCGCCGCTTCTTCTTCGCTTCGAACCCCAATAGTCGAGACCGACATCCCCGCACCAACCGCATCTCAAGCCTTGGCCTTGGAGTCGGCCACGCGATTTCTCTACTCCCTTGCCGCCACCAACGTGCCCATGGGCGGTGGTGAATGTGGCGACAAAACTTTGAACTGCGCCTTTGGGCTGATCACCATGGTGCGAGCCGATCCATTACGTGGATCGCCTAGCGAGGATGCCAACGCTCATCTCCAACACTTCCTTGAGTATGCGACACAATCGTTATCAAGGGCGTTGAACCCGACGTTATCAGTCAGTGTTTCCCTTCTCCCCCTTGTGGGGAAGGTGAAACAATGGGTTCTACAAGAAAAAGGAAGTCGATGCGTGGGCCAAGTGCTCCACTGCGTTCCGGGCTAAATTCTTCCCCATGGGCAAAACCAATGCCCCGAGGGGAAGGATCGCCAATTTCTGCGCAGACATCAATGGAACCCATTCCGAGGCGTGGGAGAGGTTGCGGAATACATTCTAGCATGCCCGCACCACGGGATGGAGAACGGTTGGTGCTCCAAAACTTCTACAATGGTCTCACGGCCATATCGAAGGCACCTCGACGCCCCGGCCGATGGGCGCATTTCTATCGCTCACCATAGATCGCAACAGCCCCGATCGACAAAATGGTGGCAAACCGTAGTCGGGGCGAAGACAGAGCCACGGCCAAAACACAAAAAGGCATGCATACCGTGAAGGAGGCGGATATGCTTGCCGCAAAAATGGATCTTCTGTCGAAGAGATCGGAAGAGCGCAAAGACGGCGATGCTCTTGCCCAAAGCGCCCGGTCCTACCCCGAGGACGCTCACATGACGTGTGAGACGTGTGGTGAGGTTGGCCACTCGGGGGACAACCGCCCACGAGACCCGTGAAGAAGCCGCCTTCATCAACAACAAAGAACGGGTATCGTCAACCGCAAAGGTTGGAATAACCCGATCCAGCCACCATTCCAAGGCAACCGGGGGTATTATAACCCCGGTCGGCCATCATTGAAGGACCTGCATCTGGGCGGGCAAAGATTAACGAAAACCTTACAAAAAATGAGCCATCAAGACAAGATTCTTGAGGGCATGAATAACAAGCTCGAAGGGTTGACCTCGGTATAGAAGAACCAGCTCGGCTTCAACAAGATGATAGAGACACAACCGCCCCGATTGTTTGCTCAAGTACCGATTAATCGACTCGAGGCGGATCCCGGGGCAACCCGAGGTCCCACATGAGTCGGTTAACATGATATCTCCGAGGCTCGATCGACCCAAAAGAGCCGAAGAAGATCCCCCGTGGACTCGCCGTTTATCGCCAAGAAGGGAGATCCCGGGCGGCCGATCATCAAGCGTGCCATTGGCCCCCACAATTTAAGCTTAACGCATTTTGTGACCCGGGGCCGGATCAACGTGATGTCCAAGGCCACCTTTGACAAAATCCATGGAGGGACACCGACTCCTGCCAAATTCGTCCTCCGGATGGCGGATCAATCAACAAGGCGGCGGAGGGAATCTTGGAAGACATGCTAATAAAAATCCAAGATGAGTACATCCCCGCAGACTTAGTGATCCCGGATATGGGCCCAAAGGAAGATGTGTCTCTCCTTCGGGAGGCCATTTCTCTATACTGACCAAAGTCGATATCGATGCCCGGGAAGGGCTTCATCGTCTTCCACATCAAAGACAAGGCGGTTAAGTGCCCATTCATCGGGTACAAGCAACAACACACCCGACAGTCATCATCATCAAGACCGGTGTGGAATGTTGAAGGTCCTAGCTCAAAACCCCTGAGCGGGTACCTTCCGCCGATGAAGGGGAGAGTCGACAGCCGACTATAAACAACCCGCCCAAAAAAAAAAAAAAAAAAAAAAAAAAAATGAGGAATACCCAAAAAAAAAAAAAAAAAAAAAAATGGGGTATATCCAAAAAAAAAAAAAAAATGGGTATATCCAAAAAGAAAAAAAATGGGGTATATTTAAAAAAAATATATATATATATAATATTTATATATATATATATTATATAAGTTATATAATATTTTGGAAAACTAAAATAAAAGTTTTCATAAATAAAATAATTTCTTTTATGAAAAATAAAGAAAAATGTTTTATACACAAAAGAATATACAAAAATATTTTTAAAATAATTTTTTTATTTTAAAATAAATTTATATTTGAAATTTTTGATAAATTCGAAAAAAGGGAGAAGAAGTTTGAATCGGACGAGCGCACATCGTGGACAAACTTTTCAGAACCCGTGAGCACGCCCGACCAAAGTCGGGCCGATTCGGCCTCGCAGGTGCGCCTGCCAGCACCGGCCCGCGCACCCTCCCCGGGCGCCGCTCAAATTCAAACTTCGCCACCGCCCATTCCTGTCGTGTGGAGCGGCCCCTCCCAACAGGCGCCTGGCTATAAATAGCCTGGCACCGTGTGAGAGGCACACCTCTCATTTTCACTCTCTCAAGCGCTCTCGCACTCTCTCCCCCCCGTTCTACACTCCATTTTCTCCACCAAAAACATTGTGCCGAGCAAGATTACGGGTGTGAAAGTTCATACTTTCAACTAACCCTTGCACACCCTAGGTCTTGCTCAATCGTTTTTGCAAGAAATCATGAAGAAAGCCTGGAAGATCCTCGCCGGGTTGAGGCGGGCTCGTCAAGACAAAGCTCACGTCATACAAGCTCAAGCTCCGCCCTCAACTTCGACCTCGAGGACTCTCCCATGCAAGACGATGTCGCACACGCCGGGGAGGAAGAAGCTCAAGCTCCCGATAATCGACGGCCGGCGCTACGCATTACCTCGACCTTCGGGAAGGACCGGAGATGCAAGCATATCTCCTACTCATGGATCGTGTGTTCCAACACACGCCCGAATCGACCCGACCTCCTCGAATCGGTATGGATGAAGAACTCCCTATTCTTTGGAGAGCGGTTGGGTGGCGGGATATTCCCCCTCTCGAGGAGGAAGGTTCTCGCCTCCTAACAATTCGCTTTTTATGCACACTAGTAGAAGACCAGCTAGAATTTCCTTCCGTCTTTTTGGAACCCAATATCATGTTACATGGGAGAACCTAGCTCGTTCTCGGGTTTTTATTGTAGATGTGCATTAAACATAGATGTCTGCTCTCCCCGGCTTTGTCGAAACCACTTTTGGGAGGAAATTTCCTAAGTACACGAGGCCGAGCTTTTAAACCTCGTCACTCACGTATCCAAAGACCCATCACTTAGATTTATCCACCGGGGATCTCATTGACTTTGTTTCCTAGACACGGGGTGAGATGGGTTAATGAGACTGAGTTGAAACTACTCTATGCTGTTGTTCACAAGGTTAAGGTGGCCCCAGTGGTAGAAATGTGCAGGAATATGATACATATTATTACAAAGCCTGTTTGTTCCCGTCACCCGCACGCCTCTTATCACGCCTCGCTTTGGCGATTGGGGCCTTAGAAAATCGCCAGATAGAGTACATCTCCACACCCAGAGAATATTGGACTGTTGCGCAAGCTAGTTTAGGGGCATTTAATTAAGGTTTTACCTTCCGCGAGCTTGGCCATATTTTTCCCTCGGCTATGCAACTATAGTTCGGTTACCTAACCCGACTTACGGCTTGTATAAAAGCCGCCGCTAACATTTGAGCTCGAGATCAGCGATAGCTTGCGGGAAAGATACCCCCGTCGGTTCTTCACGCTAGAGACACGAGGTCGGATCTTCCTCCCATGGGGCCCACTTCACGCCACGCCTCCCACAGCTACACCAAGGTGTTCCAGTCGCATGGCCTCACCCTATGGGGACCCCGGGGGTAACACCCGGTATGATCCTAGGTGGAGCCGCCGCCTCATACACCGGCACCATCGAGTGGCCCGAAGGAGATGCCGCGGCATGGGGAGCCCACGGGTATGACTTGGATGACAGCTCCACGATATGCCCCCACTAGTTCAAAGATGTGCAGCCACCACAAGGGGTGGAGGCTATTGGGATCCAAATACCGCAAAGACCTCGACGTCCAAGACTAGGAACATTGAGCATACGCCAATTCCCATGTGCAACATACCGCATAAAGTGGCAAAGAAAACCGGGAGCAAAGAGCCGCCAGAGATGGACTCAACTAGAGTCCGACATGGCTGCCCGCCATGCGCGCGAGGAAGCATTCCGGAGGTTCCAAGGCTTCGATCCCGATCTAGAGGCCTCCGTGATAGCTTGGGGAGGACCCCCACAGTATCATTACATTGCATATTTAATTCCATCAAATTTTATTTTATTTTAGCATGTTTAAATTTTAGCAACTTTGCATCGAAAAAAAACTAAAACCAAAACTGAAAAAAATCCAAAAATAGAATAAGTAGCTCTTCTTTGTGCCTTAATGCTTATATATATGAGCTATAAAAAAATGTTTAGTCTTAGTCCCTTGTTGAAATGATGAATAGTTACTCGCTTTTATGCTTTGCCTGTGCCTAGTTTATAATTCAAGTTCTCTAGAGTTTGGGTTTAGTGGCTAATTCAAAAACTTATCCTAAAAAAAAAAAAAAAAAAAAAAAGCGATTCATGTGGGTTGCATATGCTCTATCTAGTCTAAGTTGTTGCCAAATATGATATGGTACAAATGGATTTGCTATGACTTCGTCCCAAAAGAGAAACTTGACATCCGGAATCTATGCTTTGAAAAAAAAAAATGATTTTGGGCTATGCTAAAAAATGAAAAAAAAAAAAAAAATGAGATGAAAAATGGACAAGTGTCCAAGGGCGAGTAGAGCCCACATCTCTAAAAAAAAAAAGAGAAACGAGAGGAAATAAAAGGCAAAAGCCTAGGGCGAAAGCGTAGAGCCCACCTCTCCAAAAAAAATATATATATATATAGCAATAAAGCCCATGCTTTCGAAAAGAAATAAATATTATCTAAATAAAATCCCGGATAAAAAAAGTTGATCAAAAGGATGAAAGATAAGCACCTCCGTTATAACCGCTTTTATCCGGCAATGCCTCAAGGCTTTGAGAAAAGCTAGAAAGCCCCGCTACGATGAAAGGTAATAAAGGGTAAGAAAAAGATGTGCCATTTTATTCAAACTTTGGTAGAAAATCTTATTATAACCCCGGCACTTGTGAAACGTGAACCGCATTGTAGCAACTCCCGATCAACAACCAAATACTTATCTCTTTTGCTCGAGGACGCGCAAAGGGTAAGCTTGGGGGGGAGTTTGTTGACGGTAAATAACGTTATATTTTGCCCGTCAACTTACTACCATAAAGGGAGTAAAATTAAACCTTTTATGTTCATATGCATTTATCACTAATAAATTCCACTTGTAGTGTATTGTATTTTATTTTGCGATTTAAAATAAAAAGCAAGTGGAAAATCGACCAAAGTACGCCTTCCTAAAGCGCATTATTTCAAAATCCAAGCCCAAAGAGCAAATCGACCCAAAACATCAAATCCGGGCGAGCGCAGCCGGCCTACAACTTTTCGGGCGAAAGACGACACCCCGCCAAGACCGGGCGAGCAACGGCGCCCGGGGGGTGCGCGCGCACCCCAAGGTGCGGCCGCACCTCCCCGAGGCGGCCTTCAAAGCCTGGCCTCGGGGAGGCGGTTCGTGCACCTTCCAAACTTGGTTTACCGCCCGGGATTGTCGGTTTGCGGCGTACAAGGAAGGTTTACTGTGTCGGTTTGGGTGTAATTTAGCACTTAGGCCCCTCCTCCAAGTGTATAAATAGGCCCCCTCTCTCCCTCTCTCAACACACACCATTTTGGAGTCCAAAAACCCGGAAATACATCTCTCTCTACCACCTCTATCTCTCTCTCTTTCTTCTTCTTCTTTCTTTTTCTTTATCTTTAGTAGACACTTGGAGTAGAAGAGCTACAAGGAGAGCTTGTCTCCTAGAAGAAAGAGCTTTGGTAATACATCTTCTCTATGGAGCATTCTTCTATTTGCAAGTCCTATTTCTACATTCTTGGCCTAACTTATGAACTAGAGTATAGTTTCGTTCATGTTCTTGTAGTGGTATATGAACTAGTATATAGTTTACATATCATGATCTTGACATGTTCATCACAGTTCTTTAACGAACGTCATATGCCTAACTTGATTAGAGGTGGGATAACGGTTTGTTGTTCCTTCCGGTTTGCTCTTGTTCTAGTCCGTCCCATTCGACGAGTGGGGACCCTGGGGGGACAAGAGTAGTGCTCTAGTATGCGGGCATGGTGCCGGGTATTACGACACCTACAAATATGAGTGCACGCCACGGTTGAGGGGGTAGGCGGCTTGGTCGTGACAAGCCTTGTCCGTCCTTTGAAATCCCCCGTTACTTGTCTTTAGGAGTTCGTAAATGCTTCCTATCGGGCCGTATGGTAACCGGGAAGTCTCCTGTTATCCTAGACCTAACAACGCTTAGATCGGTTTGCATATGATGCTAACTATTCATTTGTATGGCCATGACTAGATACATTAGATCTACTCCATTAGGTTATTCATTTATTCATTTATTCTTTATCTATTTTTCTTTATCCTTTTTGCTTGGTGGATTTCCAAGTGTGTGTCACACTATCTATGAACTGTATCACTTACCCCTGTTATGAGTAATTTTGGTCTAAGCAAACACATGTTCCTCTATTCGGATGCCATGCTAATTTATCAATCACATGCCTTCCTTTTGGCCGAATATAAATAACGATACCCCCCGAATATTTCCGGGTGAAATGCTACAATGATAGATCCATGCGCTTTTGCGGATGAATATCTACGATGGCAAGATCTATCCCGTTGACAAACTCATTTCGGATCACCGACATGGTGGTTTACTTGGGAATGCCATCGGTGCATTTTTCGACGCTTTTATTGGGATGGGTTTTAATACCTATTTCCTTTGATTGCGTTAAGAAATGCCAACAAAGTTCATACTTTCAACTAACCCTTGCACACCCGAGGTCTCGCTCAATCATTTTTGCAAAGAGCCATGAAGAAAGCCGGGAAGATCTTCAGCCGGGTTGAGGCGGTCGTCAAGGCATAGCTCACGTCAAACAAGCACAAGCTCCGCCCTCAACCCGACGATCTCGAAGGCTCCCCATGCAAGAAGACGCGCAGCCGCCCGTCGGGGAGGAAGAAGCTCAAGCTCCCGACAATCGACGAAGCCGGCGCGCCGTACCTCGACATTCGTGGAGATCGGGAGATGCAAGCATATCTCCTACTCAAGGACCGTGTGTTCCAAAGACACGCCCGAATCGACTCAGAGCTCCTCGAACAAACGGGTATGGACGATGAATTCCCTATCCTTTGAGAGCAATCGGGTGGTAGGATATTCCCCCTCTTGAGGAGGAAGGTTCTCGCCTCCTGACAATCCATTTCTTATGCACACTAGTAGAGGACCAGCTAGGAATTTCTTTTCGCCACTTTGGTACACCCTATCATGTTACGTGGGCGGACCTAGCTCGTCACTGGGGTTTCAGCTATAGATGTGCACTAAACATAGATGCTGCTCTTCCCGGCTTTGTCGAAACCACTTTTGGGAGGAGATATCCCGGTGCTCATGAGGCCGGTACTTTCAAACCTCGCCACTCACGCATCCAAAGACCCATCACTTAGATATATTCATCGCCGGATCTCGTTGACTTTGTTTCCTAGACACGTGGTTAGATGGGTGAATGAGGTTGAATTAAAATTACTCTATGCTATTGTCCACAAGGAAAAGGTAGCTCCAGTGGTAGAGATGTGCAGGAACTTTTTACATATTATCACGAAAGTTGCTGTTCCTGTCACTTGCACATCTCTTATCACACGCCTCGCTTCTGCGATTGGAGCTTTGGATAATCAGCAGATAGAGTACATTTCCACACCTAGGGATTTTTGGACTATTGCGCAGCTTGTGTAGGGGCATTTAGTTAAGATTTTACCATCCGGGCGAGCTTGGTCATCTTTTCCCCTCGGCTATGCAACTATAGTTCGGTTACCTAACCCGACTTACAGCTTGTATAAAAGCCAGTACTAACATTTGAGCTAGAGATCGGCGATAGCTCGCGCGCAGAAAGACACCCCCATCGGGTTCTTCATGCAAAGGTCGAGACCGGATGTCGGATCCTCCTCCCATGGGCCCTACTTCACGCCACGCCCACGCCCACAGCCTACACACCTGTTTCAGCAAAGATGGCCTCATCCTATGGGGACCCCAGGGGTAATACCCTGCATGATCCTGGGTGGGAACCGCCGCCTCGACACCGGCACCATCAGAGTGGCCCCAAAGGAGATACAAAAAGATGAAGGGCCAACAGATTTGACTTTTGACGACAGCCTCGACGATATGCCCCTCACCGATCCCAAAGACAAAGGCCACCATAAGGGGGTGGAGGCTATCGGTATCCAACTGCAAAGACACCGACGCCCGCACTAGGAACATTGAGCACATGCTCAATACCCATGTGCAAAAACACCGCATGCTGGCAAAGATAACCGGGAGCAAAGAGAGTCACAGAGATGGACCCAATTGAGTCCAACATGGCTACTCGCAACGCACGCGAAAAGCATTCGAGGTACCAAGGCTTCGATCCCGATCAAGAGGCCTCTAGATAGCTTGGGGAGGACCCCACGGTATCATTACATTACATATTTACTTTCATCAAAATTTATTTTATTTTAGCATGTTTAAATTTCAGCAATCTTGCATTCAAAAAAAAAAAACTCCAAAATAGAATAAGTAGCTCTTCTATATGCCTTAATGTTTATATATGTGAGCTATAAAAATGTTTAGTCTTAGTCCCTTGTTGAAATGATGAATAGTTGCTCTTGCTTTATGTTTTACCCGTGCCTAGTTTATAATTTGAATTTCTCTAAAGTTTGGATTTAGTGGCTAAGTCTAAAAAACTCATCCCGAAAAACCCGATTCATGTGGGTTGCATAAGCTCTATCTAGTCTAAGTTGTTGCCAAGTATGATATGGTACAAATGGATTTGCTATGATTTCGTCCTAAAAGAGAAACTTGACATCCAGAAATCTACTTTGAAAGAAAAGAGAAATGATATGGGCTATGCTAAAAAAAAAATGAGATGAAAAATGGACAAGTGTCCGAGGGCGAGCAGAGCCCACATCTCTAAAAAAAAAAAAAAAAAAAAAGAAAAAAAAAAAGAGAGGAAATAAAAGACAAAAAGTCTAGGGCGAGTAGAGCCCACCTCTCAAAAAATATATAGCAATAAAGACCATGTTTTCTCGAAAAATAAACATTATCTAAATAAATAAATCCCGGATAAAAAGTTGATCAAAAAGGATGAATGATAAGCATCTCTCGTTATAACCGTTCTATCTGCAACCGCCAAGACTTTGAGAACAAAATTAAAAAGCCCTCTACGATGCAAGGAAATAAAGGGTGGGAAAAAGATGTGTCATTTTATTCAAACTCTAGTAGAAAATCTTATTATAATCCTCGGCACTTGTGAAATGTAATCGGCATAGTAGCAACTCCCGATCAACAACCAAGTACTTTATCTCTTTTGCTCGAGGACGCCGCAAAGGGTAAGCTTGGGGGAGTTTGTTGACGGTCACCAACGACATATTTTTCCCGTCAACTTACTACCATAAAGGGAGTAAAACTATACCTTTTTATATACTCATATGCATTTATCACTAATAAATTCCACTTGTAGTATCTAGTATTTTATTTTGCGCATTTATAATAAAAGCAAGTGGAAAATCGACCAAAGTACGCCATCCGGAAAGCGCATTATTGCAAAACACAAGCCTAGGAGCAAATCGACCCAAAACATCAAAATTGGGCCGAGCCAAGCCCGGCCCACAACTTTTTAAGACGAAGGATCGACACCCCACCGAGACCCTGACGGCCGAAGCCTGGGGGGTGCCACAAGACCACCCGGTGCGGCCGCACCCTCCTTTGAGGCTGTTTCGCCCAACCTCGGGAGGCGGTTCATGCACTTACTAAATGGGTGTTACCGCCGTGGGATGGTCGGTTTGCTCGCATTAGAAGGTTTACTGTGTCGGTTTTGGTGTAATTTAGCACTTAGGCCCCTCCTCCAAGTGTATAAGTAGACCCCCTCTCCTCCTCTCTCAACACACACCACTTGGAGTCCAAAGAAACCAAAAATCTTCCTCTCTCTACCACCTCTACCTCTCTCTCTTCTACTTCTTCTTTCTTCTTCTTCTTAGTTCTTGGTTAGCACTTGGAGTAGAAGAGCTACAAGGAGGGCTTGTCTCCTAGAAGAAAGTGCCTTGGTAATATTTCTTCTCAATGGAGCATTCTTCTATTTACAAGTCTTATATCTATGTTCTTGGCCTAACTTATGAACTAGAGTATAGTCTTGTTCATGTTCTTGTGTTGGTATATGAACTAGCATATAGTTTACATATCATAATCTTGACATGTTCAACTCACCATCATCGATCATCATATGCCTAACTTGATTAGAGGTGGGATATCGGTTCGTTGTTCCTTCGGGTTTGCTCTTGTTCTAGTCCGGCCCCATTCGACGAAAGTGGGGATCCCGGGGGACAAGAGTAGTGTTCGATATGCGGGCATGGTGCCCGGGGCATACGACACCCGCGGAATATGAGGGCATGCCACGCTGAGGGGGTAGGCGGCCGGGTCGTGACAAGCCTTGACCGCCCCTTAAAAATCCCCCCCACGCTCGTATGTTCCAAGGAGTTCAGAATGCCTTGGTGGGAAGCGCACTTCCCTGTGGTCTCCCCCGGTATCCTAGACCTAACCACGATTAAATCAGCTTGCATATGATCCTAACTATTTATTTGTATGGCCATGACTAGATACATTAGAATTACTCCATTAGGGTATTTATTTATTCTTTATCTATTTACTTTATCCTTTTGTCGAAGATTCTTAAGTGTGTGTCACACTATCCATAAACCGTTATTGCTTACCCCTCGTTATGAACAATTTGGTCTAAGCAAACACATTTTCCTCTATTCAGATGCCATGCTAGCTTATTAATCACATGCCTTCCTTTGGGAAAATATAAATAACAATACCTCGAATACTTCCGGTGAAATGCTACAATGATAGATCCGCGCGCTTGCGGATGAAATATCTAAGATGGCAAGATCTATCCCGCTGACAATCTCGCTCGGATCACCGACATGGTGGTTTTACTCGAGAATGTCACGGCGCATTTCGGGCGCCGTTATTGGGGATGGGTTTTATACCAAGCTTCCGCAATTGCGCTAAGAAATGTCAACAACACTCACAAATGAGGCCCAAGCCCAAGAGCAAACACAAAAGGTCGTGGAATCTTTCGCTTGGCCCCTCACGAGCGCTTTTGGCAACCCCATTGTAAAAGTTTTGTTGATAAAATAATCAAACAACTTTGAGATCATTTTCAAGTAAAGAATTATCACTACTACGCATTCGCCATCACTACCGCCGGTATCATCGCCGAAATTTAGTCCACCGGCAGCGATGAACCGCGCCCGCGGCAGAGGATGAACCGCCCAGCGCTGGACAAACCGTAATCTCTACGGACTCACCAATACCCCAAGAAGGAAGATTTATATCTCTACCGGTTTGAATCATTCCCCTAAGAAGGGTCTTGATGGACACAGTATCACTAGCGGGTTTGAATTAGAACCGATAGCGATTCGACAATTGACACAACCGGTTGATTGGAACCGAGAAGCGATTTGGGAGGGGAAGCAAAGGAACAAGAAAACAAAAATCGAATCCGAAGATTAACACGCATCGATTGACAAACGACCGATCCATTAACAAACGACACAAAACCAAATTAAACATGCATAGAAACAACGATACAATAAATTAACATAAAAAGAAAGCGGGCCGCCTAATTAAGCCTTCTTCTTGGCCTTCTTGGCCGCCTCGCCTTCTTCTTTCCCGGCCTTCTTGGCCGCCATCTCCTCCAGCTTTGGCCACCGGTATCCCTCAGCGAGGTTATCGGGGCAAGTACTCGACCGAGGGCGATGATGGACTTCTCCTCCAAGTGGTGATTCACCGCTGGCGTGCCAAGTTGGTCGGCCGTGCGTTGAGCTTGTTGCGGGCGGCGCCGAGGCGATGCAGATGGACTTCTCCGCCGGGTCGGCAGCCATGTCGATCGTCGGCCATGCATCACCGACCCGGCCCGGCCATCGTGAAAAACGGGTAGAGAGGGGAGTGTGTTTGAGAGCGGAGTGTTGAAGAGCGGACCGAGACAGGGGGTTATGTACGTATAAATAGGACTCAAAATCGCTGTTTCACGAGGGAACAGCTTGAACACAAATGATAGAAAATTAAGATTGACACGCATCATAATAAATAATAAACCGATTCAAGGAAACAAGAGAACCCAAATTAACGAAAGATAAAGAGATTGCCATGCAAATGATTAACCAACAACTGAACCATTAGCAAATTAACCACACGTATCATTGTATCTTACACATCCACAATGCATCGCATAAATGTAAATTAACATAAACAAATAAAAGAAGAGAACCTAGGCTGCCTTCTTGGCCTTCTTGGACGCCGCTGGGCTGGCCCCCGGCGGCCGCCTTCCCCCCCGCCTCCTCCTCCTCCGCTTTGGCGAATCCCCCTGGAGGGTATCGGCCGCAGAGCCGATCCGAGGGCGAGAAGCTGGCCCTCTCCTCGAGGGGCGATTCACCTTTTGGCAGCCAACGCCGTTGGCCGGCCGCTCAGCCTTGGTGAGGGCGGCGCGAGGAGGAGGTCCACAAATAACTTCATCTCCTCCCGGTGGCGGCCATGTCGACGATCATGGGCGGCGAGTCCGGCTTTCCCGTGAGAGGGGCACGAAAAGAGAAGTTAGTGTTGGATAACGGGAGGGGGGCGCCGGGATGGGGGTATAAATGTGGCGTTTCCAAAAGACGCCCTCGGAAAAACGTAAATCGGTGACCGCCGCGCCCAATGGTCATCTCCTCGGCACTCAACGCCGACCGTATTTTCCAAAGCACAACCGACAAGCTAATTATTTTCCAAAGAACAAGTTAAGATTCAAATCAAATTTTAGTTTTAATCGCTTGAACTCGCAAACGAAAATGCATTCGTGGGACGTAGGGAGCAACACACGCAATAATATATATAATTTTTATTTTATTAATATGTAAAAACAAAAAAATAGAACATATAATAAAAAATAAAATAAAAAAAAAAGGAGGAAGGCCGCCGCCTAGTCCTCGCCGCCCCTCCTCCTCCTCCGCGCTAGCGTCGTCCTTCTTGGCCAAGGCCTTGAGGACGATCCCGGCCACCGCTCCCACCTTGGGGGCGTAGTGGTTCATCTTCTTCCGTGGGTGGATCCACCCTGAAGAAGACCATGGCCGCCCGCCATCTCCTTCAAAGATCCTCGAAGGCGGGACGGAGACGATCGAGGGTGAAATCCTCTCGATCACCTCCCCGCATGCGGCGGTGACCAAAGAAGGTCATCGGCCGCGCTCTAGCCGGTGGCCGAAGGTCCATGCGGCGGTCCCGCTTAGGAGAGGGCGGGACGTGAGTCGGAGCCTGGAGTCGGAGTCGGAGCCGGGGACGCCGGGCCGCCGGCGCCTCCACCACCGGTTCCTGCCCTTGTCCTCCGCCGCCCATCTCCTCCCCGGTGCGCTTGTTGATCCTTCGAGCCCGAGGCAGCCATGGCGCCAAGAATGCAAAGAGAATGTGGCCGGATGATCGAGAACCGGAATGGATGAACGCCATGATCGAGGGTGTGCTTAAATTAGAGAGTTAGCCGGCCGCTCCACTTCCCCACGATCGAACGTATGTCAAAGCAACCGCTTGGAATTCCCCACGATCGCCGGTTGAATTCGCACGATCTCTCTCGCTGGCCGAGCCGCTTCGCGCGCCATACCGTTTTGCGCTCAATTCTCGGCTGTGTTTCCAATGGCGCGGGACGACAACAGAAGTCTCCACCTTCATTGATCACCGCCGCCCACACATGAACCCAAGCAAAGATTAACAAATCGGTGAATCAAATAGTTATATCTCGTAAAAAATCGATTTATTGAAATCACTAATTTTATCTCAGCGTTAATGCATTGAGATTTCAACTAACCCCGCTTCGCCGCCACGCATTACCCATATTATAAATTTTCATTTTAGTAGTACGTATATAGGCCGCCGAGTAGGTCATGGCCTCGTGATACGTCACACCGCAGCCTTGAGAATCGTGTTGCTCTAGTCTTCACTACCGGTTCCGCTTTAATTAAACCGACCGGTGTCTCCGCTTCCCATGAGAAAAGGCTAAGCGCCCCGCCGCTACGCCGACGGGTTATATCAATGTCGCAATAACACCGCCGGGGCACTTTTAAAGACCGATGGTGATCACATATATCATCGTTTGGTGTACCACTACGCCGGTAGTGTTATGGAGTATCATTGCCGAAGTTAAAACTAAGAACCGCAAAGATTTTGCATTGTCAACGGGCGAACAAGACGCCGACGGCCCGACCCCGCGCACCATTGCGGAAGGAGCACCGTTGCCTCGTTCTCCGTACCACGCCCCGCGGTGCTTGGTTTATGTCGGTGCCAATTATCCGGCAGTGAACTTCCATATCACCGCCGGGGTTTAGGGGTTGAAACCGGCAAAGGATCAGTCCGTACTCACGGCATCCGCCTATAAAAATGGCTAGTGCGGCCCTTAGGTTTGCAATTCAGCCTTCTTCGCCCTCTTTCTTTATACTCTTGATTCAGGGCTTGCTGTTCTTCTTCCTCGATCTTCTTTGCTACTCTCCACATACATATCTATGGCCTCTCTATGGGAGAAAGCCCTACACGCATTTATATTGTTCTTATGCATCTTAGGCCACCAAAATGGTTCACACACAAGAGGTGCTACAAGAGTCTTATCAAGATTGAGCAAATGGGCTGTTAGAACAAATTGTGTGAGATTCACTGAGCCATCCGGTTCTATGTGCTTGAGAGGTCGGATAGCCGGATTTACATGTCCATATAAGAGACATGGCATTCCCCGCATAAGATCATATCGATTTATGAAAATTTGTTTCAATGAAAATCTCCTTTGGTGATAAAAGCGATTTTCATAAATTAACATGATCATCTCTTTGTGAATGCCTATGCATGCCGCCATTGGACGCAACCACGCCTTGGCCATTGCAAGGATAATTATCTCGTAAGGCATCCTTGCCGTGGATTCAATGTAAATCCGCAGTTATGCCCTCCTTGTAAGATCGAGCACAAGAAACCTCACAGCACCGATGGGACCTCACAGAGAGCACCGATGGGCTTTCAAAATCCCATCGGAATTTCATCTCGGCAAGAATCACATTACCTTCGGCGTTTTTTTATTTTAAATGTGTTTGTACACTTTGATGAGAACATTGATCTATTCGTGGAAAGGTCTTTGTTATCATATATGTAACTTTTTTTTTAAGGTCTTTGTTATCATATATGTAATCGGATATTGTAATCGGTTTGTTCCTCTATATATATATATATATATATGTATGTATGTATGTAATCGTGTGTTCCTTTCCAATGGATGTTTGCATTTATATATCATAATACGGCGCAGCTTCTTATTTTTTCGACGCCCTTCTTATCTTTCATGGACGAACATAAATATATAAATGCTCTATGTACTAACCGAAAAGTTGGTAAACATCATTGAAACGCACAACTCATTGAAAAAAAGAAAGGTCTAAGTAATCTCACGGTAGTGAAAGATAACTATCGGTTTGAAATATATCACCGCCGGGTCTTAAAAGAGCCCCGGCAAAGAAAAGAGACAACACTACGGGTTTGCAAATACGAAAAACCGATAGTGATCAGCCTTCTATCGCGTTTATCACGTAGGAAAATCTAATAATAAAAATATGGATCGAAAAGACCTAAGATCTTGTGTGGGGGGCATAATTTGGGTGTACAAGGTTGTAAAAAAAAAAATTCAAGACATTTCTACATTGTTGGAGTAGACATGCTTCACAAAGGTACATGACCCCTTTCATCTAAGCATGACCCGACAATTACATCCATAAGCTATGCCGGGTCATCTTTGTTCCTGTGGTCTCTACCTCAAACTTTTTCTTAGACGCACATGCCACGTGTGAAGGAAGCACGATGTTTGAGATTTTTCTGACAAGGTTTGGTATTTTTTCAATTAAATTGAATTTCTACGCGACGACCCCCGAGTAATTACAGTGTTGAACTGGGGTTACCCACTAACAGAGCCGTAGTGGTGCCAAAATTTCCCACATGGTCTCATGTGTCCTAGGAGGCAATTCAAAGGTGTAGGTTGGTGCAAAATTCATAAGTTTTCAAGCTTTAATTAACCTCCTTCTATCGCGTTTATCACGTAGGAAAATCTAATAATAAAAATATGGATTAGAAAGACCTAAGATCTTGTGTGGGGGCATAATTTGGGTGTACAAGGTTGTAAAAAATTCAAGACATTTCTACATTGTAGGAGTAGACATGCTTCACAAAGGTACATGACCCCTTTCATCTAAGCATGACCGCAATTACATCCATAAGCTATCTTTGGGTCATCTTCGCTCCTGTGTGGTCTCGGCCTCAAACTTTTTCTTAGACGTGCACATGCCACGTGTGAAGGAAGCACGATGTTTGAGATTTTTCTGGACAAGGTTTGGTATTTTTTTCAATTAAATTGAATTTCTACGCCGACGACCCCGAGTAATTACAGTTGAACTCGGGATTATACATACTTCACAAAAGCATTACAATTAATTGATTACAATTGACATGGTACAATAATCAAAGTGTACAAACACATTAAGAAATAACCACCTCAAAAACACCCTTCTAGCACCTATGCCCGATGTGGTTACAATGCTACACGCTATGCTTATCGATCTAAGTAAGGCGGATGGGACCTCTCGGAAGAACCAATGTCTCTCCGTCTTGCGGCAAAGGCCCGACAGAGACAGGGCTCTCATCTCCCCAAGAACGGCACAAGAATGCACGCTACTTGGCCCCTCGCTTTCCGTCTTCCTGCAGCCCATGCAACAATGGTGTTGCACGAGCATCACACCCAAATTTCGTAAAGCAACGCTGTAGCTTAATCTTCAAAAACACCCTTCTAGTACCTGCTGTATACACCGCCTACCCATGATAAAATGTTTATGTGGAGGGCTTTCTCCCAAATAGAGGCCATATATGTGGATAGGAGAATTGGCAAATAACAAGAGGTCGGGCGCACGGTTCGCCATACATGGCTCTCTCAAAGGGCTGTTTTTATAGGCGGTGGTAGGTGGGAATGAGCGGTGGTAGGTGGCAACAAGTGTGGATCTTATCACCGTGAGCGGTGGTAGGTGGCAACAGCAGTGATCTTATCACCGTGAGCGGTGGTACCGTAATGGCGGTGTGGCAATTAAAGGATCACCGGCCGGGTCACCGACGCTTATACCCGACAAAGAACCTATAATTTAACACCGCCGGGCTACCGTTAAACCGGCAAAGGATTAACTATAGAAATGGGCGCGCGAGGTGAAAAATTTCACGAAGTCATTTGAACCCCGCGCCATTCGTTCCAACTCGACGATATATAATAGCCGGGCGCGGGCGAGCTGAAATTTTCCCAGTCATTTCAAACCCAAGCCCCAATCGTTTCCCACCAAATGGCGCCGACGGAGCACCACCACCACACACGCCGCAGCCGTCCGTCGCCCCTACAAGGTCCTCTCCATTCTCTTCTTCTCCGACGTCCCCAACGCCGCGCCGGCCCCCGCCCCCTTCCACGGTGAGAACTAATTAGCCATTTAGTGCCTCGAGATTTTGCCTATGAGAATGAGATCTAATTCGCCGTTGTTCTCGCCTCGCCGCCCCGCTTGTTCTTCGTCCCACGCCGACGGGGACCGCCGCTACACCGCACCGGGCTGCCCGCAGCCTCCCGCCATCCCCCCGTCTACGCCCGACACCGTACTGCCGCGACCTCGAGCCTCGATTCCGCCCGAAAGAACGCCCCGTCCGCGCCCTCTCGCTTCCTTCTAGGACGCTGCGTCGCCTTGCACCGCCGACAAGACAGAGCGCGCGACCGCACGGGCTTTCGGTGAGTGCGCTCGGTCCACGCCTTTGAGTTGTTCGTTGAAATGCCCGTGTTGATAAATCCAACCCGCTATTTCCTTTTTCTATTTAGATTTTGCTTTCAAACAGCTTCAGATCCTTATATAGTGCCAAAAGTATTTAAATTGGTCTTTGGTGAACAAATTAGATTTAAACATTGTGGTCATTTACAAAGAATGATTGAAGACATTCTAATGCTCGAATTGTGATTGAAATGAGATAGATGTTGAAATTCATGAGTTTCGTGGTGTTCAAAATCTTGTTGTACAACATTTACAATGACATAGCATTAACATCCTATTTTGGCTGCATGTATACGCAAAACCATGGCGTGGTATGTAGTGCATGTTGGTCAAGTGCCGTGGATCTATCGAACCCCGGGAAGATTGCTCGCTCAAGTCTCTCGCTACCCCGTAATTGTTACAAAAAATACAAGACTGAAGTTGAAGCTTTTCAGGGCCTACTATGGTGAAAAACTTTCACTATCAACCAGCCCCGAGATCGATGAGAAGCCTCTCTCCATAGATATGAAGATTAGGAGAATTGCGACTTGGCCTATGAAAGATGTTTTGATTTACGTCATGGCTATTGTCATTGTTTTCCTTATTTGGAAGTTGATGTCTTAGGCTCAATTTCGTAGAAAATTAGGTGGAGTTAGTTGTATGTAACCTTTGAACCATGTAATGTATCTATGATGCTTTTATAGGTTTAAAAATAGCTGATTTTTAGGAAAAAATTCATAAATTATAAAAATTTTTAAACAAAAACGCCGGGTGGTATGGGCCCGACAAAGAATGACATACAAACCGGTAGTGTAACTACACCAAACACTATCGCTTTGAATTACAAACCGCCATCGATGACGAAAAACATCACCGCCGGGCCGCACTAACCAACCGATAGTCTTCACTCTAATAACGCTGTCGGGTTGAAATCAGCCGACAACTGATGTTCATGTAAAGTTCACTGACGGGTTTAAAGTAAGCCGCCATTGTTAGCTCTTCGATACACCGGCCGGCTCAGTCTAACCCGATAGTGTTATCCCCCCGCTCGTCGGTTCGTTAAAGCCCGACGGTGCTCCCAATATCAACTCGCCGGCCGACTTCCGAACCCGCATTGCTTGGATCAAAAAATGCCGCCGGGTCGTGGAACACCCGACAGTTGTTCGGTGACGATCGCCGCGCCGGTTCGATATCAAACCGGCGCTCTCTCTTCGCATCACCGCGGTGTTTTGACCCGGTAGTGTTTCAAACCCCACATCACTACCGCTATGGTTCTCGCTGGTTCAGTTTTTAAAGGAAGGGGGTTGGAGCCCTAAGCAGGTAATAGACAATTCTGTAGTAGTGTATTCTAAGGCTTAATTGTTAACATCATCAAACACTTGCTATCCCATGGTAGATCTCACATCTAGCTCTACCACTAATCTTAAGTGACTTAGCGTAGGATTAAAATGATTGCTTATGTCATAATAATACTTAAGAGCAAATATTCTTATGTCATTATCATACTTAAGAGTAAAACTGACTTTTAATCTACTACACCTATGTAGGGAACCCCACTTAGGAGTTCTCCTTCCTTCGGGCGGGTGAAGCCACGCCATCAGCGGTCCCGTGATCACTAAACTTAATCATGCATGCAGCTAGCGTCTCCCCAACATGCTGATACAGTCATCAACGTGCGTACACATGCATGGTGGTAACTGGTATACGAACCGAAGAGCCATTATCAATGCTGAGCATGAAGGCCTAATAAAAAGAAACTGCCATCAGCTACTCTTTCCTCTCCCACCATTGACGATATGGAAGCCTAGCGTGTATAATTCTTGCCGTAATATACGAGAGGTTGCGTCTCTTCATTTTCTGTAATAAGGTTCATATATACCTCGATCTGCTATTGCTGTGCGACAATTGATCCCCATGCCACGCCTCCTGAAGTAGCTATCGCCGCCGAAAGGCCTGGCAACAGCAAGAAAGCTTCCATTGATCTTCATATCCATGGCGTCGTACTTGCATGCTCCACGGCCGCGGCTATGGCAAGTGGGGCGCCTTCCCTAACCCACGTAGCTGGCCCGACACGACGAGGAAGCTTCTCTGATCCAGGTGGCCATGGAGACATATACCTGCATGCTCTGTGGGCATGGTGAGTGTGGGCGCTTTCCCCTTGCCGCACGTAGCTGCTTGCTCTTGCCCTTGGCAACTGCACCGATGTTGATGAAATCCATGAAAGGCTGCACACATCAGCTGGAAAGGATGCTCAAAAAGGTCGAAGCAATATGAAGCCGAGCAATAGAGATAGCGGGGTATTAGAGTAGACTGACTTGCTTCCGTTCCTAGCTGGAGTGTATGCTGTTGTATTCGTTGCTGTTAGTTTAATCTATTAGCTGAGAGGATGAGGTGTGTGCGTGTTTTGTTTTCTATATATGTTTGTCTCCACCTGATTGCATAAACACGTTGGAAAAAATAGACAGTCACACAAGCCCGACGTGAATAAGCGGTGTGGTTGTTCTCATGACTAATCATCAGTGGATATCATCATTATTTATCTTTATCGATGATTCTCATGTCTTATACATTGATTTGTTGCATTTAGTTTAGTTTCTACTTCCCATTTCATCTCCCATGTTTATTAGTTATCGTGGTCTTATTACTTTGGTCTCTTTACACAATAGCAAAGAGTGCTTTTTGTACTTTTTTTTGGTTTTCCAGCTTGCTGCTCGCATTTCCAAATTATACCAAAAATTCAATATCCCAATGGCCAATAACAATAATATGAGAAGCATCATTGACTTGCCGCGGCAACGCGCGGGGAATTCTCCCAGTTAGTAAGATTTGGTCTTGCGAATATTTACTTACGAGGTGCACGGAGAGGACAAATAAATGACAACGGCAACCAACAGATGCAGGCAAAGTTAGTCGTAACACACGAGGCAGGGAAACGTACAGCGTGTTGTGGTTGTCAAGCTCCACGGTGGGCTGCCTGTCCGTCACGGGGCCGAGACTCACTCACAGCTAGCGAGGCCCAAGCCAAAGTGGAAACACACAACAAAGGCTGTGAAGCTCTGCTGGTTTCCTCTGGGCCGCCATGCAAGTTTCAGCAACCAAAAGGCCAGGAGATCGCGCCATCCGTCACGAGGAAACGATGAAATCTTTGCCCGGCCCAATACATGTATATCCAGTGCAGTAAACAAATGCTCAGCGTGATGCACCAGCACCAGCGCGTGTCAAATCTGCAACACCGGTCAGAGAACCCTTGTCATCAGGATTAAGAGAGCTCAGAGTGCTGGACAGAGAAGAACGTGACTGCAAAATTGAACCAACACAGTATTTATTCCTTCCACGAGCATAAGCTCTTGAACAAAATAATTCTCGACTTTATTTGTCCACAATAATGTAGCCACGAAAAATGAAGGCATCCTTATTACTAAGGCCTACAGTACAAATGAGGGACAGTACATACGGGCCTTTTCCATCATATAGAGACAGAGAGCAACGCCCCTAGTAATTGTGCAGTACAAGAAAAATATACAGTCCCAACTGAATTTGTGTTCACATTCAACACGGGAGCTTTTATTATACAAGTACAGTACACGAATATATACACAACAGTCGGTGCTTCTCATGTCTCTCAGAAGATTTACAAGACAGCAGAAGAGAGAAGGGAAAAAGAAGAATGAAGAACAATTGAGGGAAACCTCTGACGCCTAAGATTTATTTAAAGAACCTCCAGCTTCTAATCACCATCTTCTCTCTGTATATTCAAAAAAAAATCCTCTCTCTGGAACCTCCAGCCTCGGAGCTGGCATCTTGGGATGCTTGGCAAGCTGCTGCTGGACTGATTCCTTGAGTGCGTCATTGAAGGAACCCAGAAGCCATACTTGCTTGAGGTGAACTAGGTGCTCTAGCCCAGAAAACTGCATCTCTGAACGTTGAGGGCAGTACTGGGCCATGAGATGCTCAAGCTTCTTCATGGCTTGCCCGCCAAACTTTACATGCAGCTTGGATTTGCAGGCAATCTCGAGGGCATGGAGTTGCATGAAACCGGAAGTGGGAAACTGGAGCTCACCATGTTGTTGATCCTTCCTGACACGGAGGCGCAGAGTACGTAGCCTTGATAGGTAACTGAGCTTCTTTATGGGGTTCCTGAAAAACTGGTCCTCTAGATTCAACTGGGCACAAGTCATCTCTAAAGTCAGCTTCCCAAGATTATCAGCATCCTCGATGCCTAGTGGCAGCACCTCTAATTGGCCGATCATCTTTAGGCTCCGTAGGCTTTTGGGAACACGAAAGAAAGTGTCTTTATCGAACTGTAATGACAAGGATTCCAAATGAGTGCTCGAGCCTAAGCGGCTAAGTCTGTGTTTCCTGTTGATGCCAGAGAGTTCGAGTTTCTTCAACTGGGGAAGGGATTCGGCGATCTCATCTAGAATGGTCTCCCCGTCTGCAGTATTTACATGGACAACACCCAGCGTTAGCAAGGCTTCCAGTCTCTTAATCCCCCCAGGTACATCAACACCACCACTGCGAGAGCCAATAGCAGGTCCACCACGTCTAAGGAACCCGTTGGGCAAGTAGGACGCCAGAGTGCGCGACCTGCTACTTGATGGCGTCGATTCCTCCTTCGCATCATCCGTCCATGCAACAGTGGTACCTGCACGAATATACTTCCTTCCTTAGCTTGGTCGTGAATGATGGCAGCCTGACGATGGAGGTGTCTCTGATATCTAGAGTTTGCAGCTGCAACAGATCACCCACAGAGTCTGGTAGACGAGTGGTTCCGCTCTGTCCTCTTAGGGAGAGGAACTTGAGACGAGATGGTAGCTTACTAATCTGCTCGAAGTGAGAATCACGTACACTATCATATACTTTGCTTGCATTCTCTAGATCCAGCACCCGAAGCACCCTCATCCTGTCGGACACATAGAGTGAAGCAAACCAGCTATCAAACAATGTCACAGACCGTAGCCGCGACAAGTCCAAACTCCAGAAAAAGATTTGGTCTTCATCCCAAGTGCTTCCGATTGCTAGGTGCTGTCCTATGCCTTCTGTGGCCAGGCGGCCATGCCGCTTCTCCAGCACAGAGACTTCCACTGAAAAGAAAATGGTCTCTTCCGCTGGCCGTGACATGACGTACTCGCGGAAGAAACCGTTGACTCGGCACCCGATCACCTTGCTCGCCTTGAGTACAGGCATCAGGCCAATTAGTGGGCTAATTGCTCAATTATCCTATATTGTCTATATTTCCTTTAATAGTTTAGTTATTTCCTGAAATTACAATCTCATAGGATATATATTTGTAAACGTGGATTGACTGAGAATTAAGCAAAGAGCAATCAAATTGTTGCCGACTTCCCTTAGAGCAATTCCAACAGAAGGACTATTAAGACAGTTGCGATGGAGGTGTTTGCAAGACACGGCTGGAGATTTAGTAATAGACTTGCTTCCTAGTAGTGGCTTTTGTAAATACTTTTGTAGCTCACTATGGCTCAAAAACTTTATTTTTGAGATTCTGGACGAGGTGCGCTAGGACAGGGTGCGCCAAGCAGCCCGCCCTATGGGCACATGCGCCCAAGGCGGATGGAGGTGACGTCAGTTGGCCGCCGCCGCCACCATCGCTATCTAGTTACTATACTGAGTCCTAGGAGATTTTGAAAACACGGCATTGAGATATGCATTCTGTTCTTAAAAAAATTGATATTTTTCTTCCAGAATTTGGTTTCCTACTGAAACCTTGTCACTACCCGGCACAAGCCGGTTAGATTGGGCCGGTTGCGACACGTCACCAATGAGCTTTGGGGCGAGGACGGTGGCGCCAGGTTCGAGGGCCGGGCTGACGGTGGCGCCGGTAGGGGAGGAGGGAGAGGCGGTGTAGGGCGGCGTGGCGGTGGAGGCGAGGCGCGGGGCGGTGGTGCTAGCGGCGGCGGCTGTTGACAAAGAAGGAGATAGGCACCTAACTATTCTTTTATTGCTTGTCTCCTAAAGAGATTACATACCCTTGTTTATATTGTAACACCCGAAATTTTGCATGATTTTTAAAATAGGAAATTTGATTTTATTTATGCATTTTATGTGAAGCATTGAATTTAGGAATAATATTTTTTTATGAAAATTAAAATCCATCATAAGGTTAGATACATGTTTGTGCACTCATGCTACTACATTGTTATTTTTGTATTGCTTGGATTTGGTCAAATTTGCAAAAAGAATTCAAATTGATTTGAAAACCACTTGAAAAAGGAGTTTGAAATAAAAAGAAAAACTATTTCTTTTCTCTCTTTACTCTTTTCTCCCAGCCCAACCTAACCGAATGGTCATTTTCTTGTTTTTGGCCCAATCGGCAATTGCCATTTCTTTGGCATGCTTTTTTTTTTTCTCTTGGGCTGCAATTGATTCGGTCCAGCCCAGCTTGACAAAAACCACAGCAGCGTTGGTGCCTTCCTGCTCAAGTTCATTGACGATGCTTGCCGTACGTCAATTCCCTCTCATTTCCTTAATTCTTCCCAACGAACATATTCCATAAGTAAATGCTACTTTCTAGTTCGTTCGGAGATCGAGCTCCTGTTTTCCTTTCTAGCTGCCGTCCTCGGGGCTATAAAAGCTGAGGCCTGCACCCCTCGGTTTTCATCTTGCATCGCAGCTTTCGCCTTGAGGAACAGCATCACCGCAACCTTAGCTTGCCGCCGCCTCGCCCTAGCATGCAACAGCAGCCGCTTTGCATCGCCGAGAACGCAAGGCCGCCGTCGCCCTTGATGCCGTCTGCTACTCGCCGTCGTCCCGATCTGTTCCCGAGCTCTGAGCCAAGAAGGAGCCGACCACCGCATACCCGCAAGCAAACAGCTACGTCGTCGTTCCATGCTCTTGCTGCTGAGCCGCGTCGTCGAACATCAGAGCGTCCCTGCTTTCTTCGAGCAGACTCGAGCACCTTGGTGAGTACCCCATCATCTCCTTTCTGATCTTGCCATGCGGACTGCAGTAGCCATTGTCGTCGCTTCTAAGTCTCGACGTGTATACCTTGCACTTGTACCATGCCTTGGTACCAGCTAGAATTCCTATCTGAACCGTTTCATCCAATTTGCTAGCTAGCTATAGTCCAATTGCTAGCTTCATGAGAACATTCTTAGCTTGCTGATCCGTTTGTTAACTTGCTGACATCATGTAAACGTTTTCTTGCCGTTTTCCTTCACAAGAATAATTCTGAAAATACATGATAATTGTACATATCCGTACATGCAACACCAGCGAGCAAAGCAACAAACCTAGCAGCCAGGCCGTGTTATTTTGACCTTGTTAGCTTCTTGACATCATCATCACGTCACAAGCTATTTCTGGCCGTTTTCCTTTGCAAAACAAATCCTGAAATACACACTATATACACCTTATCATGGATATGTACACGTTATTTTATTTTGTAAAGTTAAGGTCTAGCTTGTTTAATTCCTACGACAACATTTATAAATTAAAGTATAATTAGTTTATCTTGGTTTTCTAATCCAAAATACAAATTGACTTATATGATATTTCTCTAGGATATTCTATTCATACTTTTATATATTTATTAAAATGAACCAAGCTTGTAGTTTCTTTATGTCTTTAAAGAACAATCTTTCGTAGACGATTCTTCCGTATCATAGCTCCGATTTGTGTGCTTCCGCGTTTGTTTGATCGTAGTGACGTGTAGATTAGTTTTGTAACCATTTCAAAGTGTTTTTCTATTGTTGGTGTACTGTTCTAATTGTAGCCTTGTTTGCTATGCATGATTGGATCCATATGGTTGTGTGTTGTTGATTGGAATCAAGTAGACGATGAGCTTTACGTTGTTGATCTACAAGAAGTTGATGATCAAGGAGTTCTTTTAAAGAATTGGAAGTGAAGAAAGGATCATATTTAAGGCAAGTATAACATGGGAAAATTCCTTGTTGTCCTATTTACTTTAATCATTAAATTCATTGTGCATGTGTCCACCTTGATCGACATTAAGGATTTCCTAGTTGTTGTTAACTTATACCTTGCCACCTATGGGTTTGCATTTGGGTAGTAATTTTGCTAGTGCTCTACCTACACCAACTATTATTCTTGTTAAATGGTTAATGCAAAGTATTATGATTTATGATGTTGTTGGCAATATTAATCATAGGGCAAACGAGCTTGTGTTTGTTTATTTATGATGCTCTTAGCTCTCCGTAAGGACTTATTTTGTTACCGATCATCCGGGATTTACCGTACAGCTATGGGGGGGCACGTGGCTCGCTTTAGTCGGTCAAAGGACCTTATCTATCTTTGTTGGTGGTTTGCCCGGAATGGGAG
Source organism: Hyparrhenia diplandra (assembly GCA_015847255.1). Lineage (NCBI taxonomy): Eukaryota > Viridiplantae > Streptophyta > Magnoliopsida > Poales > Poaceae > Hyparrhenia > Hyparrhenia diplandra. Next base: position 195,662 of record JADLZK010005602.1, on the reverse strand, counting down.
AAACGGGTTGTATCGCCGTTGGCCACTAATATTTTTAGGTGAACCTTTGAAAGGCTTTATGTGAGTTTTCGTGTTGTGGGGGTCGGAAACCCATGCAATGGAAAATCATGACCCGTAGTGAAAGTGTACACCTCTCAAGCAGAGTTAAAAACCGATATATCGGCCGTGTTCGCGGTTATGAACGGCCTTGGAGACACCGACGAAATAGATGGTCAATTGCTTATGACATGTTTATGATTCAGTTATTATTCATACTTGTTTATTCATATGATTATGGGTTGTTGGGAATTCTTGTTGCTAATGCTTAAAACTTTGATTAACTAAAAGCGAAATGCAAGAAGCCAATGTCGACCTTTTTGAGCCTCATGAACCCCATGTTATATTTGCTTTGAGTTCGACATGGACTCACTCTTGCTATTTCCCCACACCTCGGGTGGAGTTTAGGCTTGTGATCAACCCGGTCGGTTGTCCCCTCGTGGTGTCTACATCGAAGATCGGAGTGTCTTTCCATTTTGCTAGCCGAGGTTGTATACTTTTATACTATGTTCGTTATTTTAAGCATTGTGTATTGATACTACCATTTATTTGTAAACTATATGTGAGATTTGACTTCTAGGGCTCACATGTGGCTTCATCTGGTTTTATTCTTAAAACCGGTGTTTACATATATAGCCCTGCTAGTGGGACTTGTAATCTAAGCAATCTCTATAAGGTTTCCTTATATGATTGGAATACCTTTTACAAGCAATATTTTTTATTTCCTAATAAGGGTCTTCCTTATATGATTGGAATATCCCCTTTTACCCACCAAAAAGTTCTAAGATAATCCTAACTTGATGACGGTTGAGTTGGAGGCGGAGAAGGCGGAGGCGGCAGCGGCGCAGGGACGCCGCCCCCGCCGCGGCGTGTGCATGCCCCTCTTGGGCCGGTCGCGGTCGCTTTGGGCCCTCCTAGCCCATCTAGGGCTGGCCCAATTCCAAAGACATGACATTTCCCCACCGTTCGACGAGGCGGCGCATCCACGCGCCGCCCAACCCACCAGGTAGGCGCGAAGGCGATGCCAATCGAGGATGTCGCAACGCCGGGTCCGTGGCTGAGGATGAGGGACCCGACTTGTTGTTGTCGCCGTTGAAGATGTCGGCATCGCCGCCGGCCGGCGGAGAAGTCGAACCGCAGTCTGCCGGGTAGGCGCCGAACTTATAGCTTAGCGGAGGCCGCACGAAGGGACGATCCATCCATGCTCGCCGCATGACGCAGGTAGTGAGGACACCGAGAGCTCAATCGTCTGACGTGTAGCCGGAGGAGCCTAGAAGGTGTAATCATGCGGTCGTTATCGACCATTTTATACCGCTAATTTTTGTCCAAATCCAGAGAAACAAGCATACTTATGACACATATACATATGCTATGACCCCATTCCACTTGTTTCTCGAGAAAACATATTTTGCAGGACAAACATCTGAAACAAGTGGAAATGCATGAAGTAAAGAAGAAAGCGCAAAAGCGTAACACATATTCCGTAAATGCGCAAACCAAGGGGGAATAGAGAAAAGGCCAACTCTCGGCCGAATTGGACCGAAGCACCCCTAAACTACGAATCCAGGCCGGCCCAGGAGCCCACAGGCGAAAGGCGGTCGCGAGACGAGCCACCCCCGCCCCGGCCGGATCGAAGTGGGTCCTACGGACCCATAGTGCCGCCTCTCGAGCCGACCTTTCACAAAGCGGTTGCATGCCGCCATGCATAGGCGGTATTGCTAGGTGCTTCCATTTTTACCTGCACAAAGCAGACCATATTAGATATAAATAGATGGGTAGAGCTCTCCATTCAACACACCACACAAGAGCTCTCTCCCTCTACACTTGTATCTTTTACTTTTTGGTTAGTATTAGGAGCTTGGCAAGATGTAATACAAGTTCAAGATCAACTATGGAGGTGCTTCGTATGATCCATTTATTGTTCTTCATATCATGTTCTTCATCTACTTCTTGTTCTTATTATCAATGTAGCTATGCTATGAACTAGAGTATAGTTCCTATGATATGATCTTAGCATATGAACTAGTATATAGTTTTCATGTTATGATCTTGTCATATAGAACTTTATGCTTAATGTATTATACATACATGTTTAGACCAAATCCAAGTTGAGATGTAGAGTTTTACTTTGAGTTAGTCTTGGTCGTTGTTGGGTTATGGGATCGTCGCCGTCCTTGTGACGGATGCTCTAGTAGAAGGACCCCGGGGACGGGTAAGCCTTGTTACACGCTAGAGTAGTAGCCAATAGCTTGGGCGTGGTGTCTAGGCTAGAGGCTACCTTCGCTTTGCCCCGGCCCACGCACGGTTGAGGTGGTAGTCGGCAAGTGGTGACAGCCCTGTCCGTCCCTCGTAATCCCCACGCCGTGTTCGGGCGAGAGCTTGTGCCGCAGGTACCGCGGACTGTATAAGCCGGTGCCCGAAGTAAATCAACAGTGACCATGCCTATCTTAACTTAGAATCTCTAATGGTACAAGCATGTAGTGTACCGCTCTCTAACATAGCTATTCAGGATATTCCTTGCTCTAGTTTAGGGTCTTCTTTATCCTTGAGACTGCTCAAATGTGTGTGTCAAGTTATCCTTCTTATCATGTTCTATCCCTGTTATGAACTTTGGTCTATTGCATAGTCATGTTATCGTGTCCATGTTCATATTAGAGACTTCTACACCATGCCTTCCCCTGTGGAAATACGATACCTCAATACTTCCGGTGAAAGCTACAATGGCATTTCCGCACTTGCGGAACCCTTTCTCGCTTATGCGTTAAGAAACGCCAACATGTACGCCGCCGGCACATGTACCTTCGCGTGGATGTGCCTCGCAAAACACATGTTGGAGCGACGGGGGGCGACGAGGAGAATCGCAGTGAGGCGGCCGTAGAGTAGGTCGCCGGGCCGCCTTGATGGGCGGCTCGACCAGGGCACCGGGGCGATGGTGCATCGATGATGACGCTTGTCGATGCGGGAGGAAGATGTCGCCGTCGTTGTCGAAGAGGAGGATCGTGGACGCCCTCGAAGTCCGATGTTCGGGCATGCCTCGTAGGGAGAGCACGCTTGCCGGGAATGCCCGATCTTCACATGGCCGGTTGGGAGGTGGAAGCCCACCGCCACGCCATGCAGGGGTGCCCTCCTCTAGCAAGAAATCGTGCGGGAGGTCCGATCTTTGTGGGGATGTAGTAGCGGTGGAAGTACCTCACGATGTCATAGTAGAGGCTCCACTGTGTGCGATCGCTGCAGCTTCGATGGCGTCGGTGATGATCCCGAGCTCCTTGTTCGATGTGGTGCCCAGTGCAGCTTGGTGAGGAGGTCGCAGGACGTTAGCTCGCCGATCGCCTCCATGGCAGCAGCTAGGGCGCCCCTTCCCCGCACCCGGTCGGCCGCCATGTCGATGTTGTTGTCGGCGTCGGTGACGCCGTGGAAGTGGCCGCCGCGGTGGACGCCGGTGTCAGTAGCTATGGGTGCCGGCAGCTCGCCGTCAGATAGCGGCGTGCAGTAAGGTCGATGGCCTCCTCCATCGAACGAGGCTCAAACCACTTGAGCGTCGTCGGCATGTCGCCAAGGCAGCCGACGAAGAGGCCGACATGGTGATGCCGCCCTCAAGATCCATGTGAATCGCATAGCTCTCGGCTGGCGGAGATGTAGTCGCCCAAATTTGCCCTCCCGAAAGCGGAGGCACGTACTCCCCGTAGTGTTGATGATGATGGGGGTCTCAAGTCACGCCGGGCCGGTAGTGGGTTAATGCATCCCACTTGACCAAGGGCCATCTCCGATAGCCCGTTGAACCCGACCGCAACAGACATGTCGATGGAAGGCAACGTATCGAGCGTAGAAGTCGTGGTCGATGTCTTCCTTCAGCTCAAACAACAAATCCATCTTTCGAATCCGCAGGTTGGGGTTGTCGCTGTTATCATACTGAACCTCCAGCGTGTGACGTAGAGGGGTAGGTCCGTGACCTGGTCCGGTGTCGCGGGTGACACCACGGGCAGGTGCCGTGGGTGGTGCCTCGTGCAGGGGCGCCGTGGGTGACATCATCGCTTCCAGAGTCTTGTGCGGTCGCAGTGCCGGTGGAGAGGAGGAAGCCGGTGCTGCAGGTGTCGCCGATGACGATGTCGGTGACGGCCGGGCATCCCGCCAACGCCGTCATCCTCTTCCACCGAGGATGGCAGGTCGGCGCCATCGACGGTGTTGCCGGCAGGGGGGCGGTGTCCGGGATCGCGCTTTAGGGCGCCCCCCCGCCCGGCGGCGCCCGCCGCCGGGCTGTCCTCCAAAGACGGCCATCGCGGGTCGCCGAGCGAAGCCAAGGTAGGGGGATCTTCGGGGTGGTGTAGACGCATCCATGCGACGAAGACGCGTCTCAATCTTTTTTGAAGCGTCGGGCCGATCTTGGCACGATTATCGCCAAGGAGCTCCTTCGGTGCCTTGGTGAACGCTTGCATCTCGAGAAGCCATCGGTGGTGGGAATCGTCATGGTTTCCGGATACAAACTGTCACAACCGGTAAGATTGGGCGGTTGCGACAAGTCACCAACGAGCTTTGGGGGCGAGGGACGGCGAGAGCGGCGGCGGGTGGCGGCGCCGGCCCGAGGGCCGGGCCGATGTTGGCGGTGGTAGGGGGAGGGAGAGGCAGCCAGCGTAGGGCGGCGTGGCGGCGGAGGCGACGGTTGAGAGCAGGGAGATAGGCACAAACTATTCTTTTATTGTTTGTCTCCCAAAAGATTACATACCCTTGTTTACGTAGCCCGGCTAGTGGGACTTGTAATCTAAGCAATCTCTATAAGGTTTCCTTATATGATTGGAATACCTTTTACAAGCAATATTTATTTATTTCCTAATAAGGGTCTTCCTTATATGATTGGAATATCCCCGTTTACACACCAAAAAGTCCTAAGATAATCCTAACTTGATGACGGCCGGAGTTGGAGGCGGAGAAGGCGGCAGCGGCACAGAGGGGCGCCGCAAGACATGGCTCACAAGGCCGCCCTTGGGCCCTCCTAGCCCGTCCGGGGCTGGCCCACTTCGCACATGACACTACCACTTTCCCGGTGCTAATTTAAAAACCAACATGAAGAGCTGATCTAGGCTAGTGGTTCGAGCTAGGGTGATCAATCAGGGTTAGGGAGAGTAGATTCAAAATAATAATGGGGCAGATCACACAACGTTGCACAGGTTTGTTAGCTACTTCATTATTAGATCTCCCAAGTTTTCTGTTTTGAGAACCAATTAATTATATACACATTATGTACACTGCTAATAAAATTATTTTCCGGCACCCCAAAAACCGCTGCAGTTAATCAGGAAAAAAAATAAAAAAAAGGGAGAAAAGCCATCCAAAACCCTAATGGGTCCGGATCTCGGGCCACCGTAGCCAAATCCGCCACCACCACGGATCGACCTCCATCTCGCCGGATCTGGCTCCACCATGTCGGATCGGTCCATGTCCTTGCATGATCGGGCTCCACCACACCTAGTTGGCCACCACCGCCGGGTAGGTTGTCGGTCCGTCACACCGCACCCGCCTCTGCCTCACGCGCCGCACCCGCCTCTGGCTCCCCTGTCGCCGCCCCCAACTGTAACCTGCCTCTGGCTCATGCGTCGTCATCTTGTCGTGTCGCACCCGCCTTTGGCTCGTGTGTCGCCGGCCCTCCGAGCCACCTAGGCCTCAGGTTGGCGCCCACTCGCCGACTTAGGGCTTGCGCGCCGCTGGTCCGCCGGGCGCTGCCCTCGGTGGGGCTTGCACGCCTTTAGCTCTGCCTGCCCGCCATGCCACAACCTTGAAGAGAGGAGGGGGAGGGAGAAGGGAGAGAGAGACGAGGGTAGGAGGCACCTCCACTCCCAACCTCGTGGGATGGGAGAGGTGTGAGATCTAGATGGGAGTGAGGGAGGGAGCGACCGGAAGGAGTGAGGATGTGAGAGTTCCGAGTCTGGTATATATAGTGGCAGGGTTATGTCAGGACGAGATGGATCGTGTTGTGGTATTTGGGCTCTAATTTGGGGCACTTTTAACCGTGGCATTTATTTTACAAAAACCGCTATGATTAATCCATTTACTGTGGCAGTCACAAAAACCATCACTATTAATTAAAAAAATTGCCATAGTTAATTATGGCGTGTTTTTTTAAGAAGAATAACTGCCACGGTTAAAAAACAGGAAACACTTTGGAAATGATTTTTTTATAGTAATGGTAACATTTTGAAAAAAAATATATATAATGGAGTGGGTAGGATATATTAAGGTGAAGAGTACTTTCTAATTAATGGACTGGGTAGGATATATACACGTGTGGCAGTCATATATGGAGAGTATATATTGTTATAAATAGATATATTAAAATAGAATAGAAAAATAGAAATGTACATATGTACGTCCAGTAGAGTACAACGTTGGTCAAGGAGTATTTTTTAGAAAGAACGGCAGAAGCTTTGCTGCGATTTCTATTAGACGAAAAAAAGGAAAATGCAAGTGCCGGCCCAGTTTTTTGATCGAAACCCGGCCAGAAAAATCATACAAGTGTTGAGGCGAGCGTTTCACTCTACCTACCACTTAATACAACCACTGACACAACTACTAGCTTCCACTAAGACAACTCAATTAACAGCGAGGAGGATGGAAGAAGAATAAAACATGAAAGACCACTTTCGGTTGGATTGAGTCATCAACACCGCTCGGTCAGATTGGGACGTCAACACAAGGCACCTCGCAGAAACCAATACGGAACAAAACAAAAACACTACATCACTACCACCTGGGAAAGGAGTCGAAAGAAAAGCCGACGAGAACTGCGCCGTCGTCACCAATGATGAACAACACCAAAAGCCGCAGCCCGCTGCAAGCCCAAGCAGCTGCCTGAACCCATCGAACATGAGGCTGTCCTCCTCAAGCCGCCCGCCCAAGATCGTCGAACCCACTGCTCCAACGTTGCGTCAGCAGAAACCCATCGTGGCGACATTGAAAAACCACTTATGCAAGCTACTCAACGTGGGGGCCTCGCCTCTCCCATCGCCACAACTCCACTACCAAGGACTCAACTATCTAAAACCGCTTTGAGAATCACCTCTGCCCAGCTGTCCCTGAGATCACCACCGCAGCTTGTGCGCCAACTCAAGATCTCTAGCACCCATGGACCCTCTGCACCTTCCTGCCAGCACGGACCACGCACCACCAAAGCCTCAACGCATAGACAACGCCACCAACCGAACACCACCAATGCCACAGGCCGAGTCGGGGCTCCAGATGCGATGCTCCCAAGGAGGACACGACGTCAATGGCGCCGTCGTCGCACGTCCACAGGGGACTGAGTTTTCACCCTAAGATATCCCACTCATATGTGCACCCCTCCGCGTCCAGAACGCCTCTACCGGGAGAAGCCCGGCACCGCCAGAGCCACCACCGCGGCACCACCAGCAAACACCCGCTAGCCCCTAGCCACGCCAACAAGGTGACGCCGAGCCAGTGTCACCATCGGGGAGGAGACAGGAAACGCCCACCACCTGGCCACATACCATTGCCCGCACACAGGATGCCTCTTCCCCCACCCTCAGCGGGCCACCGCGCTGTTGGTAAAAGTTATCCTACGAATTATTTATAAATTTGTATAGTCCGCAAGTTTAACGAAACGATGAGCACTTCACCCGTGTGAGGGTTTTTAAATATCGAATCCACGGGGAGAATGGTGTGAGAATAATGAGACAAAACTAATCCCCGAGATAATAGGAAGGAACGGGAGTTCAGATAAAAGGTGAGAAGAATTCTATAGTTGTCTAGTTTATATTCTTGTAAGGCTTAGAGATATTCCTTAATGGGGATGTACTCAAAGGAAAGTAAGGGCAAAACTTACTATTCTCCCAGCAACTATGTCCTACGTGTCCTATCTTACGGGAAGTGGAATCCAAAGGAAATCAATAGTACTGTCACTACCACGATCTACCACGCTCCGGCAAGTAGGGTGTATTTATGAGTTATCTAGTCTAAACACCACGTTTACACTAGGGGTAACAACTTCAATTCAAGAGCGACAAGAATTAAAGTACTCTAATGAGTCATAAACCGAAAGAAATATAAATAAGTGAACTTACTCAAATATAAGGTTGATCCACCAAAGAAGTCTCAAGATCAAGTGCAATGAAGCCTTTGATCCCGGAGGTACAAGCGTAGAGAGTCACCGACATCCGGTACTTCTCCTCAACTCTACTTCTTATCTCTCAAGAATGGATCTAGAACTCTAATCAAGTTCTTTGATCTATCTCTCAACTTTCTACTAATCTCTCTCAACTTGATCTAGCTCTTCTAATTAGAGAGGTATGGTTCTAGCTATGATCGAGCCGAGTATGATGAATAATGATTTTCATGCCTAAGGCCGGGTAGGACCCTCCTTATATAGTCCTGGTGGATGAATGCTGACCCTTGGATCAAACCGACTTCAACAACGGCGTAGATACAACCTCAAAGTCGGTTAGAAACCGACCTAGGAAGATGAGGCCGACGAGTGGGGACCCACCGGCGGTCGGCCCCATCTCGGAGCGGCCTCCAAGGTTAGGGTGGGCCCCCGCCACGTCGTCTTTCCCGGTGTCTTCTCGGTGTCTTCTAGAATATTTTAGTTCACTTTTTCGGATCGAAATTCTTCTCTCGGTAAATCTCCTTATTGTTTGGGGGTTTTCTCGCTTTTACGGCATTTTCCCGCTAAGTCCCCGAAAAGATATAAATCACCAAAACTCGTGGAACTTTGTCGAAGATAACACCTATTCTACGTATTTTATTCTTTTATATCCTTATTATATGTTTAATTAACACATAAAAACATGGCTTAAGAGGTGTCAACAAGCTCCCCCACACTTAGGCTTTTACTGCGTCTCGATAAAAGGATGGTTATAGCAAAGTCGTAAGACAAGCAAAGCAAGCATAGAACAATTTTATGGTTACAATTTTATTTTATTATTCTTATTATTATTTTACCAAGAACTTTAAGTAATTGAGAAACAAGACAGTTGATATCGAGTACTTTATTCCTTCAATCAATTCAAATGAGTTTTTGTAATGATTTTTTGAAAAGAAACATAGCTTACTTTTTCATCCGTGATACTCTCGAATCACTCAAATATATATATTTGTAGTATTTTTGGATCCTCACACAAATATGTAAATAAAATATACTTTTTAATAAAGTTGTATCTGAAGTTTCAAAGTTGTCAAAGATATAGCATATTTACCTTGCATGTATCCGCAATGTCAAAGATGGATCCTAGGAAAGACATTCTCTTAGATCAAGATGTGCATGTGTGTGCTAATTCTACTATGCTCTCTTTTTACTTCTCTCTTTTGAAATAAATATTTTTGCAAACAAGATCATGGGCTATCTTTATTTTTCTTTTTAGAGAGGTGGGCTCTGGCTGGCTCTAGACTTTTGTCATTTATTTCCTCTCTTATAAAGATGTGGGTTCTCTCGACCCTCGAACACTTGTCCATTTTTATCTTTATTTTTAGAGATGTGGGCTCTACTCGCCCTCGAACACTTGTTCTTTTTCATCTCTTTTTAGGGAGGTAGGCTCTACTCGCCCGTAGGAATTTTGTCCATTTTTCATCTCCCTTTTTCTTTTCTTTTCTCTCTTCTCTTTTTTTTTACTATTATTTTTGCATAGCCCATGCCTTGCTGTACAAAAAATTATTTATTAATTTAGAGAGATCAACAACTGGAGCATATAAATAAATAATTAAAAACAAGTGTACGTGTTCTTGATCTTTAGACAAGTCTCTCAACTTGGATCACGTAAATTTGACAAAGCTCAACACAAAGCAAATAGCCGATCACGTCTAATATTCATAGCATGGCTTTATTAGGATATAACATTTTTCACGAGATGAAGTAAAGCTATAAATTTTAATATTTTCGAAATAAATTCTCCAAAGAGAAAAAGATATCAAGAATTAAGCTTTCATCAAACTTCTATCTCAAATTTCACAACAACTTAAACAACTTGGTTTTTTAACAAATTATTCTCTTCGGCAAAAATTATTCTATCCATGAAAAGTATCATGTAAATTTATTTCTAACAAAGCAAGAGCACTCTTTATTTATTCAACCAAACTTAATATAAACTCAAACAAACTTGACTCGACGATCGACTCAAAACTCTAATTTAACTCAAAGTAAAATTGACTTTCGATAACTAATCGGATAATCGACTCGATGTTGGCATTTGTTAAGTGCTAGAAGAATATGAAGGATTCTCGCAAGCGCATACGTAACACCTACCATTGTAGCTTTTCCCTAGGATGAGTATTCTAAAGTATCGTATCCACAGGGGAAGCTTTGGTTAAAGAATTCTAATAAGTCACAATCATGTATCCACTAACTTAGCAAACCACTAGACTATAGTGAGGGGGTAAATTGTTAAAGGATAAATAATATCAAAGCATAAAATAATAAGCTACCTAAATGTCAAAGAATAACTAAAATAATCAAGAGGTCAAAGGGAGAGATCAAGGTTCCTGGGTAATTCTCTATTACTTAGGTTCTATGATAGCAATTACACTAATGCACTTTGGAGCAACAGGTCCGTCCCAACTCTCGAGAAAGACCGGAATAAGGTAGTTGGGAGAAGGTCGCAAAAAGCTCTACGAAAAACACCAATCCGAACGTGGTGGACTACACAGCCCTTACAGAGTCAGTCACCCCCCGGGCTACCACAACTATCCGTGGGATTGGGCGCAACCTCGTAACCTATAGCCTAGACACCATATCTACACTATAGATTACTACTCTAGCTACCATGAATAACTAGAGCACTCAATACGAGCGGAGATCCCATGCAATAATATAACAACTATACTTAACCATATATGGAAAGCATAAAGTAATAGAGAAAATAAATATATGAATCATAAGTCTTGTAGAGAAGATACAAAAGACATACCATACTCAAGACATCTCTAGAACCAAAGTATAGTTCAACTCTCCTTTACTCTTGATTAGATCTAAGATAGATCTAATCTAGTTCTAATTACATGGCTAATCTATCTCTAATCTAATTCTAATTCACTAATCCCGAGAGAGGTTATCCTTACATTGGGACACTGTACAAACCTAAGGATAATGAATAGAATTAATTAAAAAAATGATAATAATTCCATAGGCCTAGGGGTCTATATATAGGGTCTTCTTATGTCTCTTCAACTTCACAAGCAATGTGGTACTAATCCTTTTACCATATCTCATTATAATATAAATATGTCTTCATGGGCCAAATTCGATTTAGGCCCAATTAATCCTGCAGCCATATTCTAGAATCTTCCATTACTTGTAATATTAATATCTTCTTATTCCGAGCTCCAAATATAGCAAATAATATATCCGTTTCGATCGTCTCGACGAGCTCTTTACAATGGTGCTATCTTGGAATATGTTTGTAACATGTTTTATGCTTCATATGTCTTACAAATTCTAGGCTTTTCCTGTTTAGTCCCCTCGAAAAATATATAAATCACCAAAACTTGTGGAACTATGTCGGTCAAGCCCCTAGTCTATGTGATTATTCATTTTAAGCCCTCATTCCATGTTTAGTTGACTATCAATATTATGCTATAACAGTTGTCAACAAGTTCCCCCAAGCTTACCCTTTGCTAGTCCCTAGCAAAGCCAAACCTTAGCAAAGGATCAGGGAGTTGGTGCGACGCTTTCACACCTTAAAAGTACACATGCTTTCAAATAAAAATTTCTCTCGGATAAAGATAAACTTTTTAAAACTTCAACTAACCCAATTACCTTTTACCTTTTGGGGCTTACAATCTTTTTCTTCAATCTTGGGTAATTGAAAGATAGAACAGTCAAAGTCGAGCACTAAATCTCAAACTCTTTTGATCAACTGTCTTTTCCGAGTTTTTGCTGGTTTTCAAATAAAACTCAAAGTTCCCAAAGTATGACTCTCTCTAATCTCTCATTTATGTTATTTGTGGATCCTCACTTAGGCAATAATGTTGTGTTGCCTTTCTCTCATAGTATGTGGTATTTTTGGAATAAGGCAAGTAGGACATTATGCCTTCTTCTCTCTCACCCTAAATCTAAGGTTTATATATCCGGAGCTCATAGGTAGGAGAAAATAATTTATTTACTTACTAAGCATATATTGTAAATTCAATCAATGGATCCAAAGTTACAAGTCATACTGATCAAGTGGTGCATGTGTATGGTGAATAGAATATAAATGGTAGGGAATGTAGTAAAATATGTAGTGAAGTGAATAGAATAGAATAGAATATGGGAAATCTTACTTTTGCTCCTTGAGGAATCTTCTCTCTTTTGAATTTGGAAACTTTATAGAGAACCCGAGTTGTATTTTATTTTTTTTAGAGGTGGGTCCTACTCACCCTCGGACTTGTGTCCATTTTTTCTCTCTCTTTTATTATTTTAGAGATGTGGGCTCTACTCGCCCTCGAACACTTGTTCATTTTTCATCTCTTTTTTAGGGAGGTAGGCTCTACTCGCCCGTAGGACACTTGTCCATTTTTCATCTCCCTTTTCTTCTTTCTTTTTTTCTTAGGGAGGTAGGCTCTACTCGCCCGTAGGACTTTTGTCCATTTTTCATCTCCCTTTTTTTCTTTTTTTTTTTTTTTAATCTACAACCCGGATCTCTTTTGTAATAACTTTTGAGAGAGATATATAAGTAATGGAGCTTACGTAAGATATTGGCTAGCAATGTGTGAGTGAATGGGTATAGGGAATATTTTTAGTTGTTCTCTTCCGGGGTAGGAGTAGAACATTTTTAGTGGATATTTGGTGGATGCGTACTTCTAGAGTAGAAGTAGCATAAATGCAAGTAGATCGAGTGGAGTGGAGTGGAGTAGAGTGTGCATGATCGGCATGACAAGTTTCTAAGGGTCGACAAAGATTGAACAAACTCAATGCAAAGCAAGCGACCTATATATATGTCAAAGGGTTTTCCTAATCTAGGGAACATGTATATATGGCTTGTGGTAGGAGGTTCAACACTCTTGTCACACAGGAAACTTATCATGTGCACTTTAATTTTCAAAAGATAAATCTCCGTAAATCTAGTATCACTAGGAGTAAGATAAATAGCGATTTCAGGACTCTCGTATATCATATCCGTCAATCACTTAGACTTAAGAGCAAGCATTTGCTACCCACGGGTTTCGTGGTTCGAGCAAATCTCAAGTCAAAGCAGGTTGCATTTAAAAGCTCGAGAGAAATTAAGCTTGAAAGGTAGGTACTTAAAAGGAATTATGACGAAGCAACTATTCATCATCTCCAAGGCTAGAGATTATCTTCAGAATTTATTTTATTATCACACTCTAATAAAGACTCTTAATAAAGACTGGATAAACTCTTTTTATTTGGTTTTCTTAGTTATGCATCTTTTTATATCTTTCTAATAAAGCAAACAAAACTAGCTAAAATTAAATAAGGTAAATGGATACTTATCTAGATACATGGGGGTTGCACTCCCCAAGCCGGATGTTAACATAGTCTTCAATGTTCTTGATGGTTGGAAGTAGAGGTAGATAGTGATGGTGGCTGATTGATCTTCTTTAACACTAGACACCATATGTGTCATATCTCTCTTCCTTGGGATCCTCTTTGAACTCAAATAGACAACAAAACTAGTGGAACTTGATTAAGCATTAGGGGTTAGCCACGTTGCTTTTTGTCTGTCTGAAATCTTTCAAAGAAGATAAATATTTTTGAATTTTCTATGCAAAATAAAGAATGATGATACATGCATATTTATTTTATTTTTATGCCACCACAAGTAAATATCCTTGTGGGTTGTTACACACCACAAAATTACTCACATGGGGCTTAGAGTTTTTCATGTCTATGCAACAAACAAATATTTATTTTTCTTTTCTAATGCAAGGCTAGTAATATAAATATGCTAAAGGAAAATAATTATTCAATGCAAGGAAATAAATATGGATAACTACCGATCTTACCTTTTTCGCGAGGGTTTAGTGTTTTAAGTCCTCTCGAACGAGACTTCTTACCTTGTCGTTTACTTGAGTGTATTATCCGATCTTGACAATCGTGCTCCTTGAGATGGTGAAGGACGGCGTCACCCATGTTCTTTGCCTTATGAGTTGGAGTGAAACATTGATGTAGGCAGCGTCTTGTTTAGTGTGCATGCTTGTAAGACATTCACTTATTGAATTTTGGAGAGATGATAGGCTTCTCCACCTTTTTGCTCGAGTGTGTCCCGCTTGCAAAGTCAAGATAGAGATCAAGTGCATGGGCTCATTTGGTGGGAAAACACCAACGGGGCCAAAACTTCATTCATTCTTCTCTAACCATAGGCACATCAAACAAGATAGAGTTGATTTATTATACACTTTTCTTAAACCTAACTTGGGTGACAAGATCGAAAGATTGAGCATGATTGTTTGTGATTAAAACATTCAACGTATCAAATCAAGCTCATTGACTCTTGGAAGGTTTTCTTATCTAAACACCAAAAGCATGATTATGATTATGTTCTTCCAAAACAAGGTAAGCGACATTCTGGCTTATAAAATGAGGACTAAGAGATCAAGAAAGTGGTGGTAGGAACAACTAACAAAACATGTTGAGCTAAAGAAGTTGGATCGTCGCAAAGGTGTTGCTCTAACAAGTTTGATTCTTTATTTATGAACAAGCCATACTTTAGGAAAAGCTTATTTATTGACAACTTACCTCAAGATATTACCTTAATTGTTGGAGCATGCCAGCACCACCGTAACACCTCGTGGTGAATCTTTCCATCCGCTTGAAGCTTTCCTTATTTGGCCTCTTGTGTATCCTGTTTCTTCACTTGTCTCCTTTATTGCATCGTCCTTTCTTTCTTGTCATTAAATTGTGCTTAGACCTTTTTGCTCCTCTCATGATTTTATTCCCTGTAATATTAGTTGACAAATGAGATACCCAAAGGAATACAAATAATTGTAAACAAGGGTAGAACTGTCATGGAGCTTAAGGTTGCTTTTATGCCGAAGAAGTTTTGATTGGATATTTTATATGCTCACCATTACTTTCTCTCTAGTTGGAAATTTTATGATATCTTAAGTTTGATTTTGATGTATGACATTTATGACCATTCAAACTTAGAGAGACAAAGTAATGGTGAGTAAAGGGATTGCAAACCAACATGTCGAGAGACGGAAGAGTTTGAGAAGAGGAGGAGTATGTCGGATGATCTTTAGAGGAGTCAACCTTCCTCCCCATGCTCGAGCCTTCCCTGTCACTCGACACTTTAAGTGTGAATGCTTTGAACCGTCCCTAATCATGTGTTGCAATCACCATGTCTTCGGACATTGTTCATCCTTTATCCCTACAAGATTAGTGACCAAGAATACCCCGAAGGGAACTTGTCCTAGGAACATGTTTCTTTTAACATGAGCCTTCATGTGCTTAGATATATATTTTTATTTATTATTATTATATTTATATTTTTTTTCTTTAGAACAAAAGACAAAAGTTGTATAAAAAAATATGTGATTTATATTCATTTACCTGTCTTTGATGTTCTTATGGACCTGTTGCTTTGTCCATCCACTTCCTTCGAGTGAGACCTTCATCTAGATCGTGTTGTATGACACTCTTCTTCATTGAATAGACATAGCACGATCCTTTTTTTCGCAAAAATGTTAGTGGACACATATCCGAGGGAATATACAACATGGTTGAAGTAGTGGTTGTTGTCCAATTTCAAATGATCCAATCTATGCTAATGAAAAGGTAGTTCTTTGTTTACTCTTAGCACGATTTTATTTATCATGTCTTATAACCAATTTTGTTTATGGCTGCACTCTAATATATGGATCAAGGCAAAGATGACTTGTAGCAAAAGACGTAATGAATGATATTTGATACTTACAATTCTTCCATCAATGATGAATGAGCCATGTCTTTTGCACAAGGTTAGAGTTCTCCATATGCCTTGCTTCATCTCTCGATCCGAGTTCATCTCTTGACTTACCCGAATTGGATTTGAGAGTTTTTTTTCGCATGGGTTAGTCCAACAAAATATCCAACGTCTACGCAAGCAATTCTTAGTTCAATAACCAAACTAGACTCCATGTCTAATTCAATTAAGGAAGGCTTTTTTTAACCTAAGCACCACGCTTAATTTAAAAGCCTTTGGAAGTACCCCTCGGCGGTATTTCCAAACCAAAGCATGCTATAGTAAGCAAAGGTAGCATGAAAAACACTATAGAGATTTATCAAATAGAGATGAAAGAGCATGATCATGGTGAGTTTTTTTTTTTAGATAGATGCAAACAACATGGATGTATGCAAGGAAATAAACATGCAATGGGATTAACATGAGAAAACTTAAACTAGATGGAGTGAATGTATGGATTAATCAAGTAAACATGTATTGCAATGCAAGAAATTAAATGATAACTACTCAATCAATTTATAATCCATGAGCAAGACTTTCTCACCTTAATTGATCATACTTACCATGATGTGCGGCTTCTATGTACGTCACTTGAGATGTGTTCATTGAATTCTTGTGACGGCGACTTCTTCTTCAATCTATACATGGTTAGAATAATATATATTTAAATACATACCTTGAGATAACAGGGGTTCCAATGTTGATGAATCTTGAATGATCGGGCACCACGGGTTCTTCAATCTTTTTTTTTTTTTTTTCTTTTCGTGGAATCTTGTCGGAAGGTCGCAACGACATCTTTTTGTCCCTGTCTATTCCACAACTCAACGTAACAAGGATAATCCTACTAAAGCTAGTGATATACTAATTTAGCGCACATCATGATCATCATTAGAATCTTTAGGCCAATTGCTTCCCAGAAGAACGGCGCCAAAAAGCTTGTTGGCATTTGTTAAGTGCTAGAAGAATATGAAGGATTACGCTCGCGCCTGAGAACACCTACCATTGTAGCTTTTCCCTAGGATGAGTATTCTAAAGTATCGTATCCACGGGGAAGCTTTGGTTAAAGAATTCTAATAAGTCACAATCATGTATCCACTAACTTAGCAAACCACTAGACTATAGTGAGGGGGTAAATTGTTAAAGGATAAATAATATCAAAGCATAAAATAATAAGCTACCTAAATGTCAAAGAATAACTAAAATAATCAAGAGGTCAAAGGGAGAGATCAAGGTTCCTGGGTAATTCTCTATTACTTAGGTTCTATGATAGCAATTACACTAATGCACTTTGGAGCAGCAGGTCCGTCCCAACTCTCGAGAAAGACTGGGAATAAGGTAGTTGGGAGAAGGCTGCCAAAAGCTCTACGAAAACACCAATCCGAACGTGGTGGACTACACAGGCCTTACAGAGCATCACCCCAGGGGCTACCACAACTATCCGTGGGATTGGGCGCAACCTCGGGTAACCTATAGCCTAGACACCATATCTATACTATAGATTACTACTCTAGCTACCATGAATAACTAGAGCACTCAATACGAGCGGAGATCCCATGCAATAATATAACAACTATACTTAACCATATATGGAAAGCATAAAGTAATAGAGAAAATAAATATATGAATCATAAGTCTTGTAGAGAAGATACAAAGACATACCATACTCTGAAGACATCTCCAGAACCAAAGTATAGTTCAACTCTCCTTTACTCTTGATTAGATCTAAGATAGATCTAATCTAGTTCTAATTACATGGCTAATCTATCTCTAATCTAATTCTAATTCACTAATCCCAGAGAGAGGTTATCCTTACATTGGGACACCTCTACAACTGAAGGATAATGAATAGAATTAATTAAAAAATAATAATATTTCCATAGGCCTAGGGGTCTATATATAGGGTCTTCTTATGTCTCTTCAGACTTCACAAGCAATGTGGTACTAATCCTTTCACCATATCTCATTATAATATAAATATGTCTTCATGGGCCAAATTCGATTTAGGCCCAATTAATCCATGAGCCATATTCTAGAATCTTCACTACAAGATTTTCGGTCTAATTCAACGCCTCTGAATTGCAACACCAAAAGTTTGGTTGCTAGAGATGGCTGTATTGCAACCATTGTAAAAAATCGTAGCGATATGTGCCTCTAATACAACGGTTTTCAAGGTGTTGCGAAGCTTTGTTGCATTTGGTTGGCGATATTGCAATGGTGAAAAATGGTTGCAGCCGAGAATAGATTTTGGTTGCAATTGTGTGGTAGTACTTTGCAACTACATTTATGCGTTAGTTGCATTTGGTTGTGACTATTGCTACATTTTTTTTGTGTTTGCATAAAATTTCACAAAGCGTTGCAAAAAGCTGGATGCTTAATGCAACGAGAACTCTTGGAGGCCGAAGCAAAAGTGGGGTTCAATTGCAACCTTTTTTTGACAGGTTGCAATATAGTTTGATATTGTTGCAAGTGCTAAATTTTTATTGCAACGAGATCTCTCGGGTCGTAGCAAATATTGTGTTCAAGTGCAACGCTTTATTTTTTGTTGCAATATACTTTGAGAATTGCACAAGAACTAGGAGGCGAGGCTGATTTGGATTGGGCCTTATCACGGGCCATACACGCAGCGAGCAGGGAGTCGGGATGTGTTTCAGGGGTGCTGCGCGCGCCGGAAAAACTTGTGTGAACCTTAGGTTGACACGACCCTAGGTGTGCCCTCACGCTAGATTACGCCCACGTGCCCCTCGTGCGTATCAGACAGACTCCAGTGCAAACTCAACACCACGTCGCTCCACGGTCATTTCATCGGCTCCCCCACGACTTGTTATTTTTCCCTCACGTGCGGCTCACATCCACCCGCTATTGTTTGACTGCTCCACGCCAGGGCTGATATCTAGACGGCGAGCTGCGGGTGCGCCGGCTCAAAGAAGAGCAAGAAGGCAATGGAGGTGTGGCGCGTGGCAAGGACACAGCAGCAGTGGCAAGGGCAGGTTTGATTTGTTATTTAATTAATGTTGCGCTTATGGAACCAAAACATGTTGTTATGTAATAAAATATAATAATATTTAGACTTGGCTAACAAAATCTACAAACTTGCCTGGTGACATGGTTTCTGTGTACAATCATTTTGAATAAAAATCCAGAAAGTTTTGGTAAAGTAGTATTGCACGTTGTTCACAGTGGATATATTATCACACATATTAAATGTCGCTTAAAAATAATAATAAAGTACATTTTCTACCAATAAGGTTGCTATGTCCACTAATCTGACATCTCCAGATAATCCAATAGACACAGACTCAGCAGTTTGGTTCCAATCCACATACAAGCACACTGAAGAAGAAATATCTTCAGTAGAGACATCAGTGAAGGCAAGAATAGTTTGTTCAAACTTTGATAAAATCCACCATGCTTTACATACAGTAACTCTGGTTTGCTTGCTTGTGTGGCTGTTAATTTGCTCTCGAAGGGAGATAAGCCTTTCTTCAGACACCTAAAAACAAGACAAAAAAACAGTTTATATGGTTGCTCTATTGACTTCATGAAGCGACAAAAGCTTATCTTCTTGAAGGGAGATAAGCATTGCATTACACTTCCTCCACCCCCTCGTAGCAAACCAATTGCACTTGTCCTGCTCCCTCATATGCAAGTCTGAACACTTGAACTGAAATAAACAGAACCAGCATGTGCATGTTGCTGAACTACATCTGACAATTGCTCACTAACGGATGACTAAATATCAATATGCTTGACTGAAATTCTTAATCTAAATATGTGTCGGATTCAGAGGCTAATCTGTACTAACCAGACTGTATGAACGTTGAACAGTGGCAAAACATTGTGTAGGATCTAACAATCTCTCATCAGTGGCTGACCAACAAACATGATTATATTTTTACCAAATGTTTTTAATCTGATAACTTATGAATACTCGAGTCATGAAAAAGAGTAGATCAACTACTTCACACGCTCTAGTTATCTCCACCTGCACGTGTTATGCAGAATTCCAATAGAAAAGTCAAATTAAATCAAATAATATTCACAGTTAACTAAGTTTTGGGAATAGATGGTGGAATTCAGTTTAATATAATTTAAGAGGTACACAATGTTATGCGCTTTGAAGGTTACATCATCTTAAAATACAGTTAGGTGTTTTTCTCCCTAGATAGTTTATTTACCACCTCAGATGTAGCAGTTGGAGTGCAACCAGCCAGTACAAAGAAAAGCTACAGGTCGCTGGCACTTGACAAGAGCTATACCAATGAAGATCATAGGAAAAACCAATATATGAAGACCTAAACTAAGGTTCAATCAAAATTGAGGTTGAAAACATTTAACTTCGGTATGGTTTAACGGAAGAGGGAGGTACACTCAATTTAGTTTACACACCTTGTAATTTAACCTGTGGCAGTGTTTTTCAATTTGCTCAGTAAAGCTAAACAGTTTAACAAGCCTCATAATTTACACTATTCTAAATACCAATGGTCCTCCATAACAACACCCAAAAAAATAGTTATTAGAATAGTTGATTCCTGTATCCCTAAACAAAAAGATTTGCATTTCTAAAATCTCAGATGTGGAATAGAAGAACGTGTTTGAAGATTCTTTACCTTTTACATCTGTGCCCTGAAAGGAAGGGAAGTGAAACGACATGATTATTTGTAGGGACATCATTAGATCGAAAATGTCCACCAGGAATCCTGCATCGGTAATGTGCGTTATCTAAAGTATTGTAATAAAAGTCAAGTATTTTACTGAAATTATGTACTAATTATGATGGACCTTGGCTTTGTCAGTGTTGACGTTTGGTCTAGGACTTTTAGGATCTAAAACGACTGTTGGTGAAAAGATCTGTGATTGTTGTATCAGCAAGTTCTGCAGCATCAGCCGAGGCCTCCTGTGGGTGTTCCTGTATATTAAGATTAGACAATATTTCACTTGCATATTATCAGTTATGAACACATGATTTTTTTTTGTTTCAAAGAATGTGACAAAATTAGAGGTACACAATGCATTTCTAAGCATATGGAAGAATGGAACTGTGATAGACACAAAATTTTCTGTGCATCAAAGTAGGGCCTCACAACATTCTTATAAGTACCTAAAAGAACAAATCTGTAATTTCTCAGACTGGATATAGGCTAACTTGTGTGTAAAAAGGCCTTAGGACATGCAGAGGAGCTACACGGTTTCCCCATGCCTTGAAATCCATTGGGCAGGTGTCTGTCAGTTTTAGAAAACAAGGAGGTTCACAGAAGCAAGGCAATTATGGCTAAAAAAGGGCAATGCTTTTATTCTTTCAAACTACTCTGTTTCCTTTCATCCCTACTCAATTCAACAACCCAGGTGTCGGATGGATGCTAAATGAGGAACTTCAAAACTCTCACTGCAATTTTTTAGAGCATTGTTGTGATACAACTAATGAAGATGCAATTCATATACGCAAATTCTCCAGAATAAATGTATCAAACCATAAACAGTTTAATCTTATGGATGCCACCCTTGGCCTCTGGCTGGTCGCAGAGGCACAACCACACTCTGTCAACCCAACTTGAATATCTGCCAAAAATACAAAGTCAATTACTACCCAACTTTCAGGAATCTAGTTGCAGACATGTATGTATTACAAAGAGTTCAGAGTTCATAATCACAGAATCCGTGGACAATATGAAGATCATACCAAACAAAATTAAAGAATCATCACTTTCTAGCTGCTTTAATAATTCACCCAAACCTACCAAGAAAAGAACTGAAGTACTAACATAATCAGACTAACTTACACCAAAATTTTGCACCATGGCTATATTTCAGATAACTATATTCACTTTCCTAATTTTTTGATAGCCAATCATTTTTTTCTAGACTGCTGGGATTAAGATCTGAAGAAAATAAGCCACCTACCTTTCTAACAACTCCGAGTGGGTGTAGCCCTCCCCGCGTGGCGCAACCGAGGTGTGGTAGTGGGGTCCCTTGCTCGGCGAGAACCTGGGAGCGGCGGCGGCGCTGGACCCTAGAAGCGGCGCTGGCCTCTACAGCAGCGACGGCGCGCACCCTTGGGAGCAGCGCGGCCCCCTGCAGCACCGGCGGCGAGGCCCTGGGAGCAGCCCCTCCTGGCACTGTAGCAGCGTCGCGGTTGGAGGCTGACCGGGCAACGATGCGGTTGGAGCGGGTGGCGGCGCGATTTGGGACGGGACTACGACTACGGGAGTGAGAGCCTGACGGGAGAGGAAGGGGATAAGGGGCCACGGGAGAGGAAAAGAAGAATAGACGTTTTTATTTCACGGAGGGAAGGGGATAAGTTAGTAAGTTGATACAAACCGCGCGAGCCAGCCGCAAATTTTTTTGTTTACGCGCGTACTTGGGTCTGTGAGACTGGAGCTACCCGCGAAAATTTGGTTTAGGCTCCATAACTATCTAAAATGATTTCAACACAGCGGTACTATTGTTGAAACCAAAAAAAATGACTTGGTCTAAGACATACTCCTTTTCGTGTAATTGGAATTTTTGGAACTTTTCAGATACATTGATTTTACATTCTTGGCTGGTTATACTGTTTATGTTTAGATACATAATAAAATCAATGTATCTAGAAAAGTCAAAAGTAACAATTTGGAACGATGGAGTAGTAAATTTTCTCGTACTAAGCCAATTTTTTGAGGATTTTGGGTATATGCAAGTTTTAATGTTTTTATAACCACTTTTATGGTATTTTAACATTTATTTCTTAGTAATTCAATAAATAATCACAATAATAGCTAAACTTGGTTCGAAAAATTTCATAGATTTACACAACAACATATTTTTGGGTCCACACTCATCTCATAAAAGTTTCAAATGATTTCAATAAGGTGGTACTATACATCCATCACAACCCGGCAACATCCCTCACTTAGTCATATAGGACTATGTGTGCTATGTATTCCTTTTGCGATGGATGTGCAACAACACTTTGTTAAAATCACTTGAATTCTTTATGTGATGCTTGTACATCAAAATCATGTGGCTATGCAACTTCTTAGATTTTTCTAGCCATCTTTTGATATTTTAACATTATAGTAATAACTAAACTTGGTTGAGAAAATTCCACAGATTCACACAACAATGCCTTTTGGCTCTATAACCATCCTATAAAAAGAGTTAAATGATTTCGACAAAGTATACTATACATCCTTCCATACGTGAGGAACATCTCTCACTTAGTCATATAGAACTATGTGAGCCATGTATGCCTTTTTGTGATGGTTGTGTAACAACACTTTGTCGAAATCACTTGAGTTTTTGTGTGATGTTTGAACACACCAAAATCATGTCGCTATGCAAGTTTTTAAAATTGTTTAGCCACTTTATGGTATTTTAACATTTATTCCTTAATTTAATAAATATTTATAGTAATAGCTAAGCTTGGTCGAAAAAATTCTACGGGTTCACACAACAATGTATTTTGGCTCCATAACTATCCCATAAAAGTTTTAAATAATTTCAATAAAGTATACTATACATCTTTTACAACGAGGAACATCTCTCGCTTAGTCATATAGGACTATGTGAGCCATGTATGCCTTTGTGATGGTTGTGTAACAACACTTTAAGGCGAAATCACTTGAGTTTTTTATGTGATGTTCGTACACCAAAAATCATGTGGACTATGTAAGTTTTTCGAATTTTTTAGCCACTTTATGGTATTTTAAATTTATTCCTTAGTATTTCAATAAATATTTGTAGTAATAGCTAAACTTGGTCGGGAAAATTCCACAATTCACACAACATATATTGGCTCCATAACCATCTATAAAAGTTTAAAATGATTTTAACAAAGTGACATTATACATACATCACAAACTTAAAACATCTTTCACTTAGTCATATAGGACTATGTCACCCATGCAATAATTCAACAAATAATTAAAGTAATAGTTAATCTTAGTCGAAAAATTTCATAGAGTCACAAAACAACATAGTTTGGATCCATGATTACGGTGATATTTTGGGTTTAGTGTATTTTCCATTTAAAAAATAATTTACTCACATGTTCAAAGATGTCAAATTCGAAATTTAATATTTTAATCATTCAAACAAACTTCGATAGATATCCCCACTTCAAATTTTACATTCAAAATTTAAAATTTTAACAACATTTTCTTTTAAAATCGTCTTATATCTCAAATTTCTATCGCGGCTAAAATTACCGCCAGTGCGATCTTCTACCGCCAAGCGAAAAATCCAAAATCATCCGCGTGGCCTTAAGCGCCAAAGGAAAAAAAAAAGGCCCGCCCTGCATCTCATGACCCGCCCATGAGTCATGACCAGCTCCTTCTGCTTTGGACCCCCAAAGAGCCCGCGCAGTAGCCCCTCTCCTTAAAACCAAGATGGAAAACCCTAGCTAGTTCTTTCCCATCTCTCTCACCCGGTCTTTCTTCACCTGTCGCCGCCACATTTGCTGCCCCCTTACCTCACCCCATCTCCCACACCCACACCTTTGGCGAATCTGGTTGAGGCAATTCTTGCGCCGCCTCCGGCTGGATCCCGTGGCTGCGGATCTAGAGAAGGCCGTGGCGGCGCCTCGAGCGGTGCAGAGCCCACCCTACCGAGTGTGACACGCGGAGGACACCGGCTACAGGACGAGGGATTGGCGATGAGTTTTGCATCCACGATTTCGTCGGCACAGACGACGTCGGCCTCCTCCATGATTTCCTTGGCATGGACGACGTCGGCCTCCAACATGATCTCCTTTTCACGAATGGTACCGCACGGATGACATCAGCCTCTTCCACGCTGACGGCAACAGCCTCCTCCACGGGCATGCCACTTGTGCAGGTACCAGAAAATCCCAATCCCCCTTCCCCCCTCCCGCACGGATTTCATTTTAGGCTTTAATTCTTGACGATACTTGCAAGGAGGCCAATGGGGCTATGAGGAGTGCTGCTCACAGGAAGAACACTTTTTCTGCAGCATGAAGCAGGTAATCAATCAGTTCAACTAACGGTATCTCAGTGTAGGGAAATTCAATTAGTTTACTTACCAATGTTGGCCTGCTTAATACCTTAGAGCTACACGATTCTTCTAATAAAAAGTGATTGTTGTGGTTTGTGGTCATAATTGTTATTGTGTTAAACATAAAAACATGGGAAGGTTTTGGATACTTGTTCTATTATGATGGCTACATGGACACCAAATTTTGTGGTCATATTTAGATGGCTGCAGCTCGCTGTGGTATTGTCAATATTTGCTCTAGAAAGTTGAGTAAGTCTTAGCTTATCAGTGCATAAAAACATAAGACATGACAATTGATGTTTATTGCTAAGTAAAGATGACTTGACAAAAAAAAAAAAAAAACTTATAAATGCAACAGTTATATGATGAGCACTAACTTTTGTAACTTACAGTTGTCGGAGAGAGTAACAATTCTGATAATTTTTATTTTCCATAGAAACACTATAAGTTCAACTCTGGACTACCTATGGTTGGTTCTTTTGTATAGTAACTAATATATTATGAATTCAAAGATTTCTATAATTGCTCTGAATATATAAAATAAAATTAACCCTATTGCTATCTCATTGGAATTTTGTTAATCTAGGCTATGGCTGTACCTGTTTCAAATTTTTAGAAATATGATGCCGGTAGACGTAAAATATAGTGTATATTATTTTTAATCTCAGCTTCTTAAATTTTTAATCTGTTGAATTTGAGAACTATCTTTTTTTTGCTAATCTCAGCTTCTTAAATTTTTTTAATCTGACATAGTGTTGCTTCAGTTTGAATAGTATTGTCAGAAATTATACTGTCTTCATAGCTTTCTGAAATAAAGCCAATAAACGTTGCAATATGTTTCTAACTGAAAATTGCTTCTTGTGCAATGTTGATCTACCTATATGGCTGTCTATTATTGTCATCCGGTTAGCTTTTATTTCAAAAAAAAATGTTATCATGTTACCTATTCTGAACCACAATATGTTGATCTACCTATTTGGCTGTCGATTTTTTGTCATCCAATTAGCTTTACTGCAAACAAAAACATTATCCTGTGAAAATGTATTTTACTTCATATTATGAACTACAATATGTATCTTTTGATATCTATTTTTCTAAGTCAAACCCTTTCACTCTCTGGGAGTCTTGGTGGTATCCTCCTTATGCTGTTATGGATCTTAATGTCACCTTTCATCAGTCCTGAGGCATCTTCCTTTCAGCTGTACATATCATGAAAGCTAGCGGTCTGTACATAGGATTACCTTTTGTTGGAATCCCTCGATGAGCACAGCGATGCCACTGAGTTATCAATAGGAGCTACTTTAACAGAATGCTGTTAATTTTTTTATAGCTACTTCGCAATTGATACCTTCTTCGCAACTTACTGGTTGTTTAGCATTCCACTTTTCTACAATTTTATTTGGCAGGGGATGCAGTCTGAATTACACTGAACAATTGTCTTGAAAATTGGAACTCTGCATTGCAAACTAATATTTCTGCATTTCTCCAGTATGCAATTATACGATTTCTGCATTTCAACTAAAATGTTGCAGTACAAGCAAGGCTGATTTCTACAAGTTTTTACCCTGTCTTGCTGATTTCTGTTTTTTATTTGGTCTTTCAGTCCTTTGCTTGGTGGAGAGTGTGATTGTGATTGAAGGCCACAAAAATGTTGCAGTACAAGCAAGGTTCCATGTTGTCTTTGTTGCTCAACTTCCATTGCTAGGAGGCTCTTGGACATAAATCTGCTAAAAGGTAAGGCGGGGCACTGAACCACAAATCTGCTAGGAGTCCAAATAAAATTTTCTTTATCTAGAAAAGTGCCTTTACTGTCTAGATTACGAGTAGTCTCTTATTTGACAAGTGAATCAGACAGACACTAACCCGTATATTTTCTGTTGGGTAGCATATTGCCAAAATCGCAGCCAGATATTGTCGAAATGGCAAACATAATTTTTGTTCTTTACACTATAACTGGTAGATCATCTTTCATCATTTCCTCAATCTATGTGATGTTTCAAGAGCTGAACAAACAGAGAGAAGAACTGACGGCATTGTTACTTTCTGACATGTCTGAGATGATCTAATTGTTTGTGTGCATTTTGTTAAGCACATTCCTGTAGATGTGTTTGAACTATCCTCTTTTGAACAAAAATTACATGGATCATGCTCTGGCAGTTCTTGCATCGGCTGTGTGATCTGTCGCAGGTTTTGGGCCGTCTATGTGTGGATAGGGTTTTATAGTGTCACGAGAGATGGTGCTCCTGCCTTGTTTTGAGTGGTACCTATATTTTGACCAAAGCTAAGCTGGCTGTTTTTTTTGGTGTGCTCAGAGCAGATTGTTGTAGCATAATAGTGTCAGTATGGAAGATCCTTACTGAACTGTCAAGATTCCACATGAATGTTGCTCCATAAAATGTGAAAGATGCCTAAAGTTTGCATATACTTCAATTCTACTTTGCATCTATCAATGTTGTGGTAGCGTTAGTACGAGCATTATACTAGTTAAGTTTAGAAAGTTTAACTAATGCATGTCAATGATTTTTTCGGAGGATGAGTTTGAGAAGGAGCCTGCGAATGGTGGGGCGATGGCCAACATACATATCAAGGGAACCTTCGCTGCTATAGTAGACATTAGTCTTTTGATTCGAATGAGTTCAAACAATTGTTTGTGCTGGACACATTATTATGTGTTAAAATGTCTACTTGTTTCTTTAAAGATTTTGTATGAACAAATTATATTTTGTTTTAATGGATGTCGATGCCTCATTCATTATGTATTTGTCATTTTGCGATTATTGATTTAAGCTACAAACAAAGCGTGGCAACATGAATTATTGGCGTTGCAATATATGATGGAAATCAAACCAAATTATGCGTTGCAATAATCATAAATATAACAACCACATTTAGTCGTGGCAATAGATAAACAATCTTTTGCAACTCAAAAAAAAATGATAGTGGCAATAGAGGAACTTACCTATCGCAACCGGTCGGTGACGTGGCAATAGATGACCTATCTGTAGCAACTAACCTAAGTAATGTGGCAATAGCCTATGCCGCCTATAGCAACCATTCACAAACGTGGCAATAGAGGACCCCTCTCAGCAGCAACCAACCTATAGAGACGTTGCAATAACCTAAGCCATCTATAGCAACCATTTAGGCGGCGTGGCAATAGAGAAGCTCTATTGCAATGCTTTCTCCGCGTAGCAATAACCACTCTTGCAACACCTATGTTACGTTGCGGCGCATTGTGTTGCTACACGACCAACGTGTTGCCATACATGTCACTAGCAACGCCTAGTTCGTTGCAATTGATACTATTGCGACACCCATAGTGGTTGCAATTGCTTTTGTTACAACACTCACCATGGGTTGCAAAAGCGTCGAAAGTGTTGCAATAAAGGGGTTGTGTGTCGCAACTAAAAACGTAACCCGTTGCATTCTGCTATTGCTACCGTTACAAGTGCAACGACATTTAACTAAAAAAAATGGTAGCAAAAGTACTATTGCTACCATTTTTGGCTCTACTGCTACACTTTTATCGGCGTTGCATTAGGCCAGAAAATCTTGTAGTGCTTCCATTACTTGTAATATCAATATCTTCTTATTACGAGCTCCAAATATAGCAAATAATATATCCGTTTCGATCGTCTCGACGAGCTCTTTACAATGGTGCTATCTTGGAATATGTTTATAACATGTTTTATGCTTCATATGTCTTACAAACTCTAGGCTTTTCTGTTTAGTCCCCTCGAAATATATAAATCACCAAAACTTGTGGAACTATGTCGGTCAAGCCCCTAGTCTATGTGATTATTCATTTTAAGCCCTCATTCCATGTTTAGTTGACTATCAATATTATGCTATAACAGTGTCAACACTTTCGACAAGTGCTCTTATAATCTCGGCGTATTACATATCCTTAGTGCGTTTACTCCAAATGCACTTGAGCTCTCCTAACTTCTCAAGTATCATTTTATTTTCCTTCTCTAGAGCATCCAAACGCCTAGAGATATAGCTAAGCTCACGCCGCGCCGCCATTAAGTTCTCGTGCAAGCAATCTGTCCATGTGCAAACTTTGGATTCAAAGGTGGTGGATTGACTTGCAACTAATGGCTTCGACTTACGTAACTATAGCCATGGAGTTGGACAAATTGGTTGCTCCCTTGGCCGGATCATAGACCACCATACGGGTTTCAGTATTCTTCATGATAAAAATAGGAGGTGCTGGTCGTCGATCTTAAAGGAAGGATGAATGAGATGAGATAAAATAATCGATGGGACTTGTTTATATAGGCGTAGGTGTATAGAATATGACAAGAAGGTTCACGGTATGGTCCAATGTAAATGACTCCAAAATATTCGTCATTACAATGGGGTGGTTCTAGAATATTCCCGGGCAAAGAATGAAACAGAGGAGGAGAGACAGAGGCATGGCGGTCGCCAGCCCAAATGGGCCGGCGCCCGATTACTTCTGTTGCCTTGTGTTACGCCCTTTTTCCTACGGGTCTAATATCTCTATTCTAGTTGTAATACTTATATTTTTTAGCCCACACAAACAAGTTCTACAAAAATTAATTCCTTTGGGTTGGATAAATCATAAAGCCTATTTCATCTAATTCATTTAATTTATTTATTTTATCGGGGCTTATCGGGCTCATAGAAAATTTTAAGACGTTGGCCATTTACCTTGAATAACTTACCTTCTGAGTCTTGAAGAGTGATTGCTCCATGTGATGATGAATTTACTACCTTGAAAGGTCCTTCCCACTTGCTCCGAAGTTTTCCATGTCGAATAATTTTACCATAGAATTAAAAAGTAATACCGATCTCACGGAGGAAAGTCTTTATCTTAATCTTCTTGTCATGCCATCTCTTGGTTCTTTCTTTATAAATCTTAGCGTTATGATAAGCTTTCTCTCTCCATTCCTCCAATTAAACACAATTGCATCTTTCTCTCGAACTCTGAAGCATCAAGATCCATATTCCATCTCTTGATTGCCCAAAGAGCTTTGAACTCAAGCACTACGGGGCAAGTGACGTCTTCTTTCCATAAACAAGCTGATAAGGAGTCATGCCAATTGGTGTCTTGTATGTTTGTCTGTATGCCCATAGTGCTTACGAAGTCTATCCTTCCATTTAGTTCCCATTTCTTCTCTTGTCTTACGTAAGATATTCTTGATCTGTTTTATTTGAAGTCTCTCGCTTGTCCACTCGTTTGAGGATGGTAAGTCTGTAGCAATGTTGTGACGAACTCCATGTTTCAATAAATACCGTAGAATCTTCTATCAATGAAGTGGCTTCCTCCATCACTAATTACCATTCGAGGTACTCCAAATCTTGGGAATATAGTTTCTTCAAACATCTTGATTGAACTTCTACCATCTGCATTTTTGCATGGCAAAGCTTCTACCCATTTTGAAACATAATCCACTTTGCGACTAGGATATATTCATAATTTCCATTTTGGGAATGATCCCATGTAATCAATTCCCCGGACATCAAAGATCTCTATCCGGAGATTGGTTGTTAGAGGCAAAGCATCTCTTGCATTTATATTTCCGTGCCTCGACAAGCTTCACATCTACGGATAAAATCTTTTGTGTCTTGATACATGGTTGGCCAGAAAAATCCCGCTTGCCAAATCTTTGCATGTGTTCTGAATGCCCCATGATGTCCTCCATATGGTGATGAGTGACATCTTTCAATAATTTGAAGTCCTTCTTCATTTGGCACACATCTTACGAGTAGTCCATCGTAACATACTCAAGAGATATGGCTCATCCCATAAGTGGTGACGACTTTCATATATAAGCTTCTTCTTATCAGCCCTTGGTGCTACATATCCCGCAACCATAAAATTAACAAGATCTGCATACCAGGGGATGGGTATGGGTTATCCGATAAAACATATCGTCCCCGAGTGAGTCATTAATAGGCAATTCATTTGGTTTTTCAAAGTGCATTCTTGATAAATAATCGACAAATGTTTTTCTACTCCTTTTTATCTTTAATTTTAAAATCAAACTCTTGGAGTAACAAAATCCATCTTATTAAACGTGGTTTAGCATCTTTCTTGGTAAGCAAATATTTCAAAGCGGCATGATCGGTGTAAACAATCACTTTAGCTCCTACCAAGTAAGATCTGAACTTATCTATAGCATAAACAACTGCTAGCAACTCTTTTTTCGAGTAGTAGCATAATTAAGTTGTGGTCCGGTCAAAGTTTTACTAGCATAAGCAATAGCATGATGTTTCTTGTCTTTAGTTTGCCCTAACACTTGCCCCCACAACATAATCACTGGCATCACACATAATTTCAAAAGGCAAAGACCAATCGGGGGGTTGAATAATTGGTGCGTAAACAAGAGCCTTTTTTCAAACTTTCAAAAGCTTTAAGACAAGCATCATCAAAAAAAACAAAGGGAGCATCTTTGGCTAATAAGCTGGTAAGTGGTCTAGCAATATGTGAAAAATCTTTTATAAATCTACGATAAAAACCAAAGATGGCCTAGAAAACTTCAGTATCCCTTTAATATTCACAGGGGAGGTAACTGTTCTATAACTTCTATTTTTACCTTATCAACCTCTATTCCCCTTTCTGAAATTAAATGACCAAGCACTATTCCTTCTCTAACCATAAAATGATATTTTTCCCAATTAAGGACTAAGTGCTTTTCCTCACATCTTTGCAAAACTCTATCTAAGTTTTCTAGACAATCATCAAAAAGTTTTTCCATAAATAGAAAAATCATCCATGAAAACTTCCATAATTTCTTCAATCATTTTAAAAATATAGACATCATACATCTTTGAAAAGAAGCGGGTGCATTACATAACCCAAAAGACATTCTTCTATAAGCATAAGTTCCATATGGGCATGTAAAAGTGGTTTTGCTTTGATCACTAGGATGGATTGGGATTTGGTGATACCCAGAATATCCACCAAGGAAACAAAAGTAAGAATGTTTTGCCAATCGTTCTAACATTTCATCAATGAATGGCAATGGAAAATGATCTTTCCTTGTGGCTTTATTTAGTTTTCTATAATCTATGCACATTCTCCATCCCTGTAACAGTTTCTCTCGAGGAATTAATTCATTTTTATCATTTCTAACAATTGTCATGCCTCCTTTCTTAGGCACAACTTGTAATGGGCTTACGCACTCACTATGTGACACAGGATATATAATCCCACGTGTAACAACTTAAGAACTTCCTTCTTAACTACATCTCTCATCGCATTATTAAGTCTTCTTTGAGGTTCTATAGATGGGGGTATATCGGGTACAGAGGAATACGATGAGTGCAGAGAGCGGGGATTAATTCCTTTTTAAATCATCGAAAGTGCGTAACCTAAGGCCGACATGTGATGTTCTTCTAAGACAGTTATCGGCCCTAAGAGTCTGCTCGTGTAAGTTTATCATTTATGATCACCGGAGACTACGGATCTTTATTTAGGAAAGCATAAGTGAGGCCCGGTGGTAAAGGTTTAAGTTCAATTGGAGGTCTAGGTGGGTTCTCAAATTCATCTAGAGGTTCGAAGTAGTAGGATTTTCATCCTCTTCTTCAATAAAGAATTACGAATCATCTTCTTGATTGGACTCCACAAAATATTCTCTTGGGCCTCTTTAACTTCCTCCATAGGATCCGTTACGGACAAAGTTCGGATTTAGCATGAATAGCTTGGACTATAGGTAATGAGAATTGAAGATCTTTGTCTAGCTGAAAAATTTAAGTCTCCTGGTTGTCCTTTATAAGTAAGTCTTTCTCTTGGTTGTCCTATCAAGAGTCAAACTCCATGATATAAAAAACATAGAAGCTAAGATGTACCATGATGTTATTAACCTTGATTGGTAAGACATAAAGAATTCTGAACTTTGGATAACTTGTCCCGAAGGTTTTAGTAATAATTTTGTAGTGGGACTCAATAGCATATTTTTGAGAAGATTATGAGCAAAAGATAATGCCATGATGTTTATTCTCACAATAGGATTGTAAAGAGCATCAAAGGGATCTTTATCAATTTGGCAACGAATAGGTATAGAAGGTGAATCCAAACGGATCACATCGGAGGAAAGCTCGATTCTTCCGTCCATTCGCTACTTATGATTGAGACAAGTTCTTCTCGTAGTCCCTTTTAAATGTGTCAAATCGGAAGAGTCTAAAGGATAAGATTGTGATGTTCTAGTCTTCGAGATGTAAATCGATATTTCGAGGTATTTTCATAATCCGTAAAGAGATCATCCTCGATATCAAACAAGAAATCGAGATTGAAGTAACCTCGGTTCTTCTAAAGGTTCCGGATTAGCTGAAATTTGTAAGGAATTTGAAATAGAATTGGGTTCAAATAATCTTTCTTCTTCATTATTTCTTTTATTTTCAAATATTTTCCTCGCAGCTTGGATCATCCTCCTTGTTCTTCACTATTTTATTTAAGATAGCAATGCATTCGAGGGGTGAAAGATGAATGAAGGATCCATTCGCGAATGTTCAAATATTTTCTAGATTTTCTATTCGAGACCAATATAAAAGTGTTGAATTAGAACATGGTCCGTATGGCGAGATTAGGTCCGTTTTGGAAAGAAGATCATATCGTTCCCAATAGGAACTCAAAGATTCATTATGATTTTGTTTAGAGGATAGGATTGAGAGCCTAAAGTTAACTAGTTTTGACATGGGAAAGAAATCGGCATAAAATTCATTTAGGCAAGTTTCCCAATTGCCGCCCATTCTTTCTCTATTTCTATTGTACCATTGGCGAGCTTTTCCTTTCAAAGAGAATGGAAAGAGCGTCCAAAGGATTGTTTTAGGGGACATGCCTTCAATATGGAGGCATTTACATGTCTCCTCAAAAGTTTGGAGATGAATAAAAGGATTTTCGTCTAATTCTCCCGAGAAAGTATGGTTTTGGACCATCTCTATCAACCCAGGCGAAACTCATAAGATCCAGTTTTGAATAGGTTTAGATGATAGCACAGTGTCTACAAGCTTGCCCATTGGGTGCCAAATTTTTGTAAAGAGGGATATTATCCATTTGGATAGTAATTGAAAAAAGATAAGATAAGATAAAAAAAAAAAAATCTAAACTAATGATATGATACAAGATTTAGTTTAGCTCGGATAATCAACAAACCATTCTCTCAAGAACGCGCCGAAAATGCTTGTTGGTAAAAGTTATCCTACGAAATTATTTATAAATTTGTATAGTCTGCATAGCGAACGAAACGATGAGCACTTCACCCGGTGAGGGTTTTAAATATCGAATCCACGGGGAGAATGGTGTGAGAATAATGAGACAAAACTAATCCCCGAGATAATAGGAAGGAACGGGAGTTCGGATAAAAGGTGAGAAGAATTCTATAGTTGTCTAGTTTATATTCTTGTAAGGCTTAGAGATATTCCTTAATGGGGACGTACTCAAAGGAAAGTAAGGGCAAAACTTACTATTCCCCCAGCAACTATGTCCTACGTGTCCTATCTTACGGGAAGTGGAATCCAAAGAAAATTAATAGTACTTGTCACTACCACGATCTACCACACTCCGGCAAGTAGGGTGTATTTATGAGTTATCTAGTCTAAACACCACGTTTACACTAGGGGTAACAACTTCAATTCAAGAGCGACAAGAATTAAAGTACTCTAATGAGTCATAAACCGAAAGAAATATAAATAAGTGAACTTACTCAAATGTAAGGTTGATCCACCAAAGAAGTCTCAAGATCAAGTGCAATGAAGCCTTTGATCCCCAGAGGTACAAGCGTAGAGAGTCACCGACAGATCCGGTACTTCTCCTTACTTCTCCTCAACTCTACTTCTTATCTCTCAAGAACAGATCTAGAACTCTAATCAAGTTCTTTGATCTATCTCTCAACTTTCTACTAATCTCTCTCAACTTGATCTAGCTCTTCTAATTAGAGAGGTATGGTTCTAGCTATGATCAGAGTTGAGTATGATGAATAATGATTTTCATGCCTAAGGCCAGAGGTAGAACCCTCCTTATATAGTCCTGGTGGATGAATGCTGGCCCTTGGATCAAACCGACTTCAACAACGACGTAGATACAACCTCAAAGTCGATTAGAAACCGACCTAGGAAGATGAGGCCGACAGGTGGGACCCACCTAGCGGTCGGCCCCATCTGGAGCCGGGCGCCGCCAAAGTTAGGGTGGGCCCCGCTGTCATCGTCTTTTCGGTGTCTTACGGTGTCTTCTAGAATGTTTTAGTTCACTTTTCGGATCGAAATTCTTCTCTCGGTAAATCTCCTTATTGTTTGGGGGGTTTTCTCTCGGTTTTTACGGCATTTTCTGTTAAGTCCCCGAAAAGATATAAATCACCAAAACTTCGTGGAACTTTGTCGAAGATAACACCTATTCTACGCATTTTATTCTTTTTATATCCTTATTATATGTTTAATTAACACATAAAAACATGGCTTAAGAGGTGTCAACACACGCCACCGAAGAACGCGATGCACAGAAGGGCTGCCCGGATCAGGCAGAACCATCGGGACCATGCCGCAGCCACCATTTGTGGATCATGCCGACCGCATCTGCCTCCCCAAGCGCACTCCAACAACGGACGTTGTGGCCACCGTCGTCCCACGCCCGCACAGCCCCCTCCTCCCCGGAGCCGTCCCGCATTCGTTTGTAGCCACCGGCCGCTGCCCCTCCCACCCACGACAAGTCGCGCCCCTCTGATCGCGGCGCTGGATCCGGGCCGTGGCATGGTCGGATCACGAGGTCTCGACCTCCCGATGCCGCGCGAGAGCTCTGCCCGGCGAGCCCGCTCCCGGGGCCCGAGGCGACGCGCGCCGCCCCGATCCATCGGAGAACAAGGGAGCGAGCCACGCCGCCACCATCACCACGAGCCACCGCGAGAGGCGGCGGCCCGCTCAGCGGCCGGCCGCGGCGGAGGAGCCATGGGAAAGGTGCGGCGGCGGCCGCAGTTTTTGGTTCGTCGCACCGCCCGCACGGGAGCCGACAGGTGGGTTTGTACTTTATGTAGTATGTCCACACGTGGATCGCTGGTCATATAAAGAGCAACGCAACAAAGAACTCCAACGTATCTTGAATCGGATCGTGTGTGATCCAATCTCCTGCTTCCCCCTTTGTGAGCGCCACGGCGAGAAAGAAGATCTCACGCACCCAAGAAAAAATAGCCATGTCCAAGGACGACCACCCCGCCCTCCCCAACGCCGTCTTGGCATGCGTCCTCTCCTCCTTCGACCTCAAGGACCATTTGTCCCGGACCGGCGTCCTCTCGCGGTGGCGCCTGGCCCGTAGGCGGAGGCGACGGCGTCAATCTCGACACGGGAGTACGAGGACACCGATTATGACGGCGCAATGGTGGGCCGGGAGTTCTTCCGCGACGCCCGCGGCCATCGAAGCGGGCGGCGATGCCGGGTCGAGGCTCTCCGTGCAGGCCCTACGGCACATACGAAAGTGATTTCATAGCACAAATCATGCGCCCCTCGCCTTGGGTTAGACGCCCACTTACGGCGGCGCCCGGAGATGCGACGCTGGAGGAGTTCCACATGGACTGCGGCGGCGAGTTCTCCGGCCCGGCCGACACGTGCGTGTTGCTGCCGAGGTCTCCTCCCCGGCCGTCTCTCGGAGTGCTTGACATCGGCGGTGCGCACCCTCGGGTCTCTAGGCCTTTGCCGCCGCCATCTTCAACAACTGGGCGACTCGAGGATGGTACACCGCATCACTTCCAAGGACACCCTTCAATCCATACTCGGTGCCGCACAAACCTCTCTACACTATGGCTCCAACGTGTCCGCTTCCCGCCATTTGACCTTGTTGGCCTCGGTGGGCCAAAGAATGTCCATGCGTGGCGAATCCTCCTTCAAGCCCGAACGCCACGGTGTGCGTGACGGACGATGGACTGCCACTACAAAGTGGACATCGACGCGCCCGGCGCCCCCGCTCTGCGCTACACGGGGTTATTGGGGCACTTCCCGTTCAGCTTCGACAACGCCATCCGGCCCGCCCAAATAAACCTGCGGCACATGGAGCTTTGCTTCTCGCATATTACGGTGTACCGGCCGTCTTCCTTCGTGCTCGGCATTGATGAACCCCATGCCATATTCGGGCATTCATTGGCGGTTCAAATTGGTTGCGGTTTCTGCGCAAGCTGGAGCTCCCGACATCAATGACATCACCGTCCAACCGCAGCGGGAAGACATGTTCCTCAAACGTTCCTCGACCTCGTGGTTCCCCGGTTTGAAAGGGTCTTTGTCGGCAACACCGTGGCGGGGGCGACAATAGCCAAGGCCAGCCCAGCGTCGGCAGCCCAAGAGTTCGAAGCTCAACACGAAATACGTTGGAGCCCAATGGGCTGAAGTATCCACCCGTGCGTGTGAAAGGGAAGACTCCCCCGTAATAAAAAGAATGCCGAGAGCGAAGAGAGACTCACGTTTGTAACAGACAATTTCAAATTACTAATCTAAGATTCATCGTCGGTTCGTCATTCTTCTTCCTCCTCATTGTTTTCCCGATTCCCTCTCGTTCTACTCGATCTCCACTTACATCCGGTATCGAGACTACGGTCCTCGGGTTTCACTTTCGATTGTCTTCGCGATTCCATTGGTCCCTTTGTACTCAAACGGATCTGTTGGTCTATCTTTGAATCGGAGCTCGCGTTGCAGTTCGATTTGGGGATTCCATAATTCCAATCCATGAGTTGCAACTTGTGGTGCGAGACCGTCGACCGGATCCGGCATGCCGCTCAGCTCACAAGCACTTCACCCGACATCGGCGCGCCGTCGTGTGATGGATCCAACATGGCGCAAAGATCTCCGATGTTGTCCAAATACATGTTCCTCAAAGTGTTCACCGACCTCGGGTTCCCTGAAGCTGAAAGGGTCTTATTGGGAGGATGGACATGGCGCAACAATGGCGATATCAAACCTCCTCCAGTGTTGTCCATCAATGCAGGGAGTTCGGCCTCAAGTGCGACTTTGCACCCGACCACCCATATGCAGTATCTCCCGGTCTTCCTCTGAAGATTAGCCAACTTGACCGTGGGAAATCAGGATATGATGATGATGCGGACCTTGCTGCGCTTAAAAACACACTTTCGTTCCATTGTTTGAATCATCATTTGAGGAAAATAAGATTCGAATTTGAGTTGGAGAGCTTCAACCGCTTTGAAGTCAAGCTCACAAAGTTCTTCGTGGAGAATGTAGCTGTATTGGAAGAGATGGAAGTTCATGATGGAGACCAGAGAGTTTATGACAACATCCATCAAAAGCTTGCAGAATGGAGAGCCAATTCTTCCAAAACCAAAATAAAGATTGTTATCGAACGCAGCAAAAGGTTTTAGCCGATGTTATGATGAATGGACTAGAAGAAATGTCTACTCTAATTGTGTTGAGAATGGATCGAGAGCTTCCTGTTGTTGCAAAGATGAATAATATTACTAAACCGCTCAGCTCATCTCTCCGGACCAAATCAATGCTCTCCTGTTGTGAACAAAACATAGTCTTTACTATCATGAGGTTTGATTCTATAATAATGCCTTCCAGCAGAGATATTTGCTATTATATGGCTCCAAACAAAGTGGCTTCGCAAAAAATAAGATTTCTAACATTGGCTTCCCTAGAATTTGACTGCAAGGAGGACTGATAGATGGTATTTCACAGAAGGGCAAAACAGTAAATACAGAAATATACATTGTATTCTTAATTTCTAAATTAATAAAATACTCAAAATCATATGTATTCCGGCGTCAACGTTTGGAGTCATATTTTAGCGAAGCCAATGTTAGAAATCCTATTTTTTGCGAAGCCACTTGTTTGAGTCATATAATACCAAATATCTCCTTCCAGCAAGATTAAATTCTTTTGATCAATTTCACCTTTGGACAGTCATGCCTTCACACTCTAGAAGACCATGCTTGAATTTTGGAGAATTACACTCATCATGAGGATCATATTTGAATTTCAGATAATTTCATTGAGTACATTTGAATTCAGTTTCGATTATATTTTAAAGAAATATCGATGAAATTGTGTAATGTGGAGACAATCAAATCGAAGTTTCTGCCACAGAACATATGTTTATGCTTAGACATTTACTAGAAACTAAACTATTGCCGCCGCTTACCATTGTTGGATCCCAGTTATGCTTCCCATTAGAGCAAACAAACCAATGAATCTCTTCATTATACGGTGAAGATTCAAGTAAGTATTGAAGCATGGAGCACAGCTTTTATCGTAATTTCATTTCATTTCTCATTTTAAGTCATTTTCTCATGGACTGGAACGGCCTAGTAAAGAAAGGTGTGAACGAGCAATAGGCACCAACAGATAGTATTATTGAAATATTAAAAAGAGTCTGCTCATTTGAAACATATATAGGATAAATTTGGGCGGGGATTTAATCAGACAAGTGCACTTAGTTCTATCCACGCCAACTGCATCCCAATTCCCCACAAGAAGTACTTTCGTAATACATTTAGTAAAGCTTCAATTGCACATGAACTACGAACAAGGTGATGCACAAACAATAAGCGTGTATCACATTTTCGAGAGAGGATCATGGATCTCTTGTCTCTACAATATACATACAGATGATGCACCAACGACTTCAAACCCAAGCTGAATATTTCATTTGCACCCAAAACATATTTTCCTGCAAAAACAATCAACCCAAAACTGAGTCCAGCAAATATAGCACATATATATTTTGCCAAAAATGCTCAAAAAAACACATTAGGTCTGTGCTAATGCTACAGACCACATTAGGTTCAAAGTTAGTTCTCTCAAATCTGAAGTACTTAGCTAAAGCTACGGGCCACATCTTCAACCAAAGCCTTTTACTTGGCCTGGTCCCAGAGAGTGCCTAGGAGATAGCTAAGGGCATCTTCCGTTACTGGACCAAGCTTAATGTCATCAATGTCAAAGTGCAATGGAGCAAGCTTTTACTTGACGAAGTTAAACTGAACATAGTATTTTATTACAAATCTCACCGCAGAGCCCCGATCGAAACAAACTGATTTAGTGAAACATACTAAATGACAAAGCTAAATCATCCATTCCTAGGACAATTCATATTGGATCATTTACGCCACGCAATAGGATACTTGAAAAAAAGACGCACATCCATGTAACCCTTCCCTTTCCTACGGAATATCAGTAGCCCCTTCACGCTTTTTCACGGAATGAAAACATCCACTCCTTTTGCTCGGTTTTCTCGTCTTCACCGCTCACACGGACATGAGCAACTAATCGCTCTAAAGCACATCATACTGTCCCGAGGGCATCCTACACCGCACAAAGGCCAACTTGTATATGCACAAACCAATATTCATATTTGGACCATGAGCGTTATAAAGTCCATAAGAGTTCTAAATAAAAGCATGTAATGTTGTAGGCCGGCAATATAAGGTTCGTTGCTCTCTGGTTTTGATTCTAAAATTCACCTGAATCTCTCTAATGCTTTTTCATAATTTCCATCTATGCATTTACAGAGGTCATATTTTAAATTTGAAGCAAATGACTCCATAATCGGCTATGAAAAAATTATCTCACTAAGAGCACCATTGCTCAAAACAATACATTACTTAACATAATCCAAAGAGTAGCAGCTAGTACAGTAAGATAACAAAACTGGCAATGCAGATGGTTTTTTTTTAGGAAACTATGGATATAAAAAAATAGAAGGAAACTAAGTCAATTTATATTGTTGAATACTCAACCTTCGTACCCACGAGAATGGTGAAAACTATGACAATTCAAGTACATAGTAAATTTAACAAAGTCAAGAGACATGTCATCTAGATATATATTATTATTGCGTAATCATTACATGACTCCTAAATAGAAATGAACAAAGTCCGTAGAATCTTACCAACAATATCTTCTCAAACAGCAAGGCCAAGATGATTCATTATCCCTTTTATATATACCTAGACATGCATCATCAGAAGTACAAGCCAACAATTAGCACAGGGGGCATGGGATATCCATTTTAGATTTATAACTATCTGAATCCACAATAATGCAATCCAAAGTCAATGGATAATTGTTGCACGCAAAATAAATTTTTATTCACTAACCTTGCTTCCATTGCGGCCGGGCATAAACACAAATACCTAACGTGCAGGTTGGCATGGTGGATCACCTCGAGCCTTGGCCTAGAGGCATCAGCTCGCCCGGCTCTCCCGATTCGTGACCACGCAGCCGCCGCCGGACACAACCATAATCGCCATCCTCCGCTGCGGGCGCGGGCAGCGGCGCAAAGGCGAAGGCCATGTCCCGCGAGCCGGCCGGTGTGCGGGCCGCCTACGCAGCGTGTGCGGGGCAGCGCCGCCACAGCCCGCTCAACGTGCGCAGGGCCAACCATAACTCGCGCAGCGCCAGCGCAGCCACCTGCCCGCACAACAGACGGGCTCCGGCCTCCGCCGGGTGGACGGAGGCCGGCGGATTGGGAACGCGAGGCCGAATGGCAAGGGTCGTGGTCGCGGTGGTATTAAATCCGCGCGCATCGCCGTGATGGGCGCCCGCCGCAGCATCCGCCATGGTCACCGGCCCGGCTTCCGCCGTGAGGCGGGCTGGGCGAACACTATGGAGCTCCCCGCTCCGCCCGAGCCGGCGCCACGAGCGCATGACGACGCTGCCACTGGCATTGCTCGCGGCGCGACGAGGCTGCGGCGTGCGGCACGAGTGGGAGCGGAGCCAGCCGGCAGTGATAAGGGGAGCGCCGCATGTCCCGAGATGGCCCAGGCCCGAGGTGCGACATAGAGAGCTTGGGGAAAGCTCGAACTGAAAGATGATTTGACCGGACGTTGATTTCTAGAAAGTTTGAGGGCTTTTGTGTAAAATGTTTAGGCCTAGCCAGATATGTGCCGTCCATTTGTCCGATCCGACGGCTGAGAAAAGGGAGCGACGTGGGTCCAACGACAGGCCGAGCTTGGCTCTGGTTTAGAAAGTAAGGAGATAGTTTGAAAAAATGGAAAGGAAGTGTAGGAAACATAAATATAGGGGAATATCAGAAAAACAGTGAGCTGCCAAGACGTTTTTACCTCAAATACTAGAGACTAACCAAAGATGGTGGTCATTTGTTCTTCAAATTGAAATACGCTAAAAGGATCTTGCAAGAACTGGGAGGACAGTAGGACATGAAGCAGGTACAGGTAACTCCAAAACATGTGCTGGAACATATATGGA
The DNA here is from genome assembly GCA_015847255.1 of Hyparrhenia diplandra. Classification (NCBI taxonomy): domain Eukaryota; kingdom Viridiplantae; phylum Streptophyta; class Magnoliopsida; order Poales; family Poaceae; genus Hyparrhenia; species Hyparrhenia diplandra. Next base: position 153,597 of record JADLZK010005602.1, on the reverse strand, counting down.
GTCTAAAAGAAAGAGGTCAAGTACTCTCAGTGTCAACTTGCTCGGGCACTCTGGTGGACTGAAAGAAATATTATGCGATTTGAAAAGATAAGGCAATTTTTACCTTAACATATTATGCGACTGGAGAAAGGAGACCGGAAGCCAACGAGTTAACATATATTGTTTCTATGTAAACAGACGGAGTTTTTACCTTTCATGGCAAAGGAATCAAATACATTAATAAGTCTGAAATAGACATGTGATGTGATAGACCAGGAGGGCAGACTTTAAAGATCTTTTGATTGCAATTGGGGATTTGTGACAAGAGACTAATTGTGAGGTTATGCAAACAGGGGCAGGGAAACAGAGGTTCTTATGGACAATTTTTCATGCAGAACTCCTTGCATATAGGGCTGGAATCAAAGTAGACAATTGGGAATTCAAAAGTCTTTCATAAAAAAGAACGGTACAATGGTGAACTATACCGGAGACCGCTTCTTTGCCGAGTGCCACAGGCACTCAGCAAAGGCACCCTTGCTCTTAGCAAAGCCTTTGCCGAGCATGGCACTCGGCAAAGGATGCCTGGGAAATCTTTTGACGGTGGAATTTCTTTGTCGAGTGCCATTTTTCTTAGACACTTTCGACAAAGACTTTGCCGAAGTTAGAACTGGCACTCGGCAAAGAAAAGTGGTCGATTAAACGGCGGTTACAACCGACGGTTTCTTTGCTGAAGTGCCACATCATTCGCCCTCGGCAAAGAATTTTTACTTTTTTACAAATTTATTTTGCCGAGTGCCAGGACTCTTCAAAGATTTTTTTTTTTTTTTTTTAAAAAAACAATATTTGCCAAGCGCCATGTTGGTGGGCACTCGGCAAAGTTTTCTTTCATTTTTTTTTTTTGAAAACAAGACCGAGAGCCTTTTGACTTGACACTCAGCAAATCGTCCACCTTTGCCAAGTGCAATGGCTCTGGCACTAGGCAAAGCTGGGAAGTTTTTCTTGCTTTGCCGAGTCCCGGGACATTGCACGCGTAAAGAACCAGAAAAATGTCTTTTTTTTTTTCTTTCCACCTTGACAAAACTGATATAATCATATATATATCACATCCATTCATAAATAAATCACAAATATATCACATTCATCACATATTTGTCTCATTCCTCGCATATACCACATCAGTCATTGCATATATCACATATGTAGCAATGAGTAGTCAAATCCGTCCAAACAAATCCACAACTTCATCAAATGTACTACAAGTCTACCACCACATGACCAACAAAGGGAAAAACAAACCAACGTTCATTCGAGAGGTGGGAAAGGTGGAATTTGAGTTGCCGGCGATCCACCTTGAGGCACTTGATTCGAATCCGCCGATCCAAGCCGCACAAGGGAGAAAAGGTTGCAAGTGTTAGACATGACTACTTGATACAGGAAAAGCACAAACCAAACCCTTTACTACCATACTCACAGGAGTACCCAGAACATGTTGAGTCAAAAACTGCGGTGGAGGTGGAGCAAAAGGAGCTAGGAGCCCGGGTGGTAGAGTGAATGCACCTGGCGATGCTTGGAATGTAGTAAGTTCCTCCAGTCTCTTCGTCGTCGCCTGCTGTGTGACCTCCTGCTCCTGATGTTGCCTCCGTTCCTCTGCTAGCTGGCCCTGCAACTCCTGACGTTGCCTCCTTTCCTCTCATAGCTAGGTCAACAACACTTAACTTCAATGTTTCAGTAATACAAACCTAAAAAGGTGTTTAAAGATCAATGTACGATGAATAAAACAGTAATAACCTCAATGGCATCGACCTGGTGCGTCATAGGGCTCGACCGTTGTCGTATCGGTGGGCCAGAGCTCGTCCCCCGTGCTCAGATGTCGGCTAGTCCGAGCCCGACACTATTGATGATCCACTCGACAAAGGTGTCGAGCGCCGGCTGGTAGATACTCGGCAAAGGTGTCCTTTACTAAGGGCCATACGGCGGACACTTTTCGGCAAAGGAAACGGCGCTTTACGACATTACACGAGATGGCCCTCTACCGGCGTGGGTCCTTTGCCGAGTTGATGCTCGGCGAGTTGGCTCTTTGTCAAGAGTTGAATTTTGCCGACAGCTAGCTAGGCTCTCAGCAAAGCTATGAATGCCGAGTGTTCCTTTTGCCGAGGGTGTTGCTCGGCAAAGAGCGACTTTTGCTGAGTGCCTGATATTTGGTACTCGGCAAAGCCATTTGCGCTCGGCAAAGCCTGAGTTTCCTGTAGTGAAAATTATATCGTGATGTGATATCTTCCAGCTGGCACACACCGTGGAGGAATTATGTTGGCAGTGAAATCTCTCATATGCTCTAGCTTTAGTAGTTGCTCAATTCAGTTTACTCCTCGCGAATGTAATAAAAGTAGCTCAGGTTTTGGTGGCAAAAGGTTGCCAAGAACACTAATCTGTTGTGGGATGGCACGCCGGATGGTCTCAAGTGGTGTCAGGTAATCTTTCTATGACTTTTATTTAATGGAATTACGTATTTGGTTTCAAAAAGAAGTCACAGGGGCTTTTTCTTCAAATCAATTCAGACTCAGTTTTCAAAGATAGAAAGATTCAACTCAGCCTTGCAATTTGAACTTTTGATTAGAAGAAGAAAGAAATACTGAGCTCAAAACTAAACAGTTTCTTGGATTCCCAGCAAAAATCCTAGGACACAGAATGAAATCAAATTCATTAATGTTAACTTGATTTTGAACAGACTTGACTCAATTTGATTCCCACCCAATCTTCAACTGGATTTGGAAATATCTATGTCATCATAAGCTCACGGTGTTCTTCTGGTTATTAGTACTAGACAGGCTAAGCACCCGTAATATTCTAAGACATGCACATTCCTTCTGTGTTCTCTCTGTTTTTTTTTTTTTTTGAGATTACACAGTACAATGTAAACACTCAACACGAACACACACTCACCCCAATGAACGCACGTGACGTAAACCCTACCTTGAGCAGATTTGAAACATTGAGCCCGCAAATCTTGAAGTTCACGAAATCACAGACTTGACTCATTTTGATGCCCACCCAATCTTCAAGTAGATTAGGAAATATCTATGTCAGCATAAGCTCAAGGTGTTTTTCTGGTTATTAGTACTAGACAGGTTAAGCACCCATAATATTCTAAGACATGCACATTCCTTCTGTGTTCTCTCTGTTTTTTTTTTTTGAGATTACACAGTACACTATAAACACTCAACACGTACGCACACTCACCCCAATAAACATACGTACGTAAGCCCTACCTTGAGCAGATTTGAAACATTGAGCCCGCAAATCTTGAAGTTCACGAAATCACAGACTTGACTCATTTTGATGCCCACCCAATCTTCAACTAGATTAGGAAATATCTATGTCAGCATAAGCTCAAGGTGTTTTTCTGGTTATTAGTACTAGACAGGTTAAGCACCCGTAATATTCTAAGACATGCACATTCCTTCTGTGTTCTCTCTATTTTTTTTTAGATTACACAATATAATGTAAACACGCAACACGTACGCACATTGACCCCATGAACACACGTAAAACCCTACCCCCGAGCAGTTTTGAAACATTGAGCCGGCAAATCTTGAAGTTCACGAAATCACCAAAGGCGTCTCGCTTGTCGACGGAATGTCGCCTACCGCTTAATACATAGCATTGAAAAATCCTGGAATAATCCAGCAAAATGTAAGCATCAGTGCCAAGTCGCAAGTCGAGGACTTGAACCCTCGGTGGGCAGGTTCCACCACAAGGAATCCAACCAAATTGATCTATGATCACCGAATTGTGAGGAACAGTTAATCATCTTTACATGGAATGTGACTTTCAATGAACTGTTGGAGCCTCATTGGGTTGACAGTGACCCCTCTCAAATGCAGCATGAATGCAATAGTGTGGCATTTGCAAAGTTGCCACTACACACTAGAAAAAAAGACAAATTACATCCAAAATCCAAAATAGAAGATGTCCTCGAAGCATGTAACTCTTGAACAATGTCAACGTAGAAAAGGATCTCCTCCACAATAGCGTACTTCAGCAAATACCTAAGTCTTCACAACATAGTACATCAACTCTTCACGAGGATATAGATGTACACTACCGTAAACTGGACATTTCGTGAGAGTGAAAAATGGTCACGAAAAAACGGTTTTACTCTCACGAAAATAATGCGTGAGAGTACACCGTCACGCATCACCTCTCACGGTATTAGACTCACGAAATACACATTTTCATGAGAGTTCACCTCCACGGATTGTTTTCATGAGAGTTCACCATGACGGCCACTCTCATGAAAATAACACGGCCACTTTCATGATGAGTTCTAACACCCTTGTATTCAAAAAGTTTTTCAGCGGAGGTCATTTAGTGCTCCGTTTGACCAAGGTTTGACCAAGTCAAACTCGGTTATTTTAAAAATGCCGCACTCGAGCGGTTATTGAAACTCTAGATGGTTTCAAGTTGAAAAGTCATAAATACCGGTTTTTGTAGAGCCCTTCAAGGTCTACATTTGGTATAAGAGTCAACTTTTCATATTTTGAAGTTTTGACGCCTCAAATTTTAAATTTTGAATTTTTTACAGCTCCGGACGAGTTTTGGAGGCCCTAGACGGTCTTGAATTGAAAAGTCATGAATACCAAAAATTCATAACTTCGTCGAGATCTACATTTGTTATTTAGGTCATTTTTACATCCGGGAAAGTGTTCGGAAAGTGTAGTTGTAAAATCACTAGTGTGCCATAGAGTTTCATAAACTCTTTGTGTGATATATGGTTTTGCGACTAGCGTTCACTAACACTTTCTCATATGCAAAAATGACATGTATAAAAAGTGTAGATCTTGATGAGTTCTAACACCCTTGTGTTCAAAAAAGTTTTCAAGAGGTCATTTAGTGCTCCATTTGATAGAGGTTTGACTTGGTCAAACATTGGTTATTTTAAAAAATTGCACCTTCGAGTCAGTTTTTTTGAAATCTAGATGGTTTCAAATCAGTGTTAGTAACATTCCGTTTGATAGAGTATGATTTTAGAAACATTTAGAAAAAAGAATCACTACATTTGGAGTTAGTATGATAGAGAAAGACTTGTTGGAAAATTTCATTGCAGATTAAAATGAAAAAAAACTTTGGTTCGTGTTCTTGATTTTCTCGCATTTTAAGAATTTTTTCTATTGAAAAATATCAACTCATGTTTGGATCGGTGTTTTCATGAGTGTTTTTATGGTATTTCGTGAGATTAAGCCCTCACGAATGGATTTCGTGGGAGTTTGCTATTTTCGTGAGAGTTCACCTTCACGCAGTGGGCGTTGCCACTAGGTGTTTGCATCGGTGTTTTCATGATCGCTTTTTGTGGTATTTCGTGGGAGTAAATCTTCACGAATAGATTTTGTGAGAGTTTGCTATTTACGTGAGAGTTCACCTTCACGAATGGATGTTGCCATCATGTTAGCATCGTTGTTTTCATGAGTGTTTTTATGGCTTTTCGTGAGAGTAAACCTTCACAAATGGATTTCGTGAGAGTTCACTATTTACGTGAGAGTTCACCTTCACGGTAGATGTTGGCACCGTGTTTCCATTGGTGTTTTCATGACTGGTTGTTATGACATTTCGTGAGTTCCATGAGAGTAAACCTTCACGAAAAAGAGGTGATTTTCATGATGGTACGTGGAGTACTCTCACGAAAACAAGTTTCCATGGCGGGATTTACATCACTCTCATGAAAACATTAGTTTTGTGAGAGTTTATTTTCCACTCTCATGAAAATTCGCCCCTCACGAAATGTCCAGTTTCTGGTAGTGGTATTAAATCAGGCCAAGTAAAGAATAGAGAGATTACTGTTGCAAAATGGCAAGTAGTAAAATAGAATGGTGATGACGACAAAAAAGAAAGCCATTGATCATGAAGTGTAGAAAAATGGGAAGAGACCAAGAGGGCATAGTCGCATCAATGATATGATGTTGATTAGCTAAGACGATCGGACTCAGCTAATCATGAAAAAAGATTGGCGAATCTCATGGAATTTGTGGACAGGCACGGCTTGACAATCTGTAGTGGACAGGCACGGATGACTCAAGTGCAACAGATGTAGTGGAAATAAGAAAAAAAAAAGCCTCAATATAATAGGAACAACAAGCAACAATGAAAGATAGCAACACCAACGGTAATTTGGATCAGAGAACGCAGCAGAACAGAGCACCACTGCAACATGCCCACTTCAACATGCCACCGTAGCAGCAGAACAAAACTGAGGAATCCACATCAGATCAACCAATCCAACGAGGACAAAAACCTGCTACTCATGGAGGAAGCATCCTGAAACGACGGCGATGGAGACTACAGATGACACAATGCTCCCAGATCACGGATCATAGATGAGCGGATGGGAGAAGAAGATGCATTGCATGACATGCTTGACCCGTGATGGCGATTCCCGAACCTGGAGCAGTCGGACTGGATCGCCAGACACCTGCACGACGATGATTCCTACGCGCCTGGAGGAGCCGAATCGTGCAACCAGGTCGCGCGCCTGCTCGACAAGGAGGAGTCGGACCAGGTCGACATGAAAGTTGCTCGTCCATGCTTGTCAGTAGGAAGCTAGGCGACAACTGCAGATGATGGAAATCCCACGGGATGCCAAATGATAGCGGCAGACGATGGAATGTCGCTCCTCCATGGGAAAAGTCCCGTCCACGTGACGAAGCTTGCAGACGAAGGAGACGGCCCCGACAGATGACGAAATAGAAGAAGGCCGCATGGGTCCAATCCGCAACGCACGGACAGGCGGCCCCGACGGATGACGAAGTAGAGTAAACCGGCACGGGTCTGATCTGCAACACATGTGATCCGCAACGGGCTGACAACAAGGCCACGCAGAAAGAAGTCGATCTGCGCAGGAGGATGTTGAGCAATCAAAGTTGATCCGCGCCTGAAGAAAAAGAGCACGGTGGCGATGGGCGCACGGGCGGACAGCATGGCGACTACTGCTGCATACTTGAAAAGAAAGACGTTTAGGACGGCAACACAATCTCAAAAAACAACTTTCACTTATCTTTTTTTATAAAAATATATATTGAAAAATTATATATGTTTATTTTTATGAAAATAATTTTCAACACAAGTCTATTGATATGATTTTCACATTTCCAAACTCAACGACTTAAAAAAGTTATTGATGATTTAGATTTCCAATGTTTGACCCAAACCTTATCCAAAATGTTTTCCATTTCCAATATAGAGGAAGTACAGAGTAAGGATTTGGATTTGACAAGGAACTACTACGGACGACGGCTGCTCCATGATGAATTGACAACTAGACAAGATGAAATTGAAAAGAAGGGGCAAAAAAAGATTGACGAGGTTACCTTAGGAGCAAAGATGAATCCTGGATCTTAGACCTAGAGCCTGGATCTTAGACCAAGAGCTTTGGTACGATGTTATGAATAGAGAAAGACTTAACTGGATTAATAGTATTGAGGCCCTTTGGGGGAGCAATACAAAGAGTACATGAGGTAAACCTAGAATAGGGAGCTAAGACTAATGCCCTTTGATTGTTATACCTTAACATTATAGAGAAAAAAAAAGGTGGGAGTCATATAGGAGCCCACTAAACTCCAAACATAGAAATTTTCTCATCCCCATGTTATGTTTTTGTTGGAGCACTACGGGAAACTGGCTCTGTGCCGAGGGTAGTAGGTTTTGCCAAGTGCCAAATGTCGGGCACGACAGGGCTTTCCATATTGTCACGCTCGCCAAAGGGCGACACTCGGCATCTCATGCTTTGCCAAATGTTCGGCCCTCAGCAAAGACAGCACTTTCGACCGAAAAAGTGACGCTGGATTGAGGGCCGCACCGTAATGCCGCTCGTGTGTAATGCCCCTTTGCCGAGTGCCAATCGCTCGCTCTCGGCGAAGCCTAAAACCTTTGCCCGGTGCACGCCAAGGCGGCACTTGGCAAAGAGGAGAGTTGCCCGAGTGCCATGGGCGGCACTCGACAAACATTTTTCACTTTGACTATAAGGTTTCGTCCGCCACCTCACCTAGGCCGACTCAAAGACGACGGGAAACCCGCCTTTCGGCAAACACGCCGAATGTAAGTACCTTCATTTGCCATGATCCTTGGTTTTGCACCATCGGGGCGGAAGTTCTCCCATTCAGCGTCATTGACCGGAAGGCCCTCGCCCAACGGGCACCCGATCTGCCCCGGGCGGATGTTACGACATCCGCCAAGGAGCCGAATGTCCCCGACATTCGTCAAGTTGCCACAATCTTTTGTTCTTGATCCTCGTGGTTCCTTGGGCCGACCCGCGAGGGGGTGGGCAAGTTCCGGCCTCCCCAACAAGTAGCCCCTCGGGACCAAGGGTGAGGCTATTTTCGTCCCTACCCTTGGTTTCGACCTGCTGGCACAAGAAACCCCCTCAACACGAAAGCTTCATTGTTCCTTTTAGGTGTCGAGTTAAGTGATTTTTTATTCTTTTCTTTTTTTTAAAGTCAAAACGGTAGCGTTGGTTTGTGTGCCCCGAGGCGGATGGGATGCTTTGCCTCGATCGGCGAGCCAATTTAAACTTATTTAGGGCGCCGGGGCGGGCGGAGTTTCCCCCAGCTCATTTGCTCTTCTTCTCGCTGCCCGCGCCCTCCTCAGCTCCCCGAGCTCGAGAGCTTTTCGGCGACATGACTTTCGGAGTTTGAAGGCATTCGTCGACTTCGACCCTCGGAGCTCAAGAGCCTTCGGCGACCGTACCTCCGGGTGAGTTTCTTCTCTTTCTTCTTTTTCTTTTTGGTTGAGCTAGGTGCACGCTCTTTATTTTAGGGTTTCGCCGTTTTGTATTTTGCATTTTAGGTTTCGTTGATTTGATAGAATGTCGGGTTCACCTTTTTTGGGATCCGGCTCTTCATCCAAGAGCTCCGATTCCAAAGCCATTCTTCATCCAAGAGCTCGGGTTCTAATAATGGCTCCTCGAGTCGGATTCGGCGCTGCTTAGGCGCCGCTAACGTGATCAATGCGCGCAACCGCTCCGGTCCATCAACCCTCACTTGTATTCTAGCTCAGAAACCGAATCCACGAGTTCTGAATCTGAAGCCCCAGTGAGCCCTCAAGTTTTGGATGAGATGGATGTCGATATCGAGGGATCCCCTGTTGGAGGAGATGTTGTGGCGGAGCCCGACCCGAGTCTTTTGGCTGCTGCAGAGCATGAAGCACTTTATGGTCTTTGCCGGGGAGGGTCGGATGATGAAAGTTACACGGCGGCCGGTTGGTTACGGGGAGAATCCGGACCTCGGGCCCTTCGTGAGATCTTGGGGCTGGGCGGTCGCGTGGCGTCAGGCGGTTCTAAATGAATATGTACGGAAAGGTTTCATGGACCGGCGGACCCGGTCACTTTGCGGGGCTCTTGCCCGGGAAAGGACCCCCTGAATCTAGACTGGCGAGGCGCTGGTTTTTAAGGATTACTTCCGGGCTGGGTTTCGTCTTCCTTGTGAGGACGAATTCATAGGCGCCGTGCTTGAACGATTCGGTTTACAGATTCATCATCTAACGCCGAATGCGTTCACACGCTGAGGGCATTCGTATGGGCCATGAAGATGATGGGAGCCCCCCTTTGCGTCAAAACCTTCGTTCAATTTTACGCTCTTCACAAGAAGCCGAAGAAGATTCGGGATGTGAGGAGAGAGGAGCACTGCGTTATACGGTTTGGTGGGTATACCTTTATCCCGAAAGGCAACCTTCGTCTTGCTCCGGCGTTCTGCAATAAGTGGACGAAATGGATGGAGTTCTGGTTTTATGCACGTGTCAGTGCTAGAAATGAACAAGAAGCGATTTCGGCGGCCTTGCCAATGAACAGCGTCCTTGAAAGCCGAATGGTGCCTCTGCGAGCGAAATGTCACGCTGCGTTTGTTGCGGATGTCGAAGGAAATGCCGAAGCTTCTCTGGCATTCCTTGCACTTTGGAGAGACAGAGCACTCGAGACCTTGTCGAAGAGTGGATCGCTATGGAGGTTCGCCGTTGAGCTCTCTTGTTAGATTCAACGTCGAATCCCCAAATAATAATTATGAGAAGAATTTGATTCAAGCTTCCATCCCGTCAAGATTTCACTCCAAGAAGGTTTTTCGAGTTTGTGACGTATGAAGGCGATGCGATTCTTGGGATAGTGACTGACCGAGAGTACAAGTTGGCTTGTGAGATCATTGGGGAGAATCCCCGAATCAACCGGGCTTTCGACGCTATGGGGGTGCCCTACCCTCATCGTTTGACGCCTGATGAGGCCAAGACGGAGAGGGCTGCTGCGAAAGGTGGCTTATCGAGGGAAGGCTGTCTGTCTTGATTCGGCTCCTCATGAGAGAGTGAAAAGGCAGAAAACGACTCAGCAAACCGGGCCGAAAGAGCCTAAGGATGTTGAGGTAGGTCGCCTTCTGGCTAAGGTCCCTGGTCTTCGTAGCCGAAAGGTCACATTTGGCCGTACTCGCCAGTTTGGCGTTGTTACTTCGGCCTCGGTATCTTGCTCTTTTTGACCGATGTTTTTGATTAAACTAGTTATCCTTCATCTTTTTTCTTTTGTTGTTGCTTAAGTTGATTTGCTTTCGTCTGCAGGTCATCTCGAGCGATTCTAGTGACATGGCTGGGAAGGCCGTGAAGGACCCCTTGGCCACCCTCAAGGACACCGGGATTTGACCTCCTCCGGTCCTCTCTTCACGAATGTCAAGTGCCCTCGCGGGGCTGCCGCCTGCGCGAATGCTGCGGCTCCAAAGAAGCAAAAGCCGACCAAGGAAGCCCGGTTCCTTCGTCGCCCCGCCGCCTCGTCGCTGCGCCGAAACCTGTCTCCGTAAGTCTCGGTTTTACCGAGTTCATCAAGGATTCCGGCATTTTCAAGGATTGCCTTTTCGGCTATGGCGCTCTCTCTCTCGGAAGCACATCTAGTGATTTCAGGGAGCCCGTTGTATACTCCGAGTTTAGTTCCCCCGAGGAGATGAGCCCGAGAAGGGAGAAGACTTACAAGCTTGCTCGATGTCTAGGAGCGGATTCGACGCCTTGAGAGTGGTGGCGGGGGTGGATCCTCGCAGCCGCCCCTCTCCCTTTGGAGGCCGCCCGTTAGATTCGGCCGACCGCTCCTCCTCCTTCATGGCTCCTCAAACGGAGAAGGAGGCAAGTAAAGACGGAGACCCAGCTCCTCTTCGATGCTCTCAACTTCTATGCCACGGGGGCGAGTTGATCTTTTTTTGTTTTCTCTTTTTGGTCACGAATGATTGTTTCGTACTTTTTTCATTGATTCATATCTTCTTGTTTTCGGCAGTCTATGCTTAGGCGCGAGACCACGGAAAAGAAGTTCCGGGGACAGGCAGCAAGGCCCTTGAGGCGAAAAGGCCAAAGTTGATAAGCCGGCGGGGGACTTGAAAGCGGCCAAGTCGACAACCGGGCGAGAAGGTTGAAACTAAAATTAAGGACACGGAGGCCGAGTTGGAGGGGCGCCAGAAGGCCAACCATTCTCTTTCTCAAGTTTTAGATCAAGAGACGCGAGGTGCGGTATTACGGCCTTGCGGCAGCTCGGCATCTTTCGGGCGACGAAGCCATTCCTCCGCCTGACCGAGCCCCAGGGGAGAGGAGGCTCACCTCGCTCGTGTGGAGATCAATTCTCTACATGGTCGGGTTGAGACGGGGAGAGGTTATGCTTCCCTAGAAACTCTTCGGCCTTCGGGGACGGCTGCCGCGAAGCGGGTGTTCTCACATTGAGGCCATTGAGCCGAATGTGGACCCGCCGTGTATTGGCGTACTCCCGAACCGGCACTCTCGGCAGCCGGCAAATTCTACAAGGAATATTGGCTGAAGGGGGGAAAGGACCTCGCCATGTTCGGGTAGCCGAATCCCGTGCTAATGTGAGTTTGAAGTGTCTTGCTTTGTAGTTCACTTTGTGAGATTCGTTTTTTTAACCTGTCTTGACGAAGCTACTTTTTGTGCTCTGCAGACTGGCTGAAGAGAAGGTGGAGATTCGCACGCGGTGAATGCCTTTGTCGGCCGAATCGGGATGGGCGGAACTCCCGCGACCGGACCGCCCCTCCATCGTCGGAACCCCTCCTCCCCGCCAGACGCCGGTCGCCCGAGGACGACGGCCGCCGAAGATAGGGTAGAGTAGATGTTTGTGTAGTTGTTGTTGGATTCGGCCTTGTTGGCCTTTTGTAATGATACAGATTTTAAGATTTGTTTCTTTACAATCGCATGGCGTGTTCCCCAAGAGGGGACTTCTGGTTTAATGGAAGATTTGTTTCCTTTAAATGTTGAGTGCAACGGATTCGGCGTTAGTGGGGCTTCGTGGCTTAGGGCCGTGGAGAGCCATCCCAACGAAATGGATCATTTCTTTACCTCACGTCGGGAGAGGATCATTCGGCGTGGTCATCGAATGCTTGACTTTTGGAGTACTTTCGTTCCCTCTGCTAGACAGAGAAACTTAGTTCGTGGCGTTTTGCTTGAGCCGAAAGTAGAGATAAGGGAAGAACCCATTGAGCTTCCTAGGCTCCTAGATATAGGTATTGCTCTGTTAAGGATCTCTGGTTGAATAAGCCATGTAAATGACACTTTCGATCAGGAGTGGTTTCGTTTTCTCGGAAATTGTTGTCTTTTACAAGAAACCCCCTCCCCCTTTTTGCGAGGAGACGAAAGTCATGCGATTTGTCGAAAGTGATTTTACCTTTCAATCACATTACGTTTGTTGCATTGCGAAAGTAGGCTTGGTCTACTCTATGGCCGAATACTACCTTCCTTGGGCATTCGGCCATCTTGGAGCTACAGCTTTCTGTCCACTCCTGGGTAGCTAGGATGAGTGGGCGTGCTTGACATTGTTATGTGGCTAGGCTTGGGCAAACGTATGATCTTCTGGCCTTTGTTAGCCGACCTTCTTATGCACTCGACCGGATTCGACCTTGCACATGCCATGCGGCTGAGGATGGATTCGTGCAACGCAGAATGCCGTTTCGGCTTTACGGAGAGCATTCGGGCGCTCGTTTCTGATGTTCGAGCGGGTTGAGCCGTTGTTTCGCTTTAAACCCGCATCTTGTCGGCCAGCATGGGTACTCCTTGCTAGGTCCGAGTTGGTTGACGGGTTTCTCGCGCACTCTCTAAGGGCTCGACCGGTGGACCCCCCACATGGTGAGGCCGCCCTTCATCGGTATTAGATTTGACCCTTCCCTCTCTCGTGGCGAATCGCGCTATCGCTTTCCCCGATTCCTCTCAATCCTAAAGAGCCGAAGCTTTTGGGAGCTGATCCCTCTTCCTTCTCATTTTTGATGGCTACCTAAAGATTGCCTTTTGCAGCTTGTAGCTGTCTCTGAAGGATATGTGACCCTTGGGTCTTCTTTTATAGTGGCCTTAGATGTCCTTTCCTGAATCTTTGGCCTTTATTGTTTTTGATTTACCTAAGATATGTAATGGATGCCTACGGATGTGCAACTTTTATTGATTGCGCCCACCTACTTTTTGTCCTTTTCGGACTTAGGTGGCTTAATCCTCTTGGCTGCATCTTGCTAGCCAACTTGCATTTTTGCATTGAATGCTAATTGATGGCCTGAACTGAGTTTTTTGCCGGTTTCGGTTGGCTTAAACATTTTACCTTTAGCTCTTTTCTTTTTGGGATTGTCACTTTTTGACTTGTTCCCGACCTTCGGTCCTTTTCGACCTTGGTCTTTCGGCTCTCATGCCTTTGTTTGCTGATCTTTTCAGCATATACATCCTTTTCCGGATACGTGATGTGCCGAATGTAGCAAAAGTGATGATGTCACTTCTTGCTTTCGGCTCTTTTCTTTTGCTGCTCGTATGTTTGGGGAAAATGGAACCTTTATAGGGGCTCACAAATCGAATGTTTCGGGGTTGCCTCGTTAAAAACCTCACACCCCCAAAAGGGCTTCCCCATGTGAGGAAAAAAGAGCGCAACCCTATTGTAGCTTCGTGTGTTAATTATTACAAACCATGAAAAGAAAAGAAAATTACAGCTCCCGGCTCAAAGGAGCATTCGCCACGCATAGAACCTGCGGAGATTATCCGTGTTGCATGTGTGGGTGGATTCGCCGCCTTCTTCGTTCGCTTCGTAGCGAAACACTCCGTGCTTGACCATGCTTGCAACGACGAAAGGCCCGCACCATTGGGATCGTAGCTTGCCCCCGCTTGTCGCGTGCGTTTAATCAGCACAAGATCGCCTGGTAGATGTTCTTCCGAAGGATCTTCTTGTCCCTCCAGCTTTGCGTTTCCTTGTGGTAGTTGTCGAGGTTCTTTGCGGCCTGCAACTTTCGGAATTCAGATGTATCAGCATCTACAAACCTTTGAATTTCGGTTACATCGGCTATTTGCGTACGAAATGAGCCTAGCTTGAGCTCTTCGGTGTTATTGCCTCCTCGCCATAGAGTAGGCGAAATGGGGTGAACCCGGTTGCGAGACTTTGAGATGTTGTGGCCCTGCACCGCAATGATCATCTCAAACCGGCCATTTTCCCTTGCTTGCATTCGAGAGAGACTTGGAGACGGCTGAGAAGATTCGGCCATTGGCCTTTTCAACCGCTCCGTTGCTTTGTGGATGATAGACTGATGCGAAAGTCACTTTGATCGAGAGCTCCTCACAAAAGTTCCGAAACTCGGTTGAGTCGAACTGCTTGCCATTGTCCACGGTTATGTAGGATGGAACTCCAAAACGACAGACTATCTGTTGCCATACGAAACTGGTCAAGGTGGTTGAAGTGATTCGAGCCAAGGGCCTTGCTTCTATCCACTTGGTGAAATACTCAAGTGCCACGGCAACGAATTTCACATTTCCCGGAGCTGGTGGTAGTGGACCAACTATGTCAACACCCCAGCGCTGAAGGGGCCAAGTTGGCACTATCGATCTGGTTGGGTTGGATGGTGCATTCTCGCTCCCGGCAAACATCCGCGGTTTCGCATGTCTTCACCAGTTGTTTTGCATCTTCAGCTGCTGTTGGCCAATAAAATCCTTGTCTCATTGCTCTGTGTGCAATTTCGTGAGGTCCCCTATGAGCTCCGCACATTCCTCCATGGATCTCTTCCAGGAGCTTTCGTCCCTCTTCGTCTTTGATGCACTTGAGCTTCGGAGCTACTATACCATCTTTGTATAATTCACCTCTTATGATTGAATAATGCTTTGTTCTTGATTGCATACGTTGCTGCTCATGTTTGGATTCGGGCTCATAGGTGCCTCGCTAAGAATGCGAATATGGGGCTTCTCCAAATATGGCTTGCGATGACATGAATGCTTTTTGGCACCTCTTCTTCATCTCTCGATTGCTTTAACCGAGAGTTTCGGAAAAATACATCCGAGGGGTTGGGATTCCTAATGCCACGCTTTTCGCCAACTCATCCGCTTCTCGCTTTTCACCGCACGGTATATACTTTATTGAGAACCCCGCGGCTTCTCCATTGATCTTACCGCCGTAGATATCTGATGAGAACTGGCTCCCCTCGCTGTATACTCCTTCTCACAATGTCCACCGACCACCCGAGTCTCAATGCGAATGATGCATCTTTTAACTCCCATAGCCCTTAGCTTTTGGAGTGCTAGCGAAGACAACCTTCGTACTCGCTATATTGTTGGTGCTTGTGAACTCGCAGGCTGCCGCTGCGTCCGATGGGCGGTCCTCGTTGAGGTGTGAGAATTGCGAAACCCCAGCCCCTTTATCGCACCGAGCTCCATCACGGTATGCTGTCCGTGGGTTCGTCAAAACCACCGACCGGATCGGCAAAGCGGGTGTCCAATCTCGCTATAAAATCCGCTATCGCTTTGTGACTTTATTGCTGATCTATGCTCATAATCGATCACGAATTCGTTGAGCTCGGCCGCCCACTTCCCAACTCTCCCGACAAACTTCGCTGTTTCGAGAACAAAAATCTAATGGGCTGAGAAGAAATAAAGCGGATCTTATGGGCTGAAAGTAATGTCTTAGCTTTCGGCTAGCCATCAGGACTGTGTAAGCTATCTTCTCTAGCTCTGAGTAGTTGAGCTTTGCTGTCGAAAGGGCCTCAGATACATAATAGACGGGGAACTGTTTGAGCTTGTTTTCATGTTCTTTCTCCTCGACCAGACTGCACTTATCGCATCGGAGATGCTGCCAAGTATAACAGTAGAACCGCTTTTGGGGATGGTTTCGTCATGGTTGTCAGGTTGGTGAGATAATCTTTGAGCTCTTGAAAAGCCTTTTGTTGCTCAGGCCCCCATTCGAACTTGGTACTATTCTTGAGTACCCCTGAAGAAAGGCAATCCTTTTTCACCGATCTTGATATGAACTCGCTAAGGGCTGCTAGCCGCCCAGTAAGTCGTTGAACCTTCTTTCGGCTGTCTGGTGGCTTCATGTTGACGATGCTGAAATCTTGTCTGGATTCGCCTCTATGCCTCTGGCTGATACTAGGCATCCCAACATCTTGCCCTTTGTGATCCCAAAGATACATTTCTCCGGGTTTAGTTTGAGCCCACTTCGCCGCAAGTTTGCAAAAGTTTCTTTCAGGTCATCGATGTGAGATTCTTTCGCGTTGTTTATTACTACTATGTCATCCACATATGTCACCAGGTTCTTCTTCTTCTTTTGCTCCCTGAACACTTCATCCGACATTCTAAAGAAGGTGGATCTGGCATTCCGCAGCCCCTCAAGCATTCGCTTGAAATAGTACGTCCCCCCTGGAGTGATGAAGCTTGTCTTCTCTTCATCTTCCTGATTCAAGTGAATTTGATGATATCCGAAAAAGCGCCGAAAGCGGACTCATTCTTTCACAACCCGGCCGGTCGATCAAAGTATCTATTCTCGGGAGAGGGTATGGGTCTTTCGGACATGCCTTGTTTAGATCAGTGAAGTCTACACACATTCGCCACTTTTTGATGTTGGGATCAGATGTCTTTTTCTGGACCATTAGTACATTTGCCAGCCATTCTGGATATTGGATGTGCCTTATGACGCCCGCAGTGCATCCGAAAGTCTTTGAACTTCGGCCGCCGCCGCGTACTTCGCTCTTTCGGATAACTTTCTCAATCTTTGTTTCTTGGGTCTCAAAGTTGGTATGACACTCAGATTATGCTGGGCCAGGCTTCGGCTTACTCCTTTTAGGTCCTCTGCTGACCATTCAAACACATCGGAGTTGGAGTCAAGAAATGCAGACAACTGAGCTGCTTCGTCAGGTTGGAGCTCAGATCCAATTATGATCTCTCTTTCTGGACCTGTGGTGGATATTGGAACCCTTTTAGTGGATTCGGCTGATTCCACTTTCGGCTCTTTGGCTTCCTTTGGGTTGTGTTCCGAATCTTCTTCTTTGTCTTTATCTCTTTCAATCTCCATTACCTCATTGATCATGCTGTAGCCAGGTATTGGCTTTGCATCTATTCTCCGGGCTGCCTCTTGGTCGCCCCAAACGGTTACAACGCCGAATGGGGATGGTATTTTCATACACAAGAAACTTTGCTTGATCACCGCCTCGAACTTGCTGATGACACCCCTGCCGAATATCACCGCGGTATGCGGGTAATCTATGTTGACTATGTCGAATGTGATTATCTCGGTTCGGCATAACCCAACCTCACCGAAAGTTACTGCGATGTCTTTCTTTCCTATCGCATCTATCCTCTTTCCTCCGAATCCGAACAAGGAATTACCAGCTGGCTGTAGCAATCGACGGTCCATATCCATGGTTTGGAAAGCTTTGATGAAACGATATATCCGCTGAACTGCCATTGTCTATCAGGATGTTGTGAAGTGTGAACTTGTCGACATGCGCTGTTGCCACGAATGCATCTGTGTGCGGGTAATCTCTTACCCGAAAGTCACTTTCATCGAATGTGATCGGTACCATCGACCATGCTGGCCTGTTCAAGGGCATCCTTGGTGTTATCGTGTGAACTCTTCTCACATAATCTCTTACGGCTCTTTTTGTTTTCGTGCTCAAGGTTGGATCCGCTTTGTGATTGCGTAGATGTGACCCCTCGAGATGGGAGAACCGAGTTCACCAACCCTGTTTTCCCGACTTGTTTCAGGCTTCATTTGCACATTCTGCTGCGATTGGTCCAAGTTTACCGGGGAAGATGCTGCCATTGATGGTGGCTGAGCCTGTGGGGCATAACCTGGGTAGTTCCAAGAGTACTGGTTATGGTGAGCTGGAAGCATCGGAGCCTGATGCGTTAGCGGAGGTGGTGGTGGTGGCTGGATGTTCTGATAGCCAAAATAAGCATTCGACTGGGTGCCTGTTGTTTCTCTCATGTTATATACGTGTTTTGGAGCCCGGCTACCCTATGTACTTTCGTCCTTTGACTTCTGATCTTTGGCCATCTGCCCATACTTGAAGTCTCGGCTGAAATGACCCATGTTTTCGCCAAGAAATGAAGCAAAGATGGAACCTTCCGGACCATCTCGACCTCGCCACACCCTCGCCCCTAGAGCTTCGGCCACCTCGATTGGACCGATTCCCCCAGAGGTTGAAGTGTCCCCCGAGACCGGTTCTTGGTTGGGTTTCGGGCGTCTGCGTGCGAATCCTCTTGCACATTGTTGATGTGGCGAGGAGTCTTGCCACCCCTTTGACCATTGCTGGTGTTTGGATGTGGCGATTGTTGCTTCTCATCCTTTCTTTGCCTTTCTTCTCTTTAGGCCTTCTTCGGACTTGGCGAACTTCTTGATTTGGTCGTATAACTCGGTCGGGGTTTTTGGCTCTTCTCTGCCTAGAACTGCAGCACATTGGACGATAGCCATGCCCTCAATTCTTGCAAATCACTACTTCATCCGAGACATTAGGCGTCCGTGTGCACGTAGCTGCACAATCTTCTCTCTAAGTATTGAGTCAACGACTCTCCATCCTCTTGCTTGAGCTTTAGGAAGTCCGGGTTCCCTTTTTTTCAAAGCGCAAATCCCTCAAAGGTGATGATCACCTGTTCTCTCAGTTTGTTTCCGCCTTCTTATCGAGAGGACGGCGTGCTATGTACCATTCATGCGCGATGTCCTCTACCGCCATTATGAGAGATTTTGCCAAGGTAACCGATCCCCCCGCCCGAATGTACCGCTGGGCTTCATAGCTTGCGATGAACTTTCTTGGATCCGATTTTCCATTGAATGATGGTAGCCTAGGCTTATAACCCACCGCCATGGGCTTAGCTGTAGTTCGGACGAAAGTGGCGAAGCCGACCGACTTCCCTCCCGCAATGAAAGTGGTTCTTGCTCCCCCTTGTGATGTCACTATGTTTCTCTCATCTGTGATATCTCCCGTAGCGCATTCTCTTTTTCAATTTCAGCGAGCCTTAATCGCTCCCTTGCGAATCCTCTCTCCGCCCTGGCTCGTCGCTTCTCATCATTGCCTCTTTCTCGAGCCCCTTAGCTCCCCTGAGCTCGCCTTGTCTAAGGCTCGCCTTCAATTAGCCCGGCGCGCTCTTCTTGTTCATTACCCGGTGCCTCGATGATCTTCTCGCGCGTTTGCCGCCGGCATTGTCTTCATCTTCGGAGGGTCGGAGCCTCCTCGCCGGAAATCCCCGCGGTCGAGCCCCTCGACCCGTGGCGGCGTCTTCCGCGCCATCCCGGCCTTGGGCGGCCGGCGTGACCCTCCACCGGGAGGGTCCGATGGTGGATCCGCCGGGAGGAGATCCAGCGCTCGAGCGCCGCCGCCTTAGGCCTCCCGCGCTGCTGGAGCCATGGGTTGCCCGCACAACCACGGTGGCGCCAATGTTGGTGTAGCCCCTAAATAGGCTACCCCCCGGAAGGACGAATCACTCAACTGTTAAACTCGGCGCACCAAGGTGCACGCAAATTCGAACACTCCTTTTATTGATTCTCTCCCTATTTACAAAGCCCCCTTGGGGGTCTATTTATAGTCCGTAGACTATTGCAATTCCAATTTTACCCTTCTACCGACCCTAGGTCTCAGCGCTTCCCGCCAACGATAAGGGGCAGGACGGTACTTTCCAGCCTCGTGGTTGCACCTACCCCCGGTGAGATGCCTGGCGCCGTGCCTGGGTAACCTGCAAGACAAGACAAAAAGTCACCAGGCTTCGGACCGCTCCGGCAGGACGGTCGAAAGCAACCGGTTTCGTCCGTTCGGGCCGAAACTTATCAGATCCGACCTGATGTTTCCCCTGAAACTGTTCGTGGCATTCGGCATGACCCGCCGAATGTTCAAGCATTCGCCTCGCGCATCGCAGACCCCCTCGTAGGGTAACTTGACGAAAGCTTCGATGTTTCGCCCCCTCTTGACCGGAAGTCACCGCCTCGCCCCCCCGACCGCCTAGTAGACCTGGTTTAGCCGAAGCCTAGAGTTTCGCTAAGTTGGCCGAGAGCCCCGGGGATTTCGTCCGCCACCTCACCTAGGCCGACTCAGACGACAGAAACCCGCCTTTTCGGCAAAACACGCCCGAATGTAAGTACCTTCGCTTTGCCATGATCCTTGGTTTTGCACCATCAGGACGGAAGTTCTCCCATTCGGGCGTCATTGACCGAAGGCCCTCGCCCAACGCTGGCACCCGATCTGCCTTGGACGGATGTTCGACATCCGCCCTCGCGGAGCCGAATGTCCTAACATTCGTCAAGTTGCCACAATCTTTTGTTCTGATCCTCAGGTTCCTTGGGCGACCGCAGGGTGGGCAAGTTCCGGCCTCCCCCAACATGCGCCAAACAAGTCAATTCACTTTATGGGGTGAATCATTTTTAAATTCTATATAAGTTTTAAATTTGCCCAAAAATTTTTTCTCTATTGATTCATCAGTTTAATCTCTTCTTGGAGTTCATTACGCTGTAATCATGAACGTACTGCTACATAAGTTCTTTTCTGTATGTTTGCTTTTAACTATTGAGAGTTTTGTTGTTTGTCTTGCTTGAGTTGAATTACAGTTGGATTTATGAAATTTTATATCAGAGTAAATGATTTGTCAAGGGTTTGATAGTAGTGTTCCAGAAATAATATCCCAAACCATAATGTAATGTAGATTTTTAATTATAATGAAACCCTTTAACCAAACTGTACCACTCCATCTGAATAATTAATAATGCCGTGATTTCTTACTGTTTGAAATACTGCTGCAAAACATGAAGACTCAAGATATCATGGTTCACTTAAGCACATAAGCACTGGTTAGTAAACCAAATACTATTCTCTAGTTGTTGAAACATTGAACCAGCTATTAGCTAGGAAATCTAAATGTCAAAACCACACCGACAAATAGCTTGGTCATAGGAGTCGGACTGAACAGATAAAGAGGATGATCACTGATAGTATAGTGGTTCCCATGACGAAGGTGGCTTTGCTTTTTATGGCATATATTTCGTTACTCTGGTCTTGAAACCTGCACAAACATGAGAAGCATGATAACCTAACGGGGCACACTGTGAGATAGTAAAACATGGAAAGAATCCATACAAGAATAGAATTCTGTGCATAAGAATTTACTTCTGAAAATAAACCATAAGCTAATTACTCAAATGTTTTGTTGGGATGGAGTATCATTGATATCTAAGACAACTACTCAATAAGTCTCAACAAATATAAACGCTGCCTTAGAGCGTTACATTCTTGAAATTTGACATCATTTTTTTAATACGATATAGAAATTTTGCCATCATTTTGAAAACATAGTGTAAAGTAGCGCTCCATAAATTACTATAATTCTCATCTTGGTCAGGAAACTATAAAATTGTGTACCTAGGTCTCTAAACTATTTTAGCACACCAATTTTGGCTCAAAGCAGCCACATGATAACAAATTAGCTTTTGTGGTACTTCAGAATGGAACCACATGTGGGTTCCTAGCTCGTAAGTACAAGGTTAGTACACCTATGTACCCAAACTATGATTTTGCAATGGTCCCAATCTATTTGCATACTCTATCTCAGCCCAAAATAACCCCAAAATACTGCATCATTGTCGCCTAGCTCGCTGGAGAGTCTTGGAGCAAAGGTTCATTCTTGACCGCCTTATCATCCACATGCAATCTTGTTGTGGCAATCCACGTCATGGTGCCACATGCCATGCTAGTAGCACAATGTGACTAGGTTCAGATAGTTTTTTCATGCATACATGTCCTTGTAAAAGACTACCTGCATGATCGACCACCCAAAGTGGCAACCATTCATTCTATGTTGCATTGTCCAAAGAAACTATAGTTGAGAACCCTGCATATATATAGCTCATTCTAGTGTGCATGGGCAAAATTTTGTTCTTGGTGAATGCTTTGACACTCGCTATGGCCAAACCATACTATGAGTTTAATTTGTTAGCTGCACATAGGTATCTTCTTTTGGACAATGCAACATAGTCACTGATGATGCTTGCTTGAGTGGGTCATCCACAATTGACGCATAGATGCTTTCGACCGACGTTGTAGAACATCAATTGATTTTGGACCTTAGATTTCAATTTCCTAGTCAAGTTATCAAGCTGTGAGACTGAGTAAAAGTTAAGGGGGCAGCCATGCAATTATAAGCTGTGCACCCATGACCCATATATTGCTTCTGTGCAGGAAAATCGTACCAGCTAATTTCCAGTAATGTGCAGTGACTGCTTTGGACCCGGATTGAGGCGCTTATTTAGTTTAGCAACTTATATTGGGTTGAGGTGGAAAAGTGACGGTTGATTTGGAACTACTTCATCCAAACTAATATATGTTTTCCTACTCAAAGGAACTACTTTTATGTGTGTATGTCAAGGGCCTTGTCGTCTAGGGTAGGAGGCCCCCGGCTACGGAGCTTGTAGCGGCAGTCCTCGTCTTCTCTGGTGAGGTTCTACCCCCACTACCGCAGGCTTAGGGTTTAAAGAGAAGAAAGTAGGGAATAATGATCTTGCTTAATCCTCAAGTGTTCTGATTACAAGAATATATGGCCAATGGCCCAACCGAATGGAGAAGGCTCTCCTTGATTCTAGGAATTACCAAAACAACTAATTGAGCTAAGTTTCCTCCTAGCCACACGACTCCGGCTCCTCCAAATACGACTGTATGGCGTACATTGCGGGCGCACTCGCGCCCGCATACGGGCGACCATACACGCAGCTTATGTTTGATTTGTTGGTTTATTGGCTACTAGCCAGCAAATGT
Source organism: Hyparrhenia diplandra (assembly GCA_015847255.1). Taxonomy (NCBI): domain Eukaryota; kingdom Viridiplantae; phylum Streptophyta; class Magnoliopsida; order Poales; family Poaceae; genus Hyparrhenia; species Hyparrhenia diplandra. The sequence continues at coordinate 130,600 of JADLZK010005602.1, read as the reverse complement.
AGGCTAGGCAGCCTAGACCTGGTCCCGCAAATGTGAGCCCGGCTGCGGCGAGCTCCCGTTTGGTTGGGTGTATTTCTGAGATAGAATCACCGTAGCTGAACATGGGTAAGTTTACCCCTTATGAACATGGGTAAGATAGAATTGGGAGCATGCATCTCCGTCGTCGTCAATTCCTTCCGTTCATGCTTGTCCTCCTCCCATCGACATCCCAAAGACACATCCAAAGATCAAGGTGGCAAGTATCGCTGCTCTTCCCGACCGGACCACCACCACTCGGCGATGAGCTACAGCTCACTACCACCACCACTTCTCGAGCACGGCGACGCCCGGACGAGGGCTCCAACGCTGGACAGCGCGCCGACGCAGATGAGGGCGGCCAGTTAGGCCGAGCGAGACACGCGAGCCTCAGGAGGCGCGTGACGTGCTGTAGTTGATGAGGTTGGCGAGGAGCACCCCGAGCGCAAAGGAAGAATTGGTATCCCGCTAGACATCTTGGCGAAATAGGGGAGCAGCCTGCAGACCACGGGGCTCGGGCTTAGCGGGACTGCTGCTCCGGACGCCGTTGCTCCCAATGTCTCATGTCAGAATGACGAGGATCTCCATGTCCATCTCCGACGAGCACCTCCACCGGGGAGGGAGTGCGCTTTAAATCCTCGCGTGGATGTGCGTGAAGATCTCGGACGGAGTGGGAGGAGGAAAATGACAGTGCAAAATGCGCCGGCAGATCCCGCAGACGCACGGCCCGCGAGGCCCCGGCCGCTGGCGATCTTGGACGGGCGCCGAGGAGAGACACATGTCAAACTTGGTCGACGAGGAAGAAGGAAAGGGGAGCAGCGGTGCGGGATGTGATGGGGAAGGCCGGAGGTGAGATGAAGCGGGCCGGGAGGCCGTAAAACCTGGCCGGGTCCATTTTCTTGAAGCATGGCTAAGGCCTGTATGGAGGCCCGGTGGAGCCTGGCTACCAGCCCGAACAAGGCCAACCAAACGCCCATTTTTGGCCTAGGCTGGCCTGGCCGGGCTGGAGCCGGCCAACCAAAGAACTCCGGCATCTCTCTCCCCATCGAAGTCTAGCTTGTCCTCAAGCTGAATGTCTCGAAACCCGGTGCGGAAGTCATCGACGTCTTCCTAGGTTGCGACTCTACCAGTTTGTCGTGCGGTGGATGAGCACTTAATGGACACCACGCGCCAAGCGAGCACGCCGGTAGGTGACTAGCCGGTAGTTCATGTCGTAGTGGTGCTTCTGCACCACCACCGCCCGCCTCCGTGCAAAGAGCGACATCGGGCGAGGAAGGCCTCTTGTGCCTCCATCTCCTAGGCGACCGCTGCAACCCGCTTCTCGCACGGCTTGTAGGAGCGAATGGAGGGCGGCTCACGCCCATAGACCACCCGGAATGGAGTGTTGCGTTGGGAGGACTAGTAGGTCATGTTATAGATGTGTTCAGCCCACGGGAGCCAATGGACCCATTGACAAGGGGCGATCACTGGTGAGACAGTGTAGGTACATGAAGATGATGTAGTTAGCCACCTCTGTCTGCGGGTGGAACGCCAAGGACATGTGCAGCTTGGTGCCCATGAGTCGCATCAGTTCACTCTAGAACGTCAAGGTGAACACTAGGTCATGGTCAGACACGACGGACTGCAGCACCCCGTGAAGGCGGACGATGTCGGTGAAGAAGGCCTGCATCATAGACTCGGCGGTGTACGGATGCGCCAAGGGATGAAGTGGCAGTACTTGCTGGAATGATCGACAACGGAGAGGATGACTGTCTTGCCGTGCACCCAAGGAAGTGCCTCCACAAAGTCGAGGCCGATGTCTACACAGATGACGGAGGGAACTGGCAAAGGATCGCAACAAGTCGGTTGGGTGCAAAATTCCGATTTGTACCACTGACATGTCGCACACACCCACACAAAATCCTACACCAAACGCCTGATGTTTGGAAAATGAAAGTCATGGCACGGTGGTAGAGTATGGTGGACGCCATCCTTCCCGTCGCCGTGGACGGCGGCAAGGAACTACCGGTGGAGTGGTGAACCAAAGTGGGGATGTAGTGCCAGCAAGAACCTTGTCATGGATCGTGACCAGGGCCGGATCCATGTCAAAGACGTGCGATGAAGTCGAAGCAGGACGTCAAAGTAGCCAACAGCTCATTGTCCTCAGTGTCGCGGCGAGAGAGTGCGTCTGCCATGACGTTTGTTGCGTCGGGCCTTTAGTCGACGTAAAAATCAAAGCAAAAAAGCTTTCCGACCCAGCAATGTCACAGATCGTGGCGAGGCGTTGGTCGAGGAGATATTTTTAAGTTATAGTTGTCTTTTGACAACAAAGCGTCGCCCCCAGCGATACGGCTGCCCGTGTCGGACCGCCGACGATGCCGATGAGCTCTCTCTCTTAGGCCGCGAGAGTGCGAAGGTGAGGGGCGATGGGGTTGCTGTAGAATGCCATCAGGTGGCCGTCCTAGATGAGCACGGCGCCGAAGCCGTGCGACGACGTGTCACACTCGATGACGAAGGTCTTCGAGAAGTCCGGTTTGGTGAGGACCACTACTACATAATTGATTTTACTGGAGTGTTTGGAAAATGATTTTCCATGGCGGGCTAATAAAAACCGCCACGGTTAATATCTCGATTAACCGTGGCGGTTTAACCGTGTGGGCTTTTTATAAAAACCGCCATGGCAAATGAAGCCCAAACACCCCGCAAATGAAGCCCACGTCGGCCCGTTATCATGGCTCGTGTATATATACTGGAATTAGGGTTTGCACTACTCATTCACTCACTCCACCAACTCTCTCTCTCTCATTCCTCCCTCTCTCGGATCCCTTCTCTCTCAACCCGATGACACTCGGTCCTCCTCAGATCTTTGGCGCTTGTCCCCTTCCTTCGAAGCGGCACGCGGGCGCTGGGCGCAAGGAAGGCCGGCGGGCGAGGGGCGCGGCGTGAGCGACGGAGGCGGCGGCGATGCGCGCGGCGGCGAAGCGGACGGGCGGCGAAGGGCGGGCGGGCGGCGAAGCGGCGCTGGCGCGGACGCGAGTGGCGAAGCCGCGCGGTGGGACCGCGAGCGGCGGCGGCGGGCTACGAGCGGCGAAGCGGCGCGGCGGCGAGGCGCGCGCGCCGGCCGCTCGCCGCGCGGCGGCGTCCCTCCCGGCGATGTCAACCAGCGGATCCACGCGGGCGGCGTACGGATCCGAGCGGTGGGGCCGGACATGGTGGCTGCGGATCCCGACCGCGGCCGGATGCATCGGGCGGCGGCCGATCCACCGTAGCCCGGATCTGAGCCCGTTTGGAATGGTGCCCACGGATGTGACCCGGTCTCCATTGTGTCGCAAAAAGACCGCCACCGAAAATGCATCATTTTCTATGACCCTAGCTTGGTGGCGAGGCGGAAAACCCGCCATCGAAAATGGATTTTGCCCGCCACCGAAAAATCATCTATCTAGTAGTGGACTAGGGCCGTGGTGACCACGGCCTTGAGGGCAACGAACGTCGTCGTCGTGTCATCCCATGAGAAGCCGTCCTTCTTGAGGAGGTCCATCAATGGGGTGGTGACCATGCCGTAGTTATGCCCAACTTGTGGTAGTAGCCCGCCAAGGTGAGGATGTCGCGCACCACCCGTGCCGAGCGGGGTGCCGCCAGCTTGTGGATGGCCTACACCTTGGCGGATCCATGGCCACGCACGGTGCCGAGATCACATGGCCGAGGTAGGCGATGGAGGAAGCACCGAAGGCAAACTTGGTGTGCTTGATGAAGAGGTGGTTTTGACGCAGTTCGTCGAGGACGGCACGGAGGTGACGAAGGTGATCTGCCCAGGTCTTGCTATATATAAAAATGTCATCAAAAAGACATGAACGAAACAATGGAGGAAGGGGCATAGTACATCATTCATGAGTGCCTGTAATGTCGCTAGGGCGTTGCCAAGCCCAAACACCATCACAAGGAACTCGTACAACCCGTCGTGGCTGCGAACCGTCATCCTCTGCATGTCCTTCGGCCGCATGCACACTTGGTGATACCCGGACTGTAGGTCCAGCTTGGAGAAGAACCGAGTACCGTGGAGTTAATCAAGAAGTTCGTCGACCATAGGTATGGGGAAGGCGTCCTTGACCATGAGCACATTCCAGGCGCGATAGTCCATGCAGAAACGCCTTGAGCCATCGGGCTTCTTGACGAGGAGGGCCAGCGACGAGAACGGCAAATCGCCGCGGGCGACCATCCCTTGCTCGATCATGGTGGCACACCGCACTCCACCTCGCCCTTATGGGATGCCGGTACCGTAGGGTCGGATCGCACCGGCCGCGCCCATCTTGAGGGTGATGTTGTGGTCGTGCACGTGCTTGGGGAGCACGTAGGTGGGCTCAATGAAGAGTGGCCCAAAGGAGTCCAGGAGTGCCTCTAGGAGCATCTTGCCCGCGGTCGTGGTGCCTGTGGTCGGGCGCTGGACAAAGGCATGCCCGACCAGCAGATGGCTTGTCGTTGGTGCTAGAACATCGCGGCGTCGGGCCGACGAGGTGCCACACGATGGGCCCCAATGCACCAAGCCACCAAAAGCCGAGGACGATGTCATACCCGCCAACGACATGACAAAGAGATCGGCCGGAAACGAGGCGCCATCGATGATGAGGGGCGTGTTGCGGATGATGCCCACGGATGTGACCCGGTCTCCATTGGCGACCATGGTCGAAGGCGGGCTGCTGCCGCTGCGCCAGGCCAACGCCATGCCGCACGCCTTCGAGATGAAGTTGTCGTCGTCGCGAGTCGAGGAGGGCGACGAGGGAGGTAGAACCGGCGCGATGGCGACCGCATGGTGTCGGGCCACGTACCTCATCCGTAAAGAAGCGGGCGCCTCGATCGTGTTCCTCAGCGCTCAACACCATCGGCGTCGAGATCTCCACCCCGTCGACGAAGAAGATGCGCCCGATAGAACTGTTGGCCACGAATACTTTTTTGTTACAATTAAAGCATAATCCGAGGCGACGATGTTCGGCCTGTTCCTCGGCGACAGGCACTTGCCCTCACCTTTGGGCAGGGCTACAACCGTCAACGACACGGGAGCGCCAAGAGCCGTGGGGCCGCTCGAGGAGGCGCGACACCGGGGCGACAAAAAGACCTCACAAATATTGGCTCCATCAATTCCACTTTATCGCGCCAAGCTCATAGCCACCACAAGCAAATGTGGATTGTGGATGCACACCGTGTGGCTCAGCCGGGCGGAAGAAGGCCGCCCGTGAATAGCTAGACACGCCGGACTTCCTCCAAATGGACCGACACGAGGTAGGAGCACCTAGAAGCTATTCGGTACTCCTTGATGGTTCCCGCATCGGATTCGGGCGAGCTCGATTCGAACAACGGCGCAAAAAAACAGGGGTGACCAAAGCATAGGTGGAGGAAGTCCTTAAAGCGGCTCTACTGGGGAGTACACTCGTCCTTAAAGTGGCTCTACTGGGGAGTACCACAATTGGGCCACGTCCTCCAGTTTGTATGAAGCCATCGATACCTTCTCCTCCTCCATGATGTGTTGCTGATGGAAATAAGATTCACATCTGTTGATGAAGATCAAGGGATCGGTCTTGCCATCATATTGGGGGAAGTCCAGCTTTTGGAACTTCGACAGTTGGTCATTGTGATGTTGCCCGTCAGACAAGGAGGAGGCTTCTCCTTGTCCTTCTTCAACGTCAAACTGTAGGGAGGCGATCGTGCCGGTGAGGCTCTTGACCATCTTGGCGAGGTCGGCATTGGAGGGATCCAAATGGATGAGGTTGTGGAGAAGGTGGCTGATGTTGGGGATAGCGGAAGGTTGAGTGGTCGCATGGCGGCTGGGAAAGGCACAGAGGAGTCGGATGGTTCGGCAGAGCGGGAAGGTGAGGATCGGCGTGACCGTGATACCAGGTTGTTAAGGGCCTTGTCGTATAGGGTAGGAGGACCCCCACCGTCGTCTTCTCCGGTGAGGTTATGCCCCTCTACCGTAGGCTTAGAGTTTAGAGAGAAGAAAGTAGGGAAAGATCTTGCTTAGTCCTTAAGTGTTCTAATTACATGAATATATGGCCAATGGCCCAACTGAATGGAGAAGGCTCTCCTTGATTATAGGAATCACCAAAACAACTAATTGAGCTAAGTTTCCTCCTAGCCACTCGACGCCGCCTCCTCTAGCGCACGACCAGCGAGCTCAACCACGCGACGTATGTCGCGGGCACGCCTGCGCCTGGCATACGCATACTGGGACTGTACATGACGGGGTAACAACTAAAATATTATGAATTAGGTCAGCTATTTCTATTCTCCAAAACAGGGCTACCTTCATTTAACTCGAACCGTTGGTTCAAAGCTAAATTTCTTTTAATATATGTTGACTCCTTGTTTCATTACATTATTTGCAGAATATATGTATGGAAACAGTAAACATGAAGGGCTTTTCTAAACTCATGTTTGTGATAAAGCATGGTATTGTTTTCAGTGTTTTTGTTTATACTTTTATAGTATTCTACCATGTTTACCATGACAAAATATTGTGTTGCTACCATATACCTAATATAAAACATACAAATGTAGAGTAAAAGCAGAGTAGATTGTCATCTTACATATGTTGAGCGTATCCAGCAGATTCAGGATGTTAACAGATATTGCATTGACACCTTCACAAATGATCTGGACTATCTGAAGGTGTTGCGATATTTTGGTTGATGTCACTTTTGCATCAGGGTATCCTTTAATTTCCACTTTGTATTTGCCATCCTGCGGTTCCTGAAATGAAGTCACCAAGTTCAATCAGTAATAATTCACTACAACTGAGTCAGAAGATTAACCATGGATCCCCATTTAGAAATAGTTTACCTTTTTTAAAATAAGTGTGAGCTTCTCTAAAAGTGGTGCATGTTCAAGCATACACTCTAGGACAGTGCAATCTGCAGGCTCACGTGAGTATCTCTCAATGAGTTCTAGGGTCTTCAAATTGGAAAAAGTGGGGCACCACCTCAAATCCCTTCTGAAAATATACTGGACAGATTGCACACAAAAGGAAAAGGAAGATAGCAAGTGAAAATTATTTTCATCTGGACTACAAAAACATGTAAAAATTACTTAGGAAGTTCAGATGGAGGGAATACAAGAATGTGTAAATATATAATTTCTAACTGGAAATATGTATAGTTTAACTGTGAATAATCAACAAGGATGAAAGACATATATGCTTGTGTACCGTACCGTTGGGCCATCAGCTATCAGCACTAGATCTCTAGCTTGTGCTAAACCTTCAAGGACCACACACTTTGTGGTATTTTGTCTAGCATAATCACCTGAACCTCCTTCATCTTCATCGCTATCAGAATCAATATCTGAAGTGTTACCAGCCTGTGTAACGTGATAACAAGCCATTGGATCTTCACAATGGCACATATCGTAATATGCGTTAATCGAAACCTTTGCCCACACCAACTCTGGCATTCTCTCCAGCACAGGTGTCCTGACATTGTGGAGATGCAGCCAAAATGAGACCACACGTGGAACACAAATCTGAATGCGTTTCTGATCTTCTGAAGGATAACCATAACAGGATCTGATGATGAGATGTTTAAGTGACATGGACGTAATCTTCCTCAGATCATCCAACATGCAATCTTTAATCTCCAGATGCTCCAAGACAGGACAGCCATCCAGGTTGAGGCAACGAAATGGGAACCCTGCCCTTGTAAGCTCTAGCCTGGTCAAGTGCCGCGAGACGAGGAGCCTGTTGTTCAGGAGCAGATAGGCATCATTGTATCGAGATGTGTCAATCCGGAGCATCTGGATTTGACATTCCAAGACACGGCAGATCCATGTGTTTATGATGGACATGTCCTCGCTGTCAAGGTTATCATCCCAATACTCCCAATCCTCCGGTTCAAAGCTGATATCGCTCGCGTCGAGGGATGCGACGTTGAGCCCATCGAGGCGGACGTGAAGCAAGCGGTCCACGAATTGCCGGATATCCTTCACGGACTGCACGGACAAGCCCGTGATGAGAAGGCGTCTGGTGGATTTCCAGACATGGCGCCAGGTCCGCGCGAGGACGCAAGTTCGCACGGCCTCCTGCGCCGGTAGAAACGACAGGATGTGCTCCTGGATCTCCTTCGGGAGCTTGCTGATGCGGTCGGCATGATCGATCACTGGAGGAGGACGTGCGGGGTCGATCACTGGAGGAGGATGTCCCGCGGCAAGGGCTTTTTCTGGCGTCTCGTCAGAGGCGCCATCGCGAGAGGATCAGAGCACCTGCGAGGGACAGAAACTACCATGAGTGGTGGACTGGATCTTTTGGAAGGCACAGGCAGGAACGAAATGCAGACAAGATGATGACTAGTACAAAGAATGCGGAAAAACCTTCGAACGAGACAGAGTGAATGCAGGATCCCCAATCCACGACGGAGGAGAGATGCTTCAATCACTTCTCCTCGATGATGCAATCATCGCTTCAGACTTTAGAGAGAGAGAGAGACAGTTGCGGCTGTAGGGTTTGGCGATTTACCCTTCTGTAAAAGCAACATCCCGTCAATCCCCAAAAATATGGTCAATCAGGCTGGGCCTTTTTTTTTTTTTTTTGCGTTAGAAATCAGGCTGGGCCTTTGGTATGAAATCAGGCTGGGCCTTTGGTATGGATCAGCTTGCACGTTCATGTTGTGCTTGTAGTTGTGTATACTGGGGAGTCCAAAAAAACTTGTGTATATACTGGGCACGCTATAGAGCCCAATCAAGTTTACGCACTCCTATGCTCTAATGTGGTGAAGGAACTGACTGGCAAGTGAAGTCTGCCCGTGTTCTTGTGTGGGAATATACGGAATTCCCCGCGCATTGCGTTGGGAATTAAGAAAAAAAAAATGCAATGATTATAAAAAAGAGTTTCATCTTATCATCTCTTCTTGATAGAGACATGAGTCGAATACAGAGAGTGCAAATACCAGTACAATGAGTATGCATGACTATTTATTTAGACCACAGTGACAAGCTATTTTAACCCAAGCGTCGAAAGTATAAACAAAAATTATTTGGACCACACGGTGCATCGAGTGTTGCAGAGATGTCAACTTGCGGTAATAAAATAAAAGACATGTAATTATTTATTTGAATGAGTCCTTGGTAGCTGATGTAATTCTTTTTACTTTTTGCTTCATGGCTTATGGTGAGAATAATTTGCAATGCTTACCTGCATTAATAAAGAGTATAATATAAATATTAGATATTATATTTGATTGAGCGTTTGGAGGTTTATTGTTTGTAATAATTTGTGAAGTACCTCTCAACGTGTCTTTTGATGTTTTCCTTTGAGGATCAACTGGAGCCTCCTAGTTAAGATCAAGCTTCCGTTTTGCCCGTGAGTTGCTGCAAAATGGATGAAATGTGAACATGTTATAGATATATACAGGCAAACAGAACATATATATATAACACAGTGTGAATTATGGATAGTGCACATTCCCATTCTTAATGGCCAGCTAAAAACTGAAAAAAAAAATTGGAGTAAATGTTGGGACCTGTTTATCCTACAGGCACAACATGGCCATATGGGCACCTTGAAAGTACCAAATATATATGATATGTCGGGTTAACAAAACCTGATGAACAAACTGGCAGCAAAAGTGGTTAAATAAGCAATTGTGTTCCATCTTAAGAATTTACTCCCTCCGTCCAAGAACAACAGTGGAAAGAGCATGTTGGTTAAGGCTTCACCTACATATTTTAGACAAAATCGCATAGGCACAACATAAAAATATATTAAAAAACCTTCATTATTGCTAGCTTTGACAATCATAAAAATCGATTTCTTGACACGAAAACATATAACAACACATCCTAACTCATTTCAGCAAGCAATTTGTTTACAGTGAAAATGTTAACATAGCAGCAGAATGTCTCCACACAAAAGCTTATTGATAGAAAGCAACAGCATGATAAGTGACCTAGTAGAATGTTTTACCTCATTCAACATCCTGTGGAGCTCTCATCTCTGGCTTCAACAACACAGTCACGGTCATTGCTGTCCACAACAAAGATAAGACCCTGGGTGTTTTGGAAGTAATGCCTCCAGAGAGGTCTGATTTGTTTTCATCATGAAATGAGTATGAGTCAGTCAAAATCTGACAATACATGTAAACTATCACTGCGTTAAGATCAAGCACACTATTCCCTGCCTAAAAATTGATGTGATATGGTAATGTCAAGTTGTTAACAATGAGATCAGTCTGGGAAATCAAATACAAAATTAAAAAGAATGATGGCTCTGGATTCTATGAGAATAAGAAATTAGATAACATTATGATGTAGTATCAATGGATAATACAAATGATGTTGGGGATCATACCTTGTCTTGACCCCCACATCCCAAACAGTGAAGCTAATGTTCTTGTGCTCGACAGTTTCAACATTGAAACCTGCATAGAAAACATCTCTTGTAAGATTAAGGACACAGACACTGAAGCATAAAAAAAAAAAACACAGTTGTAGCATAATCATAAGGAATTAGAAATGAAGACTGCAATAAGCATCTCTGTAACCAAAATTTAATGATTGAAAGTTTGTTGTGTTGTCTAGAATGATGTCAAATGCATTTTGCTATATGAAACAGGTCACATAATTGCTGCTGTAATCCTATTCAAGTATCGAGAACATAAAAGAATCATGTATCGCTTTAACCCCCAATCAAACAGGTATGCATCCTACAGATCCATCGAACGAGCATTCTTCACAACAAAATTAAACATGATCTAGCAAAGTAGCAATCGAACATTCGATATAGGAACGTTAGGATTCAAGCATGATCCAAAGAACATCGAATCGCGCATGATCTGATCCAACAACTAAGAACGTTGTAAAGAAAGGCGGAGGAGGTGCCGCCACCGATGGTTGGGATGGTGGTGACGATCTCGCCGAGCTTGAGCTTGTAGAGGATGGTGGTTTTACCGGGCGGCGTCGAGACCAATCATGAGGATCCACATCTCCTTCTTGGCGAGGAGTCGGCTTAAGAGCTTCCTCGAATGCAAGCCCCATCTCGCCCCTGTTGGTAAATCTTTGCAATGAAATTTGGTAACCCGTTTCGAACCACGAAATGTAAGCTCGTATATTTCTTCGAGTTTGCCATAATAATCTTTTGCAATCATTACCGGGGGTACACATAGAACTATTTGTGGTTTTCCGATTGGGCTAACTATTTTCGTAGCTTGGTGAGTGAAAGCGATATCTGTTCATGTCATAACCGTTATATGATTCAACCCTAGAATCACAACCTTTGGCAACATGTCTCGTTCATCACACATAGCTGCATCGGTTTGGGCCTTCTGTCGGAACCATGAAATGAAATTTGGCATCCCTGGTCCGGCACCATGTTCAAGTAGGGAACCTTCTTCTTGCGGTTCAATGACCCTTGCTTCATGCTAGAATTGGTTGACGAATTCCCGTATGTACGAACCACCTCGGTAAGGTTGGTCAACACATACAAAGATGATTTTGTGCCACTCTTCATTGCTCAACCTCTTAGTGGTCTTCCCACTTGCGGTTCCGAGTTGTCCTTGGAAAATGTTGTGGTTCCATTCATTTTCATTAGCATTGTAACGAGGGGGTGGATTATGCACGCTAGGAAGTTCGTCACCGTAGTACTTCTATATAAAGTTTGACACCTCCACAGCGTATCCCTCTGAAATGAAAGCCTCAATTTTTTCTTTATTTCTAGTTTTTTCTCGTACCTTCTTTAGAGTTCTCTCGATTGGGTTGCACCAATGGAATTGCACGGGCCCCCACATACGGGCCTGATACGGGAGGTGAATAAGCAAATGTTGCATGGCTACGAAGAAGCCAGATGGAAATATCTTCTCCAGCTTACAGAGCAACACAGGTGCCTTTTTTTCTAAGTTAGCAATGACAGTCCTTGGTAGCTCCTTGGCACAAAGTTGGCGGAAGAAATAGCTAAACTCTAGTAGCATTACCCACGTAGTCTTTGGGATATAGCCTCGAACCATCGCCTAAGAAGCCGCTCAATCCATATGTGGTAATCATGACTCTTCGTCCCACGAACTTGTAGAGTAGATAAGTTCACTCCCTTCTCAAGTTCGATGGATACCCATCTCTGAACATTAGTGCATGCATCCACCAAAGTATTTCCCTCCTGTGTTCGATGTTCGGATGAAGTCGGTGTTAGCCCTAACCCATCTCTTGTCGCTTTTCTAGGAGGCTGCATCACTTGCTTTGGCCGATCGCATAACTCCGCCAGTCCACTCTAGCCTTAGGATTGTCCTTATATTTATCGGTGTCCATGAGGGTGCCAAAAAAGAACCTCGGCCCAATTCTTTTTAGTGTGCATTTCGTCAATGTTATGTGGTAGAAGGAGGTCATCATGATAGGGGAGCATAGTGATGCCCGACTTAAGACTCCACATATGCTACGCCATATCCCACAAAACCACCATGTGGATTGTCCTCAAGCGCATCTACCCGAGCATGAATTTCCACACCAGGTCAACATCCGTAGAGAGGGTCCGTCACTGTCACCCCTTTCGTAAAGACAAATACTTGGTGCCCCTCTTCAACCAAGTGAACCTCAAAGCATCCTAGCATATGGGACATGGGAACTTCCCGTGAACACACCAGCCTTAGAATAAGCCATACACCACGGAGTCATGCATGGAGTACTGGTACTAGACGTGCATTAAGAAGGTCCTCTTTGTACACTACTACAGATTGAACTTGCATGGTGTTTGGTAATCATTTTACGTGGCGGTTTTTTTGAGAAATCACCACGAGAAAATAGGTGGCCTAGCACCCCCATCCAGGGGAAAAACCGCCATGGTTAATCGATTAACCGTGGTGGTTTTTGTAAAATAACCACCATAGTTAATGCCTATTAACCATGGCGGTCATTGTTAAAAAACCACCACGGAAAACCCCGGGCTATAAAAACAGCCCCACCCTTCTTCTTCCCCATGAGAATCCTCCATTTTGCAGGGTTTTGAGCTTCAAAACCCTAAAAATCACCATTTTGGGGGGGAGGTTTTGCCCTTGGATTTGTTGAAGTTTGGCACCGCAAGGGGGTATTTCTCCTCTCTCTCTCCCTCTCTTTGAGATCTAATTGCATGGTGCTCTCTCTCTCTCCCTCTCCGTCTCTCTCCCCCTCTCTCTCTCCCTCTCTCTCTCCCCTATCTCTCTCCGTCTCTCTCCACCTCAAGCGCATCAACCGTGAGCATGAATTTCCACACTAGTCAACATCCGCTACCGGAGGGTCCATCACCATCACCCCTTTTGTAAAGACAAGGTGAACCTCAAAGCATCCTAGCATATGGGACATCGGAACTTCCCGTGAACACACCAGCCATAGAATAAGTCATACGCCACGAAGTCATGCATGGAGTACCGGTACCAGACGTGCATTATGAAGGTCCTCTTTGTAGCTCGGTCGTATGTCCATATGCCTTCCTCCCAAGCCTTGTTCAATTCATCCCACAAAGGATCCATGAACAAACCTATATTGCTCCCTGTGTGTCCGGGAATCATCAACGAAAGCGTAATATGTGTTGTCGCCGAAAGGCGATCCTGTGGGGAGATTGAGGGGATGATAAACATGGGCCAACATGTTATGGGGCAGCCATTAGACCATAAGGATTGAACCCATCTCATTGCCGCCGGTAAACATGGACGTTACGAAGCCTCACATGCTTTATCATGATGTTTGTCATCAAAGTAGTGCCATGCTTCACCATCGGAGGGATGCACCATCTTGTCAGGATTGTAACATTTGCCCTCTTTGTGCCATGTTTTGTTTCACGAAATCCTTGGTCATGTATAGCCGCAGGAGCCTCGGTAAGAACGAAAGGCACCATAGGATTTTGTTGGCGTCGAAATGCTCCTTCTCAAAGACGCCAGACGACACCTCCCGATAGCTAGAGGACCCGACACTTTGGACAATACTTTAAATCCGTGTATTCATCCCCTCGAATAGGACGCACCCCTTTGGGCTAGCATGTATATGCTCATATGACATCTTAAGTGCTTTGAGGAGATTCTTTGACTCGTGCATGTTCTGTGGTAGTTTGTGGGGCTTTGGAAGCAGACTGCCAAGTACTGTAAGCATCTTATCGAAGCCATCTCGACTAATCTTTAGGTCAGCCTTCAACCCTAACAAGCGTCCAATGGCATCCAGTCGACAAACATCTGTGTGCTTGTGAAGGGGTTGCCAAGCTACGGCCAGCATTTCGTAGAAGTTCCATGCATCTTCCTCCATCTCCTCCCTATTACGTGACTGAGCGAATTGTGCTTGTTGAACATCATCTAACCAGTCTGCTACCACGGCATCATCATCACAAGCCTCGAGGTGTGGCCTCACCACCTCCTCTCTCACATGATGGGCTTCACCATGATAGGCCCACACGTGATAGTTTTTTGTCCATCCGTTGTTGAACAGATGCATACCCATCTTCTCCTTGTTAGCCGCCCTCCTATTACCACATCTGACGTAGGGACATTTTAGTTGAACATGTGTTGGAGCATCGGCAAATGCAGTCTCCATGAAATCATTGGTCTTGTTCACCGTTTCAAGGTCCACATCATGCTTGCTTCTCCAGCCATCGTACATCCACTAACGGTCCTCCATGATTTAGCATATATGCAGTCACCCAGTAATATAACCACCAACTCTGTCTGCACAAAGGCCGCACACTCCTACCATCTAATAGGTGAGGATAGGTCCTAATCCCACCCACGGAAGATGAGGTTAGTTTTCATGCCCTGCTCCTCTCCGAGATGGAATTTTGGCAGCATCTCCCCGCTGTTCTCTGTTGACACCTGTTATCACTCATTTTTATATGTCAACAAAAGATGAAATAAGGACATAATTTGAATAAACACTTAGAATAGGGGTTTATACTAATGATTTCCACAAGTTTTGGTGATTTATGTAATTTCGGGGACTTAACGAGTAATTGCGAGAGAATAATGGAGAAAGTTTCGAATATACAAGACTTGTGAAGACCAGGACTTGACCGTGAAGCAACTCAATCCGAAAAGTAGACTAAAACAATCTAGAAAACACCGTAAGACACCGGAAGGAACCAGAGGCCGAGGGAAGGAAGGCCACCGGCCGGCGTGCCAATCACCGGCCGCCGCCGTGGGTCCCTCATGTCGACCTCGATTTCTAGGTCGGTTTACTACCGACTTTGAGGTTGTATCTACGCCGTTGTTGAAGGTCGGTTTGATCCAAGGGTTGACGTTCATCGCCAAGTACTATATAAGAAGACCCTCTACCCCCGTGCCTAGCAATGAATTTCATTTGTAATCATTATTAGACGTGAGTCGCGTAAGTAGAAGAGAGAGTTACCACCGGAGAATAGGATTAACTACTAGTTCTAGTTCTAGTTCATCTAGTTCTAGTTCATCCAAGTTGATTAGCGTACAAATACAATTAGAGTCGGGTGTGTTCTACCCGAGTTCTTGATCATCAAATACTTTGGTATGATTTATCTTATATCTATTACTTTGTTCTTAATTATTATTATGTGTTTGTTTGCTATGTTCTTACTTTATTCTAATAGTATGATTGATATAGATTTAGTTTATGATAGATATATGTATCTATTTGTAGAGCGCCTAATTCAATACTCGAGTGGGTTAGGTGGTAGAAATTATGTAAGCGTGGTGCTTATATATGATTTACCTCCGCAAATCCACTTTATATTCTAGGTCGTGGTGGTAGATCGCGGGGTGACAGCCACTGTTGAGTCCTTTGGAGTCCACCCTCCGAATATAAGACACGTGGACATTGATTATGGGGAATATCTTGTTTCGCTCTTGAGTTTCCTTGATAGTCGTCCTGATACATGATCTAGAGTTTACTAAGCTATAGATGATAACATATGCCTTAGAATAAATGTAATGATTTAGTAGATTAAATGCTATAGATGAATTCTCGTCTCTTAAAGTAGTCTTATGTTAAGTCTAACTTAGTAGTTATTTCCATCTCTCGTGAGTAATGCCTCTCGCCTACTTTTATCTATTATTATTATCCTTATTATCGACTTTACCCTCGCTAAAGTTAGCTCTAATAACAGAACCTCTCATAAGTATGCCACTTATTAATAATGTTAGTGCCCATCTTTAGATTATTCCTCCCTCGTGGTAGAATATAAATGACAAAACCTGGATTACTCCCTTGAAATGCTACAAAGTGGTATTTATATCTCAATAAACTTCTTGGATAGACCTTTTACATTTATTTTATTAGATTGCATATAACACATATCACAAGTATCACCTATGCATTTCCTAGCATTGTTTGTTAGGGATGACAACCTAGCACATAGTAGTGTTAAGAGATGAACCACATTGAGTTTCTCTAATGGCATATGGCCTAAGGTGAGATTAACTCCACCTTATGTTATAGTGACGTTAGATTTACCAACAAGCATTTCCGCGCCGCTGCCGGGAGGAAATAAGAGTTAGCTAGACATATTAATAAATGGAAACTTATGAAGAGAATCTAAATTAGGAAGCTTCTTTAGCAAAGCTTACCCTTGTTTTTTTTTTTTGTTTATTTTATACGGGGTTTATCAAATTGGAAATTTATTCACTTCATTTATCGAATCAAATCAATCAAGAGAGCATATATCGCTTATTGAAGCTATGGTAAAAAAATCCCTACGAGAGTTTTTACGCTCCTAGCACTCGAGGACATTCGTACAAGACCAACACTTCAACTTAAAGATCTTGAGTTTGAGCTCAAACCAAGCCTCATCAACATGATACAAGCTACTCCATTTAGTGGAAGGATTTACGAAGATGCACGCTTACATCTCGCAGAATTTTCTCGAGATTGCCAACACTTTTTCACCCAAGGATATTCCCCAAGATATCATATTACTCCGCTTATTTCCATTTTCATTGAAGGAGAAAGCAAAGTTATGGTTCTATGCCAACAAAGAAGAAATCAAGAATTGGGATGAATGTTCTACAGCCTTCCTCCTATCAAAGTTCTTTCCCACGGATAAAACCAATACCCTACGAGGAAAAATTACCAATTTCCAACAGCAAAAAGGAGAATCAATCCCAAATGCATGGGAACGTTTACTAGAATATATATCGATTGCCCTCATCATGGAATAGAAGATTGGTTGCTTATGCAAGGATTTTATCATGGATTAACACAAAGAGCACAAGAGCAACTAGATGCAAATCGCTGAAGGATCATTTTTATCACTCACTCTTGACAAAGCCGAAGCATGAAGGAAAATGGGATCGCTACGCCAGCCGAAAAACAAAATTTTCTACCCATAAACCAAGGATCTACCGCTAGTTATAGATCACGGATTACCACTAGACGCCAAGCAGTGCAGCGTCGAAGCGCCGACCGACGATGTACGCGTCGCAGCGGTGCCGCGGCTTGATTCGCGTGATCGTCCGTCACGTCCGTCCCTCCTCGTGCGGTTCGCCCTTGTGCTCCGATGCAGCACCTCCGAGGTATCCCACACGCATGTGGGAGGAAGCGATGCGCCTACCGACCGCTAGGTCCGCGAGATGCAAGAGGCGAGGGCGTGGGCGTGGCGGCGGCGCCAAAGTGGCGTGGCTTAGATTAGGTCACGCCCCGCGCCCACCTCTCATATATATATGGCGTCGCTAACAGTGCTCCCGAGCCGGAGGCCCATTAGTAACCCCTAAACCTCGCCTAATTGGATCAAATCCGAATAGGCCTTCTTCCCCTTAAGCGTGCGACCCTATGGGCTCACGCACACATAGACATGGCCCGAAAGTACACCTACTCGGCCAATAGTTGACAGCGGCCTCTAGCAAGACGTGCCAACTCCCATGTGTGTGCAATGATCATATCGTGACGAACCACCACAAACCATATACTCGTCATTCCCTTGCCTCATGATATTTGGTCCACCTCGTGGGTTAACACTTAACCCAAGCACGGCCATGCATTTCTTGATCCAATCAATCGAGTGGTCCAGTTATATCTCTCTCTCATGGAGAGGGCAATTCCATCTTGATTGACTATGTCTCACAAAGATGTTTTTCTCGACAAACCCGAAGACCACCTTTATAGCTACCCAATTACGGAGTAACGTTTGATAGTCCCTAAATAGGTCGTTTCACATCTTGAGTACATACGACAATCTCGTGTCTAAGGACGTAACGCATATGATGTATAAAGAGATAATAATAACATCTCATGTCGGGTCGATCCAAAATTTCCCCATGTCATACATGTGCCCACACTATTAGTTTGACATCTCCATGTCTATGACTTGTGAAACATAGTCATCAACTAATACGTGTCTTGATCTAATATTCATGTGTGTTCTCACATGAACTCCGATCGAGGACAATTATTGAATAACCAAACAAGTAAAAGAGTTTCACAAACAATTCACATAATTGCCGATCAATACAAGTTGTCTTTAATGGATATTCATGAACACTTAATATATCATGGATACAATGAAGGAATACAAATCATCTCTATGATTAGCTCTAGGGCATATTCCCAACAAAGCAATCATGAACAAGATATCAGAAAAATCGAAGCCGAATCAAGACACTCAACACTATCATCGATTGAAGAAATCCCCATCAAGTAAAAGCAATATCAACCCAAATGGATGTATTATTGAATTGGCTTGAACAACGAGCCAAAGATAAGCGGGAAAGACAAGATTTACAAGACTATATTGATTACTCGTCAAATTCAAGCATGGTCATCAAACAATTCTACATCAACTCAATCACAAGAACGAAGATTACAACAGACTATCAAACTACCTGTAAGTATCAAGGTAAAATTACTAGACAACCCCTTTTAAGAGAGTTAGTTCAAGAACAAACTAAGCTTTATGAAACTCTTTTGAGAAGTTTGTTGCTAATGATAAACTTTTAGAAGATATATCTCTTAAGATGAATAATTTTTCTATTGCTTTTAAAAATCAACATCTTTTAATAAAAGGGTAGAAAGTCAAATAGCAAAGTTGTTTGTCTTTGCAAAATCTGTTGCCACTAACCATGAGCAGTAAATAATGTTACTACAAGAAGAGGTAAATCTACACGTGATCCTGTTGACCCAAGAAGGATAATAGAAACAAAGAAGGGGACACACCAATTGCGGCCCAAAGAACAACAACAAGACCTGTGGTACAACCAAATGGAGAAGAAGAAAATAATGACATAGAAGATTTGACTCAAGAACCTCAAATGATGCAAGACTTTCATGATACAAATCTCTTACCATATCCAAGAAGAAACCGTGGACCCCAAGTGGATGATCGGTTTACAAAGTTTGTGGAGGTGATTCGAAATTATACATTAATATACCTCTACTAGATGCTATTCAAGTTCCAACCTATGCAAAGTATCTCGAGATATATTACGAACAAGAAAAGACCACTACCCACTAAGGAGGTGATCAAGTTAATGTAAGAATGCAAAGGTCAGACTATCCTTAATATTTTGCCACATAAGATGACGGATCCGGGATACCCAAGTAATTAATTGCTCAATTGGAGATCATCAATTCACAAAGACTTTATGTGACCTTGGAGCAAGTGTTAGTGTAATGCCCAAGACTGTCTTTGACAAACTTAAGTACACAAAGACTTGAGCCAACTTCAATATCATTACAATTGGCGTATCAATCAATCGATATCCCTCGGGAATTGCGTAAAAATGTACCGCTTAATATCGAGGATTCTTTATACCGTGGATTTTGTAGTTTTAGATATGCCACCAGACTCTAGAGTATCAATCATTCTTGGACGACCTTTTCTCGAAAGTACAAAGAAATGCAAATATCAATCACAAATTTGGCGAGATTACATTCAACTTAAATGGAAAAGAAGAGAAATTCGCATTTAAACCCGGATCGAGCTCGGCTTGATAGCAAATAAGATTGAATCAGAAATTGAAGAAGAGCCATCATCGGTACCATCTCCTGAACCGGAGGAAGCATCCGATAATTAATTTGGGAAAGTCCTACCGAGGACTTTAACTACGGACATTTATCTAAGGTAAGTTAATTTTATTATTATGCATTTACTTGCGTAAAAATCCTATGCCCCATATAAATAATTTTACGATTGTTTCACAACCCGTAAAAAATATTTATTGTGGAGGCTCAAAAATATTTATTCTTACATTATCATTTTTACTCCTGCATATTGAAAATACAAAAATAGAGTCACTAGGTGATGGGTCCCTTTTGTCATACACTAACTTCCATATTACACCTAACTTGGATAAGACATTTACCACCCAAACTCACCTACCACCATGCACCACTCCCCTCGCCAATCTTTTCCAATCGAAAAACCCACTCAAAACAAGGGCATTGGAGTGAGCAATATGCTGCATGAAGTTGAGTGGGAGAAGGCCCACCAACATGGCGGTCGGGCGCCATCACCACTGGCGGCCGCCAGCCTCGAAGCTCCTCTATAAAAGCCCCCTCATCCCTCGCTTCTTCATCACACCCACACCGCTTTGATCAACATTTCAGCTTACACTTCAAGTCCTAGTTCCGAGAGCCTTGAGCTTGGTAGTAGAGAGAAAGAGAAGTGAGAAGGAAGAAGGAAGTGCTTAGTAGTAATAGAATATTTCTTGAGAGAGGAGAAGATCTTGAGAGTATTAGAGTAAATTAGAGAAATTAGTGGAGGTGTTGTCCTAATGGAGTAATCAAGATAAAATTTTGTTAGGGGAAGTCCTGTCAAAAAATAAAACAACTTGCAATCTTTCTTTTGGACGACTAACCCCCTGGACGACCCGACTTTGGACAAATAACTTCTAACTTTTTATTCTAACCCCTCCATTAGTCTCTTGTTTGTTTTGTTTGTATTAATCTTTTGCGGGATGAGTTTAAAAATCATTCGGTGGGAGAAGATCAAAACGTCTTCGTAAGCAAGAAGAGTCATCTTCCGAGCTCCATCGAAAACAAGTTTTGAGCCGAGCAAGATGTGCCCCCACATCCAACTCTGGCCAAATGAGAAGGTTAACTTCTGATTCACACCTCAAGTTTCATGACCAATATAAGAGAGAAAGGTACAATCAATTGAAGGGACGTAAGTTCACTCACACTCCGGTGATCGATCCCGATCTTCTAGCCCAAAATGTATGGATTCTGAATTTGCTCATATTTTTTTCTTTATGGGTTGGGAAACTTTTGCAAACATCACGGAAGAGGGTTCTAAGTATTTGACCATGGAATTTCTTTGCACTCTTCGTTGTAATCGACGAAGGAGTCACATTTAGATTCTTCCAACAACAATATTCTCTCACTTGGAGAAATTTAAGTGATGCATTAGGCTTTCTACACTCTTGTGTCATGGATTTAGACATAGCATTGGTTGATTTCAATCGGGCAACTATTTGGAAAGATTTGACCAATGTAGATGCATTCTTAGATGCAAAAAGCCGTAGACTTACACTTACCCACTTTCCGCTTCTTTCATAAGTGGATTCTTTTCACTCTTTTGCCTAGGAAGGATGGACACAATGTTAGAGTAGGAGAGTTGCAATTGATCTATGCAGCTATAAAGAGAAGGCAAATTTCACTGATATACATGTTAGTTCAAAGCATTGGATAGTCAGTGCCAACTCTCCTAGGAAATGTTAATTGCACATCAATCGATCACTAGAATTGCCAACCATTTAGGACTTTTGGATGATAATGCTCATGTTGGTTTTCTAAGGGATGATAGGCCTGTCATAGGTTTTGATTTCTTTAGTAAGGGACATATTTTGAAGAAAGTAGGAAGCACTTATGTCATGATTCATCATACTATTGGGGAGATTCGGTTGCCTAACCCCGATCTCTCTATATACAATGTGCGATCCTATTTGTTAAATGTGCAGCACGAGCCCGGCAATGTACAAAAAGACCCATGCCACCGACAGACACGCACCCCATGATCCAATATGGACCTGTGCTGATCCAAGACCACAAGAACCAAAGATTTGGAGGATACCAAAATGGACCTATCCCCACCATCACAATTAGATTATGGTCGCGACCGATCGGTCCCCGATATGAACAAGGAGGCCCAAGTGAGCAAGGAGGAGATGCACATATTAGAGTCGAGAACCTTATCATGGAAGTGGTTATTTCCATACAACTCCAGGTACCTCACAACAAACTCCCTAACTAGCTCGCAGCTTCTTTTTGCGGAGTACGAGGCATATACGTTCCAAGGAATGTACAACACCATCCAAGACATGAGATACCTACCAAGTCAACTACTACAATTATCGAGAGATTGGAACACCCGTCATGAGAACAAAACATCACCGATCTTCGAGACACCGCCGAAAGCGTGAATGAAGAATTCAATTGCCATGCATGGGCGCCGCCGTCGTGAAGCGTCGGCCACAACCCCCTGAACCACCACCACCTTTTGGGGAGTTATCCCCGTGTGGCCAGGTAAGTCTCATCAACCCGGCGCTTATCTATTTTTATATTTTTATATATTTTTATATATATTACTATTATAGTTTGTTTAAATTTGTTTTGCTTTGTTTGTTAATTAAAAAAAAGATGCATAACCATGAAAAACTAAATAAAAAGAGTGTGTATAATTAAGTTTGCTTTTTAGTCCTGTTTTAAATAAATAATTTAGTAGCTATCTCTTGGAGATGATGAATAGTTGCTCTGTTTTAATTTCTTACAAGTACCTATCATTGGTTTAGAATTCTCCCATGCTATAAAAAGTGTTTAATTTTGAGAAAGATCTAAGCTAATCTAGGTAATTGATTGATATGATATGAGATAGTCCGAAATGCTATTTATCTTACTCTTAGTTACACTAAATTACTGGAGGTTTGATTTGTGAAAATTTTAAAATTGCATGATGAGTTTTCTATATGACCGAGAGTTCTCAAAATCCTATCATAGCCATATACATATTGCTAGAATAAAAACTCTTTTATTACTTGCTTAGTATTGAGTTTAGTCAACTATTGAGACCCCCAGAAACTTGTCATACAATTTCACACACACCACTCACATACCCTTCATCCATTTGCTAGCCATAAAATATTTCTCATCTCTATATAAATATTCTCTAAACCCCGTTTATGCTCCATGTGTTTTAATTGTCTCTCAATCATTCATTTGACAAAAAGAAGAAATTTGTGGCTATGCTTGAAAAATAAAATAGGGAGATGAAAAATGGACAAGTGTCCTACGAGGCGAGTAGAGCCTACCTCCCTAAAAAAGAGATGAAAAATGAACAAAAGTTCGAGGGCTTAGTAGAGCCCACATCTCTAAAGGAGAGAAAAAAATGGACAAAAGTCCGAGGGTGAGTAGGACCCACCTCTCCAAAAGAAAAAGAAAAAGAAGAAAAATAAAGAGAGTAAAAAAATGGACAAGTGTCCAACTGAAAATAATGGGTACTTAGATGCCCGCCTCTCTAAAAAAAAAAAAAAAAAAAAAAAAGAAAAAGCTAGCCCAAGTTCTCTTTTATGTCTTTATAAAATTCAAAAGAGAGATCAATTATTCAAAGGAGCATAGTAGAATTAGAATTATCATTATCCCATCATCACCATATATCCACCTCACAAGTACATTCCATACACTCACATTGTATGACTTGTTCCTCTGGATCCGTTGTTTGACTTTACAATATATACTTTGCAAAGTATGTGCCGTCTCCCCCTATGAGCTCCGGATATAATCCTTAGTAGATAGGTTGAGAGAAGGTATGATACATTTGCCATTGTTTTACAAATACTATCTTGAGAGAAGGCATAGCTTCATTTGCCTTGGCGAGGATCCAAAAATACCACATATGAGAGATTTGAAAGTCATACAATGGAAACTCTGAGTTTTATTTTGAAAGATTATAAAAACTCGGAATAGAGGTGAATTGAAGAGTTTGAGACATAGTGCTTGACTTGATTGTTCTATCTTTCAATTGCTTTAGATAAAAGTGCGAGTAAAAGTTTCATATTTTTCATGAATAAAAGAATGATGAAAGATTAGAATAATTCACCTTTTTCTTTGGAGGAGAATTCTAAATTGATGATATGTGTATTTGTGAGAAATAATTCATTGTAGCAACTCCCGATCCACTCAGGTGAAAAGCTTTGCTAAGAGACTAGCAAAGGTTAAGCTTGGGGGAGCTTGTTGACACCCTGTTATCACTCATTTTTATATGTCAACAAAAGATGAAATAAGGACATAATTTGAATAAACACTTAGAATAGGGGTTTATACTAATGATTTCCACAAGTTTTGGTGATTTATGTAATTTCGGGGGACTTAATAGGTAATTGCAGAGAATAATGGAGAAAGTTACGAATATACAAGACTTGTGAAGACCGGACTTGACCGTGAAGCAACTCAATCCGAAAAGTGGACTAAAACAATCTAGAAAACACCGTAAGACACCGGAAGGAACCAGAGGCCGAGGGAAGGAAGGCCACCGGCGCCGCCAATGCAATCTGGCCCGCCTACGTGGGTCCCTCATGTCGACCTCGGGGTTTTCTAGGTCGGTTTACTACCGACTTTGAGGTTGTATCTACGCCGTTGTTGAAGGTCGGTTTGATCCAAGGGTTGGCGTTCATCGCCAAGTACTATATAAGAAGACCCTCTACCCCCGTGCCTAGCAATGAATTTCATTTGTAATCATTATTAGACGAAGTCGCCGTAAGTAGAAGAGAGAGTTACCACCGGAGAATAGGATTAACTACTAGTTCTAGTTCTAGTTCATCTAGTTCTAGTTCATCCAAGTTGATTAGCAGACAAATACAATTAGAGCTGGGTGTGTTCTACCCAGAGTTCTTGATCATCAAATACTTTGGTATGATTTATCTTATATCTATTACTTTGTTCTTAATTATTATTATGTGTTTGTTTGCTATGTTCTTACTTTATTCTAATAGTATGATTGATATAGATTTAGTTTATGATAGATATATGTATCTATTTGTAGAGCGCCTAATTCAATACTCGAGTGGGTTAGGTGGTAGAAATTATGTAAGCGTGGTGCTTATATATGATTTACCCGCAAATGCACCTTATATTCGGGTCGTGGTGGTAGATCGCGGGGGTGACAGATACTGTTGAGTCCTTTGGAGTCCACCCTCCGAATATAAGACACGTGGACATTGATTATGGGGAATATCTTGTTTCGGCTCTTGAGTTTCCTTGATAGTCGTCCTGGATATATGATCTAGAGTTTACTAAGCTATAGATGATAACATATGCCTTAGAATAAATGTAATGATTTAGTAGATTAAATGCTATAGATGAATTACGTCTCTTAAAGTAGTCTTATGTTAAGTCTAACTTAGTAGTTATTTTCATCTCTCGTGAGTAATGCCTCTCGCCTACTTTTATCTATTATTATTATCCTTATTATAGACTTACCCCCTCGCTAAAGTTAGCTCTAATAATGAACCTCTCATAAGTATGCCACTTATTAATAATGTTAGTGCCCATCTTTAGATTATTCCTCCCCGTGGTAGAATATAAATGACAAAACCCGGATTACTCCCTGAAAATGCTACAAAGTGGTATTTATATCTATGCGCTATGGATAGACCTTTTATATTTATTTTATTAGATTGCATATAACACATATCACAAGTATCACCTATGCATTTCCTAGCATTGCTGTTAGGGATGACAACCTAGCACATAGTAGTGTTAAGAGATGAACCACATTGAGTTTCTCTAATGGCATATGGCCTAAGGTGAGATTAACTCCACCTTATGTTATAGTGACGTTAGATTTACCAACATTCTCCTGATACACGTCCTGCAAGGGAGAGTTTGTATCCGGAGAACAACAAGTAGGTCATGCCGAAACTCTGTCTTGAATAGGAGTGAAACATGGAAACTTACCCATCTACGCATCCACGGACTGTCCAAAAAACATGGACAATCCGAAATAGATACGGTCGTAGATGTACAGATCTGTATACCTTCAGCCGTATCTCTTTCGAATGGTAGATGCCTAACCATGTTACGCGATACAGGAACATCAGATGGGTGGAGGGGTTATTCATACCTAGGGTGACGCTGAGGAAGATGGTAGGGGTTGTCAAGGTACTCCGGCTAAGCTCGGACCGGCTCTACTCTAGAAAAATAGCATAGAGGTTAGTTCAAAATAACGGCAGCACCTCCCCTACACAGTGCAGTTTCCAACCTGCGATAAACGCAACGGCACGATGGCCGGCAATGACACTTGCATCAGCATTGAAATCAGATTGATATAATCGGTGTCCTCCGCCTAAGCTACTACTACGCTACTATTGTGCAAAGCATGAACTCAACGGCAAGACGAATCGACAAACGACAAACTAGCACCACCGCAACTAAGCTACTACTTTAGAAAGCATGGATGGTAGTGGAGGTGTGAGCTTACCTAATGGATGCCCGTCGCCGACGAAGTGTCTAAATGGCTGGAGACATCAATGAGCGGCACGGCGTCAAGGACCGGGGCAGTAGGGGCGGGGCTGGCGAGCGCCACGACCGGGGCAGCATGTCCTCTTCCTCTCCTTCTGCTTACCGTGGCAGCAGCAACCGGGGAAGGGGACCGGGAGGGCGAACTCCTCTCCTTCTTCCCCTGACCGGGGCAGCAGCCGCCGGGGATCGTGAAGATCTCTAGATTGGTTTTGGGTAATTAATGACAACCTAGGACTAATCTCTATGCTTAAGTGTGTATCTAGCTTGAGATGGTTCTAGCCAAGTTATGAAGCATAGTGGTCATGGTGGATGCACAAAGATGATCCAAAAGTTGATCAAGTCCTTGGACTTGGAAAAAGAAAATTAAAATGGGCTCAAGGCAAAGGTATATTCATAGGGCCATTTTATTTTACACTCAAGACATCTAGCGGATGTGAGTGATTTAGGTTTGATAACCGTACTATAAAGAGGAGAAAATCATAAGCGCTTTACTCACCTAGTGCCACTAAATTCGAATTTCAAATTGCATGTGCATTTGGGTTAGTGACGTGGTGATTCAATGAGAAACTCCTTTGGAAGAGACTTGAGAAATGCTATCAAATTATGCTCATGAGATTGACATATTTTTTGGATATGATAGTACTTATATTTGGATCAAGATTTATTAAGAATTTTGAAGAAGAAAAAAAAAAAGAGAGAAGAAGTATATATATATATATATATATATATATATATATATATATATATATATATATATATATACACACACACTTGCACACATACACGTTCTAGCTAGCTTGCATGCCGACGGCCGGCTTGCTTGCTTTGCTTTTGACGTTGGTTAGTTGTGTGGACTTGCTTGCTTGCCTGGATCACGCATATATGCATATATGTTGCTCGTACATGGATTGGTGGAGCACGGTACAAGAAGGCAGCAGTGCAACTGGT
Source organism: Hyparrhenia diplandra (assembly GCA_015847255.1). NCBI lineage: Eukaryota > Viridiplantae > Streptophyta > Magnoliopsida > Poales > Poaceae > Hyparrhenia > Hyparrhenia diplandra. The sequence continues at coordinate 103,264 of JADLZK010005602.1, read as the reverse complement.
GGGTTCAGCAACTCGTCACAGTACACTGCACCACCTCGGTAAACAGGCCGGCCCGTCGACCATGCTAATGGGTATGAAGCCCACTCGTCCGTTTTGACGCTGCTGCCGCCGCTGCTGTTTAGCCGCTGGCTGCTGGCCCAAATGGACGAGGCCTCCGCGAGCGCTGTCGATGGATTCATCTGGTCCGTTCGTTGTTGCTGATGGAGAGCGCTGCTCTGGTCCGGTTTCCATCGTAAGAAATTGAAGCCGCCGCCACCTGCCGAGCGAGGGAGCGCCTGGAGCTGTCTGTCTGTGACCGTTCGAGAGAAAGAGAGGAGTGCTCTCCTGCCGCCGCCGACGGGAGTGCCCAGAGCTGGGTGCCGACCGTTGGGAAGGAGCCGTTGGTGGCCTTGGGTGCTACCAAGGCTAAAGGTGCTGGTTCCCCCCTACTCTCTCTCTCCCTCTCTTGCAACTCGAAAATACACAGAGTGCTCCTCTTGTTCTTTTCTCCAAACCCTAAGTGAGCTATATATTCTTCTAATCCCTCTACTCCACTGATTTGAGCTGAAATCAAGTGAGGGATTGTGCTCTAGAGATCGATCTGTGAACTCCAAGAGGATTGCTTCCCTCTCCTCTCCACTTTGTTGGTGGATTTGAGTTCTTGAGAGGATTTGAGGGTAACCCTAGTGTGCATTGCATTTGTGATTCATTTCGTCGCACTAGGTGATTATTGCAATTGTGGTCATCTCTTTACTCTTGGTGATTGCCGTCACCTAGACGGTTGGAGTTGGATTGATTGGTGAGGGGATTTGGTGATTGTATCCGCCCTCAATCAAGGTGATATTGTGAGGGTTCTTGAGCTTCCCGGGTGGGATACCAAATTGCTACTCTAGTGGATTGCTCGTGTCATTGAGTTACCTCTCTTGTGAGTGGTGTCTTGGAGAGCCCGAGGGGTCAACTAGCGAGTGCACCGCCCTAGTCCAAGAACCATCCAAGTGTTGGTCGACACAACGGGGGATTAGCTCACTACCGAAACCTGACATTTCGTGAGAGTGAAAAAAGTCACTGAAAAAACGGTTTTACTCTCACGAAAATAATGCGTGAGAGTACACCGCCACGCATCACCTCTCACGGTATTAGACTCACGAAATACACATTTTCATGAGAGTTCACCGCCACGAATATTTTCATGAGAGTTCTTCGACGCCACTCCCATGAGAATAACATTGCCACCAGATTTGCATCGCATTTTCATGACGGTTTTAGTTGTATTTCGTGAGAGTTCACCATCATGAAATCATTTCGTGAGAGGAAAGGTATTTTGTGTGAGCTCACCGTCATGAAACTATTTCCGAGAGTAATGGTATTTCATGAGAGCTCACCGTCATGAAATTAATTCGTGAGAGTTATGTATTTCGTGAGAGTTTACCATCATGAAATTATTTCGTGAGAGTTGTAATATTTCGTGAGAGTCATAGTCACGCAATAAATTTCGTGAGTCACGCAATAAATTTCGTGAGTTTCAATTTTAGATATCTAACGGCAAGTAGCATTTATGGTCCAGGCTAATATAATGGGCCAACCCAATTGAAACAATAGTAATAAACCATGTAACCAATTATATTATATTATCATAATGATCATACAAAAGTGCATGTTCCGTAATGCATGTTTCATACTGAGTTCAACAAAATATGAAAAAGAAAATAATCTAGCGAACTAAACAAATTCTAGCATCTAGCACCAAATTGTAGCTCCAAGTTCCTGCACCAAACAAGTTGCAACCTATCAACAGCAAGTACCACCAAGTTCCGGCCGACAACCTAGCAAATAGAAAAACAAAAAATAAATTAGTTCAAGTAGTTATCATTAGCATGTAATTCTTTCTACTATAACATGATGGTAACATCACAAGTGGCAACTAGTTGATGTGAATCGAAGGTAAAAGAACCTTAGACAAGAAAAATGATTTAGTCACTATGACAACTCAAAATGAGAGGTGGCTTGTTGTCAAATGCAAGCCACCATTAAAAGACGCATCAATGCAGGCCATCAATGTCTTGCATCAATAAAATGATATTTGACAAAATAAAAACATTGCATGCTAAGTTGCTACTCTCTGCATAGTGGAAACCTTTAGAAGCTGCATTCACTGCTCTTTTTCTTACAGCCTGCAACAGTGTAGTACTGAAAGCTAACACAGGACAGCCTAGTATACCGAATGCATGCATCAAATGATTTGACCTACAATCAGCAAAGCAGTAACCACGTAAAGAAAGAATTTTTGATAAAATCACAAGAACATGGCTGCATTCTAAAATGAACGGATCACATAGACGCAATGGTTTTACAATGTTAGGCATGTTATGTATCTGAAGTCAAGAACCGATGGAAAGAAGGAGGAACAGCAGGAATTTAAGAGGTTGTGTCCTTTACAAAAGTAAGGGAGCATTATTCTCTGCTACTAATAGTTATGTGTCAAGAAATAGGAATAAGAGAGGAACTATTGTTTGTGTATCATGAGAGCACCTTGTCAATAGTTTTCTTGGGGAAAAAATTATGAGTACATACCCTTTTCTGCTCCAAGAGCTACAGCGAACAAAAAGCCACTTGCGACTTTCAGTTGTAATGGACAACCCTGGATGTGGCATATCCGTTGCAAACAAAGAACAAAGAATGTTTAGTATGGTGGCATACATAATTTGGGCAGGCATAGATAGATGGATCTTACTGATCATAGGGGAAAAGCATCATGCTGACTATAAAAAGAATATACTACTGATCATAAGAAATAACAGGTGTTACATAGTTTAGCTAGACATAGATGAATGGAATTGAAAGAGCAGTTTTCAACAATAACCAATGTTGAATGGATAGTGCAATTTGATATTTCGAATGATAGAAAGGAAAATTATTAGATACCATATATATAAATAAAAGTCGGTAGCTTCACAGGGGAAGACAATATGATGAACCAGTTGTTAGAGTACTTGAATAAATGAATCGTAGAACAAAGTATCAGTGTATGTGCTTTACTATTTTGAAGCAAGCACATCAGCAAGTAATGGCGATGCATTGGACACAGGCAAGCAAAAAGGGCAATAATTAGCAGAGGTGCTGGACACAATTGTTTATGCAAGCACATCAGCAAGTAACGAGCTCACAAAAGATCAAGATTAGGCCACAATTGTTTAAGCACATTAATTGGTGTTTTCAATTGATGCAAATTAATCAATGATTCCTCAATCAGCGCACAAGGTCATGATTCCACATCTCCAGCGGCCAACAATCAGAAGAATACGTTCAAAAGGCTGAAAAAGAACAAAATCGAGAAGAAAAGCTAGCGAGCTACGTACTCTGTTCCATCAGACGCTGAACAGATCGATATTGGTGGAGTGGCTGCCAAGCCAGGATTGCTCCTGTCTGCTTGAGACGGGATCTGAGCGGGCTCTGTCGCCTTCCTGCTGCCAGCTACTTGACCATCCATTCAAATTGATTAGGCAAACGCGTAAGCATACACATCTGATTCAAAATTCCAGGCCAGGAGTCAACTGCAGCAAAGAGAGGCACGGGACTTACTGAGGGAGGCACCGACAGGGTGGAGCGCGAGGAGCCCGCTCAGCTGACGTCGCCGTCGGGGAAGATGAGGAGGCCGCGTGTCTAGGAGCGCGGAGCCGGAAGGTCGGGACCGGGGAGGGTGCGTCGTGGTCGGGGTTGACGCCGGTTCACCGCGCGCGCCATCGCCTCTCCCATACGCGCCCGCGCTGCGGAGCACTCGCGCTCCTCTGGGGTCCGGGCGCCGTGGGGAGAGGTACCCGAACGGAACGACACGCTGCAGGGATCCAAGCTGTCGTTGCTGCTCGGGGAGGGCACGGATCCAAGCTGGGAGCCCTCGGTCGCTGCCGTGGAGGGAGCAGAGGAGCCCGACGGAGACCATGCTGCCGCCGCCGGAGGGGAAGCCGGGAGCCTCCGGGTCGGGAACGGGGGCCACGCGCCGCCGCTGGTGGGGGTCAGCCCGCCCCGCCCTGTCCAATGAGACGGCCCGAGCACATCCCCACCGTGCGCCGCCCGAAGCTGGGTGTGCGCGGACGCAGCCGCGCAACGGCCGGGGAGCGGGCGCTCTCATCGCCATCCGCCGAGAGAGAGAGAGAGAGTGGAGAGAGAGGCATGGTTTTTTATACCGGTGGGTTTCCCGCGGTAAACCGCGGTTACGGACTTTACCGGTCCGGCCCGATATCCGGACCGCCGGTATAAAAAGATTTGAAATTCAAAATCAAAATTGAAAAAAAAAAATCGTGGAAAAATATCATGTAAAATAGTTTGCGATTTATAGAAGCCAACGGTGCAATACTTTTTCAAATTTGAGTTCGTTTTGTATAAAAAATTTCAAATCTAAGTTTGAAAAAAAAAGAAAAAAAAAAATACACAAGCCCATTAAGGCCCATTAAATCATGAAGGTCGAAAAACATACTAAACACACTCAAATTTGAGTAATTTTGACATCATTGGATTCTACAAATCATGAAGTATTTTTAGGAATTTTTTAGCATTTTATAAAAAAAAATTAAATTTTGAATTTTGAAAAAACCGTTCAAACCTCTCAAACCGCTTCGGAAAACCGTTTATACCGGGCCGAAACCGCTCAAACCGACCGGTAAAAAAGATTTTTACCGAACGCCGGAAAATTTGAATTCATTTGAATTCAAAACCCAAACCGTCCGGTAACCGGTTCTTTACGATGAAATCGGACCCGGTAAACCGTTCACCGGACCGGCCGGTTTTAGGGTTCCTACCGGTAAAAAAACCCCGGAGAGAGGAATGCGGGGGATGGGGAGAGGTTGGGTAGGTGGGAAGATAGGATAAGATCCGAAAAATTTTACCTTGCTTGCCAAGTGACCTCCCCGCTCTTTGGTTTTGATTTTTGCTTAGCAAACAAGAGGGAGCCAGTTATTTTACTATTACCTATTTTAATTTTTTTTATTTTCTATTGATTATAGAAGATTTTTGGAGCAACAAATTATTTCAAATGAAAAAGTGAGAAACAACAAAATTGTACAACTCGTCGACATCTATAATAGTTATTTTGATCAACTTTTCAATTGACGAATTTTGAACAATTCAAATTTAGGAATTTTGAACAATTTTCAAACCTTGATTATTTTGAAAACGACACCTCCGAGCCGGTTTTTGAGACCCTAGCTGGTTTCAAATCGAAAAGTCATGAATACGAGTTTTGTAGAGCTCCTCAAGATCTTCATTTGGTGTTAGAGTCAACTTTTATTTTTAAAAGTTTGGAAGCCTCGAAATTTGAATTTTGAAATTTTTTTCGCTCGAAACGGGTTTTCAAGCCCTAAACGGTCTCCCTCTTGAAAAGTCACGAATACCAAAAGTTCATAACTCATCAAGATCTACATTTGTTATTTAGGTCATTTTTATGCGTTTGAGAAAGTGATCAAAAAGTGTAGTTCAAAATGGACAACTCACCCATAGAGTTCTAGAGACTCTTTGTGAGAACCATGGTTTTATGAGTATTGTTTACTAACACTTTCTTAAATAGAAAAATGACCCATATAAAAAGTCTAGATCTTGATGAGTTCTAACACCCTTGTATTCAAAGTTTTTGAGCCGACGTCATTTAGTGGTCCGTTTTGACCAAGTCAAACCTTGATTATTTTGAAAATGACACCTCCGAGCCGGTTTGAGACCCTAGCCGGTTTCAAATCGAAAAAGTCATGAATACGAAGTTTTGTAGAGCTCCTCAAGATCTACATTTGGTATTAGAGTCAACTTTTCATTTTTCAAACTTTTTGACGCCTTGAAATTTGAATTTTTACGGTTCAAACGGGTTTTCGAAGCCCTAGACGGTCTCTACTTAAAAAGTCACGAATACCAAAAGTTCATAACTCATCAAAATCTACATTTGTTATTCAGGTCATTTTTACATCCGAGAAAGTGTTCGGAAAGTGTAGTTCGAAAACCACTAGTCAAACTTTGGTGATTTTCAAAATGACACATTCGGACTGTTTTGAAACTCTAGATGGTTTCAAATAGTTGATAAGTTGATAGAGCAAGATTTTAGAAACATTTAGAAAAAAGAATCACTGCATTTGGAGTTAGTATGATAGATAAAGACTTGTTGCAAAATTTCATTTGCATTAAAATGAAAAAAAGCTTTGGTTCGTGTTCTTGATTTTCTAGCATTTTAAGCAATTATTTTTCTATTGAAAAATATCAACTCATATTTCAATCGGTGTTTTCATGAGTGCTTTTTTAATGGTATTTCGTGAGAGTAAGCCTTCACGAATGGATTTCGTGAGAGTTTGCTATTTTCATGAGAATTTGCCTTCACGAGTGGATGTTGCCACTAGGTTTGGATCGATGTTTTCATGACTTTTTTGTGGTATTTCGTGAGAGTAAAACCTTCACGAATGGATTTCGTGAGAGTTAGCTATTTACGTGAGAGTTCACCTTCACGAGTGAATGTTGCCATCATGTTAGTATCGGTGTTTTCATGAGTGTTTTTATGGTTTTTCGTGAGAGTAAACCTTAACGGATGGATTTTGTGAGTGTTTGCTATTTTCATGAGAGTTCACCTTCACGAGTACATGTTAGCACCAGTTTCCATGGATGTTTTCATGACTGGTTATTATGGCATTTCGTGAGTGTAGGCCTTCACGAATAGAATTCGCGGAGAGTTCCGGTAGTTCCGTGAGAGTAAACCTTCACGAAAAAGAAGTGATTTTCATGATGTTATGTGGAGTACTCTCACGAAAAAATGTTTTCGTGGCGGGATTTACACCACTCTCATGAAAATATTAATTTCATGAGAGTTTATTTTTCACTCTCACGAAAAAAATCGCTCCTCTCACGAAATGTCCAGTTTACGGTAGTGGCTTGCCTGGCAAGCAAGTGAACCTCGGGGATAAATCAATTGTGTCATCTCTTGTCTCCCTGGATTTCGGATTAATTGATATATATATTGTTGAAAGTATTTATTCGGTGATTGGCATCATCCTCTATATCCCACCGTTGGTATAAAAATCATATTCCCTTCTCTTTCATACTTGCAATATATATTGTGATAGAGTAGCAAGTAGATTTGCTTAGAGTAATTCATATATCTTGTTAGCTCTCATTCTAGTTGAAGTAGAGACATAGCAATTGTGTGCCATAGAGATATTAATTACTAGAATTGCAATAGGTGGCTTGCCTAACATTTAGAGCAAGAGCAAACCGCATTTCACCATTTGTTTTACTAATATCTTCGCTCTAGTGTCTTTTTGAAGTTTTTATTAGGGCTATTCACCCCCCCCTCTAGCCATTTATTTCCTTACGATGGGGACGGGGCGGGCGTCCTTCTCCTCTCCTTCTAGCTTCTACCCCCTACTCCTCCTCCTTCCCTTCTTCTCCCATGATGGCCAGGGGCGGCGGGTGGTGCGGGGCCGGGCCGGCTTTGCAAGGGAGCTCGCGGGGACGGGGCGACGGGCGCTGGCTGCTTGGAAGAACATGGCCGTGAAGCGGGATCTGGGGCACGGGAGTGTTGATGCTCTTTTAATGCATGTTTTATGACCATGAATATGCACATAAAGGGATAAGATTCATATAAAACCATAATGAAATATTATTATCCGATGAGTTCCACGAGTTTTGGTGTTCCAGTTGTTTTGTAGAAATTCCTAATTTTTCGCAGATAAAAAAAGTATCAAAGATGAGGAAACAGAGTACACCATTGTGAAGGGCTCGTCAGCGCTGATCAAAATGGACATATCATTTGATATATTTGGAGCCCGGAGTGAAAAGATATGAGATGAAGAAAAATCACATGAAATGCCGGACTTACGTGAACAGTGCCATGCAGAGCCAACCAAAAATAGCCACGTGGGCAGTGGTTCCCACGCGGCGGCGCGCGCATGCGCCGCCAGCGCCGCCAAATTCGAAATCGGCCAAGTAGGGGGCAACACGTGGCGTTGGAATTTTCCACCGCTTGCTACGCCGCCACGGAGCGGCGGGAAGGATTTTCGGCCGCCCAGCAACGTGGTGGCACAGAGCAAGGCGCGCGAGGCGGTGGCGCGGTCTTGCGGCAGCTAGACCGGCCGGTTCGGCCAGTTTTTGACCAATTGGACCGCAGTTTTCTTCCCAGAAATAGAAAACAGCCAGCAGTTCATCGGTTTTGCTCCGGTTCAAGGTCTTCCGACCGGTTCCCGCCTCGGTTTTCGACATATTTCGGAAGGGAAATATTTTCCAGCCATCTTGGAGGCGGTTGCATGGTCAAGAGGTCGGTTTGGGGGCTAGAAACAAGCAAGACCCTCCATTTCCCTCTCTCTTTTCCTATATAAAGGAACCCCCTACACCCATTACACAACACAACACATACTTGAGCTCCAATTCCAAATCCTTTACAATGTAGTGGTGTCCCTCTAGGTGTTTTCACCTAGTTGTATAAGTTAGAAAATAGGAAGAGAGGAGAGGGAAGAGTGAAGAGGAGGAGCCGGGTTTGTCGGATCCTCCTCAACCTTGTACCTCTACGGAGCCGACTCCTTTGTGAGTAATATCCAGGTTATCTTGTGGTAATTCCTTGATTATTATTTTACTAAATTCAGTGCTTACTTTATTTTACTTACTGGATCTCCGTTTGACCGAAGGCCCTAGTTTTTACGTGAAACTAGTTTCGTAACTGCTAGCGTAGACATGGTGTCTGGGCTAGAGTTTACCTGAGATTGCGCCCAATGCTACGGAATAGTTATGGTAGCCCCGGGGTGACAAACTCCGACCAGTGCCTTTGTAGTCCACCACGCACGTATTGGTGTTTTCGTAGAGCTTTTGGCGGCTCCCACCCCACCACCGTTTCCCGCCTTTTCGAGAATCGGAAGGTTCCGCCGCTCAAGTAAGTAAAGTCTAGTAAACCCGAACCTTGGTATTTAGTAATCTTGCGAAAACCTTAGAGAACCCCTCTCTACCTACAAAAATATTTATCTATCTTATCTCTTGGACGTACTTGATCCCTTCTAGTTCACTTCTCATTCCCCGTGGAAATCGGGTACCCTGAATACTGCGGGTGAAAGCTACAACGGTACTTTCCGCGGCGCTTTTGCGGATTTATCTCGTGGTGCGTTAAAAATACCAACAAGCTTTACGGGCGCCGTTCTTGGAAACGAAAGTCGTTCTAGAATCGAACCCAAGTCGTCCATGTATCTTTTTATTTTTATTTTTCCACCATTCCATAGACCTTATCACCACCATCACTACCACATGAATTCCACTCGAATTTTTTAAATCTTTGGCTCCAAAGGGCGATTTGTTGGAACCTCCACCACCATTCACATCACATACTTATAAATGGCTATGAGCTTCTCCCCCTTTTATAGCCTTGGTTCGGGGCAACCCTTTGAAAAAAAAAAAAAATCTTAAATTCTAAAAAAAATGTAGAAGGAGACTCTATGAGCAGCCGGGCTAGGTTCACAAATCCTATTCATACCGCCAAACCTTTCTTTGCCCGACCACATCCTAGTTAATCACTTCCATTTTGGTCTTAGCAAAGAAGCTGCTCTCCAACTTGATCAATCTTTGGGAGGCTCGTTCAGTGCAAAAATCATTAGTGAGGGAAAACCATTTTAGAGAAAAATCCTTGAAAACACCCCTCACACCAATATCCATGACGATTTTCCCCGTAGAAACAATAGAGTCAAGCCCCCTAACAATGAGATGAGGCACCTACAACCAAATTTGAAATTCTTTGAAATCCTTCCCATAATTTGGTTGTTGAGGACCCTCCTATTTAGGAACATGCTATCACCCTCCTTTGAATGATGAATCCCATCCTTTAGCATGCCCCTTCGAATTTGAGAATAACCTTCTTCTTGATGATGATTTTTGGAATGCTTTAGAAATTCAGGGATCAACATCATCATATGACTCAACTTTTTTATATGAGACATCAAGAACACTAACAACACATAGAGGGTGGATCAATTCATTTAGAAAACATTTCTATACCCTCTATGCCCACACTCACTGTCTCATCAAAAATCCATTCCGAATCTCGGGGAGGGTTCGTCGAGCGGGAGGGTTCCTCAGCAGCCCCCATCCTACGCTCGTCCAAGGTCCCCGTCGAAGATTGGAAAGCACGACGCCAGCCGTCTCTCCGTGCGGCCACCGAAACCGCGACCCTCCTCCGCAACAGCAACGGAGCGGACGACGTTCTTTGGAGATGCTCAACAAGCTTGAGGGACGCCAGTCAAGGCGGCGCCGCCCCGAGCTACGTAATATGCTCCGGGAGCACTTTTCGTGAGGCCGCTTCATACGGCAAGCGGAAGCGTATGCATGAGATCTTCCCCTTGATGCGGCTGGTGCTTTGCCGCCGCCGAGGGGAGATTTGGATTTCGAGTCGTAGCCGCGGACGCTTCAACACTCGTCGCACATTAGTTTTACTTTTAGTACAACCGTAACGCTCCACCGTTTTAGCCGGTGATTCCTGTATGTGTGTTTTCGTGCACTTCGCCAAACTGCTTTTGGCTAAAGTGTGCGGCGTGTAAAAACTCTATTTTCCCTTAATGAAGTACGTGCCAATGGGTGCGCTTTCGAAAAAAAATCTCGGGGAGAATTTGAAACAATCTCCACAATAAAAATGACATATCCATGTTTTGTGGAGGAGTCTCATTACGGTAAAAATAATAATAAAAAAATAAAAAGAAAAGTGCTCCCCTCAAACGAGAGATTTCATTGATGAGCATGAAAGTTATTTCTTACATGTCACATCCATTACATGCTCATATGAAAAATCTCCGAATTGATTTATAACTCAGCCATCAATAGCATGATCTACAACCCTTCCATTCTCTCTATTTCATAAAAATTTTGAAAGAGGTGTCGTAGATGCTTTTGTCTATCACAAATTTGGCAAATTTCATGGTGTCTTGGCATGAGTTCTATAAATCAACAACAAAGGTTGGTGTTGGCGGGAAACCACATCACCAACATTGGTTTCAATTTCAAAAAAAAAAAAGTTTCCCAAGGACAAGCTTTTGTCTTTAAACAAAGCACTTTCGGGAGATAACCCGATCTTTAATAATTCCCTCTAAAAGAATCATCCTTTACTTTCATAATAATTTCTCTAATAATATGACTTTCGAAAATGAGCTTAAGAACATATTCATGCATTTGCTCCTCGGGTATTTTTGTCACTAACCTTTCAGGTTTGAACAAAAAGAACGAAGAGTCGAAGCACAAGGTAAAACCAATATTCATTCAACAATGAAGCACATTCGATGATAGTGTTACCATCCAAACTTGAATTTGTATCATGCAAAATTCAAGTGTGGGGGTGAACAACTCAAAACATCTCATGACATGCTTCATTTATTTTTGCTTTGGTTTCTCTACCTTGTTTCACACCAATGCCATGCTCATTATTCTAAAGTCACAAAAATTATTATGATAAAAAAAGGGATTAAAAACAATATAAAAAAATATTATGAGCCCAGGGGTGCCCAATCATTCTTGTATAATCAAATCATCACCCCGCCATCTCATAGATAGGAATATATATGTGCACACTAACTCTATGCGAGATGGAGAGAGGTCACCGCCAAAAGGAAACAAGACCATGATATGTGACGGAACGGCTACAATGCATCACTCACAATTCAATCATAAATTGTGAGAGGTAAGTCGATCAAGGTAAAAGAACCAACCCAAAAATATCTATTTTCTTTTCCAAATTTATTTTCACCATGACATATTTGCTTGAATTGTCATTTATCTAGTGCTTTCATTGGGTGGCTCCTAGTCTTTGAGTCAGATTGAGGGCGCCATGCCTAGTCTAGGTAGATGACAATTTTATTGTTGTCCGCCTATTCGGTGCTCCTAGTCGCCTTCGTAGTAGTCGGATGTTAAATGGTACCATCTCGACATCGTATGTTGGCTTCGCCAATCTGTATGATGATTTGGCTAGATGGTTAATGCTACGAGCAAAAACTAAAGCCTAGATTGCATGCATATCACTCATTCAAATTTGTTTTTCAAAACGATGGCATGTTTGTTTATCCACCCCATAGTACTACTATGCATATAAAAAAACAAAATGGTTCTCTCGATTCATCATTCAATGTTCGCACATCCGTTTGAATCAATCTCATGTTTATCATATAAAAATCCATGTGAGTAAGATCTTGAGATGAATTCATAATGGGAGAAATCAATGTTCATCCGGTGAACTTTGAATGAACCTTGATTACACACACACATAAAAAAAGAAGAATAGAGAGGAGGACTCTTCTCTTCTAAACCTTTGCTATAATCAAAGTCTATGATCCATGCACAACATAAATGTGTGTGGGTCAAAGCCTTGATGATTGCCCGAGTTGGATCGTGTACAACAAATCAACAACTTCAAAACTCCATCCACATGCTGCTGTTAAGTACACTCGTAATGCAAAGGTAATGTTCACCATCTCATTTACTCGCATTTGTCTCCATATAATCATGCAAAATCATGCTTTACTTTGTTTATGTTGTATGCTCTCGTTTGGGTGTATTCATATGGCGCTCACATGGTACATTCATAGGCCTTTTTAAATTAAAAAGCGGTGCTTAGGTTAATATGGCATTATTTAATCAAAATTCTACATGGTGTTGAATCTTGGTTAATGAACTTAGAGTAATTATTTTCATAAACAATGAGAAGTAATCAATGCCGAGACAAATCAAGACTCGCTTTTACATTGCAAACATTACCTTGGTCTTGCTTGATTTCAAATGAAAGGTTGGATGAACATATTTCAAATAAATAAATAAAAACATGGCACCACCTTTCGGGTATTCTCTATCACTAAAATTTATAGGAACGAAGAGGTGACACAAAGAGTTTGCACCTAGAGATAAGATCCGATATGTTCAACTTAGAGGTGAAACTCTTTGTCCAAGAAAAAAAAACTTCGGAGTAAATCAAAGGGCCAATCACGGTGAATCGACCCTTCACATCTGGTGCCATCACGCTCCAAGGCGATGAAGGTAATGTACTCAAGGTAAATGCCCATCATTTAAAAAGTTTTTCCTTGAACCATAAAATGAAATTGACTCGATTGAATTCTTGCAATTTTAATGATTCAATCTAATGTTCAATCTTGTCTAAAAAAAAATATATGAATATTAAGAAATAAAAAAAGAAAATATATAAAGAATTTAGAATAACATAAAGCTTTGACTCTCTCGGTGTTTTTTTCCACCGAAGAGTCCCCTCAAGTATTTTCACTTGTCCTTTGTCTTTGAATAAAAAAAACGATATAGCTCCAAAAAGTGTGGGGTGTGCAACATCCCATTGAAGAAACGTAAAAGCACCAAACCACATCATGAACTGGTGGAGGAGCATGTGTACAAAACTCGGTTTGATCACTTCGCTCCCACCTGCTCATATGCATGCTCCTGGTTCTACACTTGTTTAAACCTGCAAACTTTAAAAAAGAACTAAATTCCACACTTAGATTTAAAATTTGAAAGTAAATATAAATATAGCTCTTTGAGTTTGGCCTGCATAAATTTTATTCGATACATATCCTTAGTGCTTGTGGGAAAAATATCACATAGGAAAAACATATTGCCTAAGTTGTTGTGAAGTGAGATATGGCTTTGGCATGGAAATCCAACCTTTTCTATTCAAAGTACATGGAGAATTTTTGTTTTATCAAAATGCTAAAAACCATAGTTTCACATACTCCTCAATGGTGATAAATTCCTACCAAGGCCAAATATATCATGGTACAATTTGAAAACCTTCTACATATGCTACTTGTTTTTGTATTGAGCTTTGTCAAACTTTGTTGACCCGTGTTGAGAAATTTATCATGCTCTTAAATCAAGATCACGTATGTTGGTATTTCTAACGCCACTAACTAGAAACAGATATAAACCTATCACTAGCAATGGCGCCCAAGTAGTGAGTTTGTCTTTGTTGGCGTAGAACCATCGCTTTCGCTCGTCCCAAGAGTGAGAATGGGAACAGCACGGCAGTAGGATTGCATCATTTGGGACATCTTTGATGGTGAAGGTGCCACAGCATCTCTAGGAAGTGTTGTAGATGAGCATTGGCATCTTCATGGGCTTTTTCACAAAATTGGCTAGCTTGTACCATGTTGATCGCTGCGAGGCTTGAGCTCCAAAGCTTTGTCTCCCCACATCGACCGCCGCCCAAAGGCGGATGTTGGCCGGAGTCGGTCTGCAGTACTCGCGGAGGGTCTTGTTCGCCATTACTAACACGGGTGTTAAGCTTCGCGACAAAGGAGGAGTCTTCCGAGGCAAATCTTGGGTCGAGACTTCAACTTGGATCTTGCCCGCTTCAACAATCTTTCGGATCGGAAACGAAGTTTTCGAAGATTCCTATTCATACATTACCCTCGAAATAGATAGAAAGAATAATAGCAAGGGTAAACCTGTTTAAGCAATTAATGATAAATTTAATACTTACAATGCGTGAGAGAGATGTATGCAAGTTATTCCTATATTTATATTTTCTTGGGCTAAAGACTTTCTTTCCTTCAAGAACGGCGCCAAAAATGCTTGTTGGTATTTCTAACGCCACTAACTAGAAACAGATATAAACCTATCACTAGCAATGGCGCCAAAAACATATATCGATGTTGCTTCGTATAAAACTAAAAGAAAATAATTCATTGCAGTTCATAGCATATCCGAAAAAGGTTGTCATCCCTATAGTTAAACTACTAATATGCAAAGAATAAAATATTCGCATTTATGCCTTGATAAACTTCTCAATAAGTAAATAAACAATTATAATCGGTATCCGCAAGCGCCGCATATGAATATACCATTGTAGCATTTTAACCAGAGTAAGAACCGTATTGAATTTATATTCTACCACAGGGAAAGAAGTCTACTATCATGAATTAACTAGCATGTGATTCTCAATCATCTCAATCATCTCTCGTATGCAAAGCTTAAGTATTAAATATACCAATTACATAAACAGGGATCAAAGTTCACAATGATAATAAAAGTTCTGATAAATAGATTCAACCAAGTCATATCCAGGTGTGCAAGTAGAAAGTGTCAAACAAAGGGACGATAGCAATTCATAGGCTAGCTAGCATTAGAAACTCCAATATCACTACTACACAACAAGGATATTGTAACACGTTTTTGTAACATATTCATCAATGTGTTACAATGAAATCTCACAAGAATAACACAAAATAGAGTGTTACGGACTTCTCGGTTGTAACACAAAACACTTTTTTCTATAAAGATGTGTTACTGACAATAATTTTAGTAACACAAAATTAGTGTTACAAGCAAAATGTTACAATAGAGTACTACGTTGTAACACATAAATGGAACATATAAAGTATGTTACAAATATACGCCATGTAGTAACACAAAATAATGTTACAAATTCAAGTGTTACAAAAATTTGTACAACAATCGTCCGGTAGACTCTTCACTTCGCCCACACTCATGCGCACATGTTCCCTCATGGTGGATACAGATGTCATCGAATCCCACTCCTTTCGCTTGCTTTCCCTAGCACGAAAAAAGTTGCTATCTGGGACTGTAATTGCCACACTCCATGATTTTGGGACTCTAATCGTCAACTTCAAAAAAAATAGACCAAATGTTGTCACAAAATGTAACATCCGTACTACCCGGATGATGCCTACATTTTCCCATGTTTTGTGACGTTGTTTGCATGGTTTTTGTGATGAAATAGAGTGTCACAAACATAAATTGCAAAAAGTTGCTTTGGCTTTTGAATTGAACCCGAGACCTTTGGAACAAAAAGTAAAGTGCACCGACCACTAGGACAAGCATTAGTTTGTGTTGTATTGGGGTGTCTTATTTCTTTTTATCAATTGAATGCAATAAATTCGTATATTAAACTAAATTGCAAAAATTTGCTTGCTTGGGGATTTGAACCCGAGACCTTTAGAACAAAAGTGAACAAAGACTCGACCACTAGGACAAGCATCGGTTTGTGTAATTTAAGGCCTTTTATTTTTCCACTACCATACTTCCTTTGAGATAGAAGTGGAATTTTTTTTTCCTTATTAAGCAAATACACGTTGATGTAGAATTGAGGCACACGTAAACATCAAGAACATGAACAAGAACGATTTCTCTTTTTAATCTTTAGTTATAACTTGTATGCAGTCTTTTTCTCCCTCGTACTAACTCCGAATTTGATAGTTGTTTTTGCTAAATTTTTCTAAAATTATGTTCTATCAATTTATGATGTTGACTTTGGTCATCTCTTCATGTGTTAAAATTTGAATAATTCAAAATTTAAATTCTAAAAATTACAACTAAAAGTAAGATTTTTTAATATTAAATGATGTCAAATTTCAGAAGTCATCAAGATCTACACTTTTTGTATAAGTCATTTTTCCATTCGAGGCGTCAAAAGTTCAAAAAATGAAAAGTAGACTCTAATAGCAAATGTAGATCTGTGGAACTCTCTCGAGAGAGTTGTCCATTTTGAACTATACTTTCCGAACGCTTTCTCAAACGCAAAAAATTGACCTGAATAACAATTGTAGATCTTGATGAGTTATGAACTTTTGGTATTTGTGACTTTTCAAGCGAGAGACCGCCTAGGGCTTCAAAACCCGATCCGAGTAAGTAAAAATTTCAAAATTCAAATTTTGTGGCGTCAAAAGTCCGACAAAATGAAAAGTTGACTCTAATAGCAAATGTAGATCTTGAAGAGATCTACAAAACACTTATTCATGACTTTTCGATTTGAAACCATCTAGAGTTTTCAAAACCGGCTCGAAGGTGCCATATTTAAAATGACCAAAGTTTGACTTGGTCAAACCCCGGTCAAACGGAGCACTAAACGACGTATTCTCGAAAAAAACTTTTGATTACAAGGGTGTTAGAACTCATTAAGGTCTACACTTTTTGTATGGGTCAATATTTTAGAAAGTGTTAGAAAACACTAGTCGTAAAACCATGTATCTCGCAGAAGTTTTGGAACTCTCGTGAGAGAGTTGTCCATTTTGAACTACACTTTCCGAACGCTTTCTCAAATGCAAAAATGACCTGAATAACAATTGTAGATCTTGATGAGTTATAAACTTTTGGTATTCGTGACTTTTCAAGTAGAGATCGCCTTGGGCTTCAAAAACCGGTTCGAGCCGTAAAAATTTTAAAATTCAAAATTCAAGGCCAAACGTCCGAAAAATGAAAAGTTGACTCTAATAGCAAATGTAGATCTTGAGGAGATCTACAAAACACGTATTCATGACTTTTCGATTTGAAGCCATCTAGAGTTTCAAAACCGCCTCGAAGGTGCCATATTTAAAAAGGGTTTATTGGTCTCACACCATTGAAATTTTCGAAGTTTTTGAGCCACACCACCGATATTCGTGTTATTGGTCTCACACCACCGTAATTTTCTACTTCTTTGAAATACACCATTCTCTACGTTTTTCACCCTAATGGACCCACTCTCGGTGCTTGTATTTCGGTATTGACCATTGTACCCCTCCCACCGAATCTTTGAGGATCGAACGAAGACCTTTTCACTTGCGCGGCGACCTCGTTAAAAATAAAAACGCGCGGGCGTCCCCGTTCCTTCCTCTCTTGTTCCCGTTCCCCACTCCCTTCCCCAAATCCAAATCCCTAACCCTAGCGCGAAGCAGGCCGGGCGAGGTCGCTGCGGGCGAGGCGTCGGGCTTGGGCGCGCGTCTTGGCGGCGGCTCGGCGGCCGGGGCCGGTAACGGGTGGTCGGCTACCCGCCGCGACTTGGAACATAACGGGCTGCCGCGGCTTAGCGACCGGGCGACCACGGCCGGAAGTCTAGAGCCATGAAGACCAACGACATGCAAGTTGTGCCGTCCGCGGGATTGGTGAAATCAATGACCAAAGTTTGACTTGGTGAAACCCCGTCAAACGGAGCACTAAACGACGTACTCTAAAAAACTTTTGAATACAAGGGTGTTAGAACTCATCAAGATCTACACTTTTTATATGGGTCTTTTTCCATTTTAGAAAGTGTTAGAAAATGTACACTAGCCGGCCTAGCCGAGTGTAGACACAATTTAGTTTGGGTCGCTCACCGCCTAGAACCAAATTTTAGCCGGTTCACCGGACAGATTGAAGCTGGCTTCTTCGAGTGGAATTCCACATATCAACTAAAGTCCCTTGCACCTTCTTCGGACTTCGACGGGGCTTAACAAAATACATGATAGGGCCCTAAATTTTAAGAAAAATCAAAGCATGCTTTCACTTAATTATAAAGCTTTAAATTTATATGGAACTCTTTTTCATTAATAATAATAATAATAATAATAATAATAATAATAATAATAATATTGGTCACATTAAATTGATATCATTATTATTTATATAAAAATAAATTTCGTTTGTGGGTTAATGTTAAGATCACAAAAACCAATACAGGTTTCACTCATAATGTAAATTGTACATTAGCGAAAGATATTAGTATATTTTTTAGACATAAGGACTGTATCGGATGTCATCAATTTTTTAACTACTCGTACTGAATATAATAGAAAATCGATTCTAATAAAAAAAATAATTTGTGTTATAAACTTGTGCTAGAACTTGCAGATTGATATGCACCAGATATCTAGATTCAAGATACACGGAACATTAGTTTCCCTAAAAAAATTGACGGAAAATATTTCCCACCAAAATTTTCCCTCCGCCAAACACTTGCCCGCTCTTGGTGACTCGGTCACATCCAATAATCGGATCTAGCTGAAAAACTCCAACTCCCTCCTCGTTCCCACGAACTGAGTAACTGACTCAGCTCGAGGCCGGGCGACGACGCGGCGGCGAACGGAACGGAGCTCGCTGAGTTGCTGATCCATACGGAGAGGACCGACCGCCGGAGGCTGATCCATGCTCTTGGCGGCGGGATCAGTTCGTCCGTCCAGCGAGGATCGCTAGGTACGTGAATCATTTGTCTTCGCCCTCTCCCAAAACACAATCCCATCGAATTCCCAAATCACCGGCCCTCCAAATCACCGGCAACCCCATCACATCCGTCACCACGCAGATGGATTGGAGAATGTCCTCGGCGCTGCCTTTGGGCCAGTCCGCCGTGGAACCCCATGCCGCTCAGGTACTCGATGCCAAGGTTTTAGTCTGCTACTGCCTTATCGCTCCATTATCCTAGATATTAAACACTACTAGTATGTATATACGTATATGGCCTATCACTATCACTATGCTAGTAGCAGCCTGGTATTGTTCGTCTCTCCCCTTTTTTCTTTTCAGTTCTTTGACGTTTCTATCTTTTTACAATTTAATTTAATAATATTTATTTGTTGTGCTTCCTGAGTGCTCATCAGACTGACATTTCTGTAGAATTAGAATCAACACGATTGCTTGCTTCCTGTGGGGTTCTGAAATGCCAGAATTCAGAACAGCAACAGGTCTGTTGGAACAATATTCAAAAAACTTCATTGAGTCATCAGATATGTTCTTGATCATATTAGTTTCGATTGCTTGCTTCGACCTTGTAGCGGTGGAGTCATATGCCTTGCCAACTTGCAGTTTTTAGTCAATTATTCAGTCACATGCTCTAAAAATGACCCTTTATTTATTTTAAAATTCTCATGAATTGGGTGCTGTTAGCTATCTCTATTAGTGAAGTCATTTGTACATATATACTTGATCCTCTGCCTACGATGGTGCTTGTTAGATATTCAGTGTCTTGAAAATTTTTCAAACCAAGAGTCATGAGAATATAGATGGCTCATATAACTTACAGAAGTTTCAGTAGTTTAATATATCACTAAGTATTCTTAAAGTTAGCTTTTCAGTAGCTGTAACTTTCAGTTTGCAAATATGTGCAGTTTGCATCATATTTTACACCCTGCCATGTAAGTTGTAGCACAGCTAGGCAATGTTGTGAACAGAGTACATGCAGAACAACAAATCTTTACATACCTGAGCAAAAAACAAAAGTATTATAGATAAAGCTAATATGTCATCCTCTTGACCATTATATCTGAAATATAGCACTTTATTTGTTGTCAAGCTTCAAGTTCAAATAACATTACAGATCTGCACTTTAGTATAATTGTTAGTATTCTGTTTTCTTTATTCTTATTTTTCTACAGGTGCTATATTTTTAGAGAGTTCAGTGTGCTACACCCAACAAGAATGGGTGATTCCTCAAACACAGGGATGAGTTGGTAAAGTCACTTGCTTGTTTATTTGATACTTATTCATCCATAAAGGATTTTTGTATCAACTAATGCTACTGTCTTTTCTCTTTACTAGAATAAAGAAACATATGAATCTGAATTTAGTGATGATGATGACGATCTAGTTTTATCCAGAGAAAAGGTTAGTTTCTTATATTTAAGAACAACAATATACTCTTAGTTTATTACATGTTAATAACTTTACCTAGTAATTATCATTTGAATGAATTTGAATTGGAATCAGTGCCAAAGTGACAATAATGACAAGGAAATAGAAGAAGCAGAAGCACATGCAATATTGCAACAACGCCTTAATAATGATTCTAAACCAATAGAGGTACACATTGTCAATGTACATTTGAATGAAGTATATTAGACTCGTAATGTTACTTCTTCAAGATGTCTAATACTGTAACAATGTATAAATACAATTGAAATTCTCTTTGGTTTAGTTTGATTCTTGTCAAAGGAGTTCCGCCACAAGTAGAATAATATTAAATAAACAAAAGGTATTTATGAACCACACTGTACTATAAAAAAAAATAAAAATTTTGTCTTGTTATTTTGATACTTCATTTTATATGTGTAATTTAAGGGTCATCATGGATGTCCTAGAGAGACTAGAACTATTGCGCACCGGAGGTGGCTAATGACAAGGCTACAGGCTACAAGAGTCAAACCCCTAAACAACTTTCTCTAATGAGGGTAGATGAACATAATATCACCTGTTCTATTTGAATGATCATGATGTACAGCTAAGGGTTGTTGGTCACTAAGAGATTATGTCAAATTAATGTAGGTTGGGTCCATGGTGCTATTAATGACTTCAAATATCCTAATAAGGCAAATGTGGTCTATGCAACTCTCTTGAGCACTAATCCGTAAGACATTGTTGGTGGAGTCAAGATAGGAACTCAATTCTACAAAGTGCGTATCAATCATGCTATATCAAAAGATGAGCCATTAGTGAGGCCTATGCCCTGGTGCAACAATATTGGTGATGCTCAAGCTAAGGAGTTCCAATTGCTTGGCCTTTTGATGTTTGTATGTTCAAAACTACATTTCCTAACTATACATCCATGTATATTTGTGGCTTAATTTGTAGTGTTACAACTTACATTTTCTTTGCAGGTTGAAATGGTTAATGGTTGAATTCCTACAACAAGGTGCACAAGAAGAAGAAATGGACTTTAGGAATCCTAGCTAGTTCTTGAATTTTTTCTTTCTAATATGGACTATGTGTGTTTCCTCTCTAGAACCACATCGTTATGTACATATATTATGATTTGTTTTGAACAAGAACTATATGTTTGAAATCATTTCTACAATCCATGGATCATGTATGATTATGGAAATGTGTGGTTTATGTGATTTTGCAATGAGTCATATTTGTGTGATTATATAATAATCCGTGTGCCACATATAAAAGTGAAATAAATAATTGTTTCATAATCCGAATATGTTACGATGGAAATAAAAAGGGTTACAATAGATATAAAAAGGTGTTACAATTCTTAATATGTTGCAAACCATATTGTGCTCTACATAACGTACATGTGTTACTAGAACTAAAAAAGTGTTACAACCGACATCCCTCAGAACACAAGGCTAATGTTCCAATAGATAAATAAATGTGTTGCAAAGTATGTACTCTATAATATTGTGAAGTGTTACTAGAGAAAGAAAAAGTGTTACAAAAAATTATTGTAACACTAAACAAGTGTTATCAGAGAAGAAAAAAAGTGTTACAACAAAAATCATTGTAACACTAAACAAGTGTTCCCAGAGAAATGAAAAAGTGTTACAATAAACCAGTCTATAGTAACATAGGCAATTGGAACACAAAAATAGAATGTGTTACTAACTTGAGCTAGTAAGACTTTTTCC
The DNA here is from genome assembly GCA_015847255.1 of Hyparrhenia diplandra. NCBI lineage: Eukaryota > Viridiplantae > Streptophyta > Magnoliopsida > Poales > Poaceae > Hyparrhenia > Hyparrhenia diplandra. The sequence continues at coordinate 81,209 of JADLZK010005602.1, read as the reverse complement.
AAACTATAGTAACACAAGTTGGCGTTACTATATCCCCTGCAATAGTAGTGTATGTAACTCTAAACTATAAGTTAGGATCTACTTGATTAGTGCAATACATCTAACAATCATCGAAGAAGAACTAATTAAATCCACACATGAGGACAGAATCCGTGAAGACTAAGGCGAAACTTAGAACAACTCGAATAATATCATCCGCTAGGCCTACATACGGGGGATGGATGGATTGCAAAGGACTCAATGATGCTTTGTCACCACCACGATCTACCACACGACCCGGCATATAGGGAGCAAACGCAGGCAAATAAGATCTAATCACCATGATTACATCCTCTCTACCACTCACCCATGATATCAATAGATGAGCGCTATACGAATCCATGCATAAACATAACAATTTCAACTATGCTAAACGTGTAATCAAAGTAAACACTTGAACAAATAATCTCGAATATAAACATGATCAAGATATTCATATTAAGAACGTGTCTAGAACTTGAAGACTACTTACAATGAAGAACTTACAAGAACGAGGCCCCTGATCTTGAGCCGGCCTCCGACGGTCGAGAGCGGATTTCTCCCTTCCTACTAGATCTAATCTTGATTGCTACTCTTCCTAAAGCGGTGTTTCTAGAGCGTGGGATTGATGACTTGGATCTTGAAGCGCTGTTGATGACTTGAGAACTTGATGATCCGAAGGGGGTCTAGGGGTCTCCTTATATAGTCCGGGGAGAGGTGCCGTGTTGGACTTGATTACAACTTTCGACTCCACCGTCGCCCTCGGATCAAACCGACATTAAACGAGCGGATTAGATTGCGTCTTAGAGGCGGTTGGAGAAGCTTCGAAGCGGGCCGACGTGGCGGGGGGAGGCCGACCGGCCTGTTATTTGGGCCCGGTCGGCCCGCAGTGGGGCCCACTGGGTCCGCGGCGCCGTCGTGGGCTTCGAACCTTCCCGACTCCTATTTCTTGGGTGTTAAGTCTTGATCACGTCGGGATTAATCCCGAGCCTTCTAGAGTCTTTCTGAGTTGGATTGCATTACGTCGCAGAAGTCGCACGGCTCGCGAATTCCGCTTTGTTTCCCGCTTAGTCCCCTCGCAATTCACAACTTTACCAAAACTGGTGGAAATATGTTAGTGACACCCTATTCTAGGTTGTTATTATGATTTATACCCCTTTCTCATGTTTATTTGATTAATAAATTTATATGATAACAAGTGTCAACAAACTCCCCAAGCTTACCCTTTGCTAGTCCCTAGGAAAGCTATATGCTATAATAGGATCGGGGAGTTGCTACTACGCTTTCATACCTCGAAGCACCGTGTTTATCGGGAAATAAATTCTCCTCTTAACCGGTTGCTCTCTCATACCATTTTACCATGGGGCGTAGCCTTTTCATGAGCAATTTGAAAGACAGAACAATCAAGTTAAGTACCATGTCTCAAGCTCTTTGATCAACTATCATCCCGGGGTTTTGCAATATTTTTCAAAAGAAACTTCGAGATCCTATGTATGACCCTCTTAAGTAGATGGTGGTAGTGGAGTTACACATGTGGTAGGACATACATAGTGGGATGATAGTGGTGAAGTGGATGAGGATGAAAGGTAGTAAATAGCCCTTAGCCTTTTCTAGTATTTTTTCTTCTCAAGCATCTTGGATTATTTCTCTCTTTCTAAAATTGCTAAGACCCTTGGCTGTCCATTCTTGGAGAGGTGGGCTTTTGCCCCGGACTTGTGTCCATTTTTTCTCTCCTTAGAGATGTGGGCCCTACTCACCCTCGGACACGTGTCCATTATTCATCTCTAAATATTTTTTTTATTATTAGGGAGGTAGGCCCTTCTCGCCTAGTATGACTTTTGTCCGTTACTCTCCCTCTCTCGTCTCACTTTTCTCTCTAAAATATTTATTTTTCTTTTCTCTTTCTTTTTTTTTTCTTTTCTTTTTTTTTTTTTTTAATGTAGCCCAAATTCTATTTGGCATAAAAACACCGAGAGAGACATATCCAAAGATTGCAAGAGTTTATTTTTAATTATGGCTTAACGGCCGATGGGGTATGGGGAAGCGTATTTCTCGTTTAGAAGCAACATTTGGTGGAGTGGGATGATCTTGATGCGAAAGATAAACTCTTAAGGGTCATAGCTAAGGAACTCATCATGTAATATTTTATAATTTTCAAAGATAAAACCAGGAATCAAGTATCTCTAGGAATATGATAAACAGCAGCTCAACTTTTCATGTATCTTTATCCTTCAACGCTAAGACTCGAGATTAAGCATGTGCTTCCCACAGTGTTTGGGTTTAGAGCAATTTAAGCATTTAAAGCTTTAGGAGAATCTAAGTCCAAAGTGTAAGTACCTTTTTAAGAGGAATTATGGCGGAGCAACTATTCATCATTTCCTTAGCATATATCATCAAGATCATAATAAAAAGGAAGAAAACAATCTAGCAAAGATCTAGCATTTATTTGACTCTTAACACTAAGACTTTTTAAGACTCTTTAACTCTAAGCGAAAAAAATATAATAACTAGCTAATATTTTAAGACATAGGGTAGTAATACTTATCGCAAAGAAACGGGGGTGCTCTCCCCAAGCTTGATCTTGAAGTAGTCCTTTGTTCATCCTTGGAGCTTGCTCCTCTTTCGGGGTCTCCTTTAATGTTCTCCCCATAATATTAATTTCGCACATACCCGAAGGAACAAATTCTAGGATGCTATTGTGAGCCTTCATGTGCTCACTTCTTTTTTTGATTTTTATATATAAAAGGTGTGGACCTTCATGTGCCCACATATTTTTGAGAATTTTTTTTTTATATGCAATAGGGATGCTAATGCAAAAACATATGAGTGCAATATTTTTGTATTTTTATTTTTTATGCCACCACAAAGCAAGGAGTGCTTGCATGGGGCTTTAGGAGACCGATGCAAATGCAAGAAACATATTTTTTTTATGATTTTCTCAAATGCAGGTTTAGAAAGAGTAAATATGCTAAAGGAAATATGCTAATTGAAATATGCCGTGCGTAAAATTAAATATGCGTATAAATACCGAAGTTACCTCTCGGGCGAGTTTAGAGCACTTACTCCCATGGCGTAGTGTCGCTCTATGGGCCCTCGTGTAAATGTTGTACCGGTAAGGGTCCTTCAAGGATTTCAACGGGTGGCGTAGATGTTGACACATGTTAACGTATACTTTTAATTGTCGCCTAAACATGAAAAAGGAGTAAAATATAATTAGATAACCTTATTAGGGGTTTCTACTAATGATTTCCATGAGTTTTGGTAAAGTTGTGATTTGCAGGGACTTAACAGAAAAACAGCAGAAATGTCGTGTCACACGACGGACGCAACGTAACGCAATCCAACTCCGAAACAAGTCTAGAAGGCTCCGGATTACACCCGACGTCAAAGAGTCCCAACACCCGAAAAATACATCATCTAGAAGACTCCGTGGCCACGACGCATCGCGGGGCCCAGAGTGGAGCCCACCCCGGGCCGACCGCCCAATAATCAGCCGATCGGCCCGGCTTGGCCGCCAAGTTGCCCCCTGTTTCCGTAAGCTTCCTCCACCGCCTCTAAGACGCAATCTAAACCGGTTGTTCAATGACGGTTTGATCCGAGGGCGTCGGTAGAAGCACGAGATGAATCAAAGATTAGTACCACATCGCTGCTTGAAAGCCGAAGGGACATAAGAAGACCCATATATATAGACCCCCTGTGCCCCCGGCTTCAAGCATCTCGGATCATCTCCTCATTAGCTATCTACGCAAAAGTTAGGGTTTCATATTAGAAGAGAGAGAGGTCCCTCTAGTTGTCTAGTTCATCTAGTTCTAGTTCTAGTTCTAGTTCTTCTAGTTCATCTAGTTGTAAGATCAAGAAGAGAGGCGAGGAGAAAGCCGAGATCCGGACTGTCGGATCTTCATCATCATTGTAATTCTCACGCAACAAGTTCATCTTCAAAGAATCTCCGTGTTCTTCATTTATTATTTCTATTTATTCTATTTAATTACTTTCAGTTCTTACTTTACTATATTTACTGGATCTCCGCTCGTATTGAGTGCTCTAGTTATCGTACGTGGCTAGAGTAGTAATCGATAGTGTAGACGTGGTGTCTAGACTAGAGTTTACCTGAGTTTGCGCCCAATCCCACGGTTAGTTGTGGTAGCCCTGGGGTGACAGCCCTGTCGGTCTTTGTAATCCACCACGTTCGGGTTGGTGATTCGTAGAGCTTTTGGCGGCCTTCCCCGATCACCCTTTCCCGTCTTTTTTCGAGGATCGGGACGGTACCGTTGTTCGACGTAAGTAAAGTAGAGTGAGCCTTTGATCATATAGATCTCATTAGAATACTTAGAAAACTTAACCCTCTCTTCCCACATCATTACCATTATTATCTTAGGACGTTCTAAACCTTTCTAGTACACTTCACGTTCCCCGTGGAAAATCGATACTCTGGAATACTCCCGGGTGAAAGCTACATCGGTATCCGTGCGCTTGCGGATTTCTCTGTTCGCGTTAATTTATACCAACAAGCTTTCTGGCGCCGTTGCCGGGGAACGGTAGCTGTGCTAGTTAGAACCACGATCGTCCTTTTACCTTTTTTCCCTTCTACCTTTCTTTCCTTTTACCCCTACCTATACCACATGGATTTCACTCCTATCATTAAATTCTTTGCTCCAAAGGGCGACATGTTGGAGCCTCCATCATCTTCACACCCTATTCTTACAGATGGCTATGAGCTTCGCCTGCTCTTATAGCCATGGTTCGGGAACAATCCTTCTCCGGGTTAGCACATGAAGATCCATACACCCACCTTAGAGATTTTGAGCGCTTGTGTTCTTGTAGGAATATTCCCGGCATGACACAAGAGACCATTAAATGGAAATTATTTCCGTTCTCCCTTGAGGGAAGAGCGAAAAATGGTATGCTCACTCAGAGGAAACGTAAATGGAGATTGGGATGAACTTCGAGACAAATTTTGTCTTGCCTTCTTTCCTCTTTATAAAATCGCTGACTTTAGAATAGAAGTTCTTACATTTAGACAAAAAGAGAAGGAGACTCTAGGAGCAGCCTGGGCTAGATTCACAAGCCTTACCAATTCAGGCCCAAACCTTTCCTTGCCCCGACCATGTCCTGCTCTATCACTTTTATCGCGGTCTTAACAAGGAAGGCGCTCCTCGCATCTCGACATCACTTCGGAGGATCATTCTCACATAAACTAGTTAGTGAGGGAAAAGCCATTCTTGAGAAAATCCTTGACAACACTCCCTACACTAACGTTTTGATGAGTTACCCGAAGAAGAAGTCGAGCCAAGCCCCGAACAACAAGAGGAGACACACGCAACCAAATCTAAAATTCCTATAAAAGATTTGGTTGCCATAGAATCTCCTACTATGGAAACACATCACACTCTAAACACTTTAGAGAGTGATGAATCCCATCCTTCCATCGAGGTTGATCTTTTTGAAAATTCTAGGAATACCTCGAATTTATCATTTAGAATGCATCCACCTAAGAGACCTCCAAGTGAATATATTTCAAATTCTTTTGAAGAGGAGTCTCCTAGAAAATGTTCTCGTTCCTACAAAGGATATCGGGAGGAATTCTATGATGGCATGTCTAGTGATGCCATAGAAGGAGAGCCAAGCTACCTAGAAGACGATCTTATGCCTAGACAAGATTACATATTCGAACCCATTTTTAGACCCATCCTTAACCCCGATGAATCCTTGTACTCTCTTTCCCTTGAGACCCTTGAGGGCCCTAAAAATTCATCAAGACAACCTAAATATAGGAGCCATCAAGACCACCAGGAAGACCAAGAAGAGCGACAACAATGGCTAGAGGATAATAAAGAGTTATATGCTACAGCCGTTGAATGGATGGACGAGACCTTAGATGAGATCGACCTGAGAGACACCACTCCAAGAGAAACTTTAGATATCTATGACAAATCAACCTTGGAGTTTGAGAAGAAGGATGACATCAATGAGCATGGAAGCTACTACATAGACACTTCATCTAGTTCATGCTCACATGAGAAACTTCCTGAACTACCTAGTCTCTCTAGTCTAAACACTCTCAAGACGTACAACCCCCTCGTGCTCTTGCCTCCTATAGATTTTGAGAGGGTGATTGTAGATGCGTTCATCTATAATAAATATTCTAGATCTCGTGGTCATGAATCTTGATATAGGTGGTGTTGAAGGGGAGACCACTTCACTATCTTAAGTAGCTTTCAAAAGGTTTCCTAAGGACGAGCTTGTGTCCTAAAATAAGAATTCTTGAGATAGAGCATGAGTCCTTACTTTTCCTTGTGATATGAGTATATAAATATACATGTGTAAATATTCCTTCGGGTATTTCTGTCACTAATCATTATAGAATTGGAGCGAAAAGAATCTTTTGTCGACTAACCCCCAGTAGGAAATAAGACACTCTCAAATAAGCTTGGGGAGGTCCTGAGATGAGCTCACACCGAGATGAAGCAAGACACAAGGACTTCTACAAGATGTTTCAGCGCCATCATGCTCCAAATATTAAAGGTAACATCTTGAGGTAAGTCATAGAACCTTCTCCTTATCATGGCTTACTCATAAAGTCAAACATGTTAGAGTTACAACTTTGCTTGATTCTATCTGATGATCTCAACATGTTTAGCTCTATAATTTGTTTTTCACACCACTCACTTGATCACTCATCATTCATGTTACAATTTTAAATGCTACTACTTTCATGCTTGGTGTCCGATCTTGTCACCTTTGTCATAAATAAATAGAACACATGATGTTACCATGTTTAGATGTGCCCAAGGATAGAGTAAGATGAATAAAGTTTTGGTTCTATTGGTGTTTTCCCACCAATAGAGCCCATGCACTTGATCTCTACCTTGTCTATGCAAGCAGGACACACTTTGCGCAAAATGTGGAGGAGTCTGCCACTTCTCCAAAATTCCACAAGTGAATGTCCCGACCTACGACATGCACACTGAGCAAGGAACATGGGTGATGCCATCCTACTAGGAGATGCAACTGTCAAGATCGATGAAGCACTCAAGGAGTGATCAAGCAAGATTTGAAGGACCAAGAGGGGTTGACACCTCCACAATTGTCTACCTCACTCCAACATCGCTAAGAGACTAGGTGAATACCTAGCTTGGGGGAGGGCATCCTCCGTTTATCAAGCCCAAGAAGAACAAGACGCGGAGATGCTACCCGAAGAAGTAAGCATGGGGAAAGAAAGAATCATCACCTACTAAAGAGGACAACAAGAGTACACCTTCGGAAGACTTACCGCTACCCGCGTCACCAACCGAACAAACACCGCCGGCTACCTCATCTACGCCACTCATCGAGATCATTGAGGGCACCGCACTGACATGACATCCCGACGAGATTCCATAGATGACAAAGACGCCACGAGTAAGTACTCAAAACTCTCACCGAGAGGTAACTCGGTATTTATCTGCATATTTAATTTTTTGCAAAGCATATTTCAATTAGCATGTTTCCTTTAAGCATATTTACTTTTTCTAAAACCTGCATTAGAAAATCATAAAATTATGTTTGCTGCATTTGCATTAGTTCCTTAAAAGCCCCATGCAAGCACCCCTTGCTGTGGCGGCATAAAAATAAAAATACAAAAAATATGTGAGCACATGAAGGCTCACAACATAATCCTAGAATTTGTTCCTTCGGGTATGTGCGAAATTAATATTTGCAGGGAGAACATTTAAGGAAAACCCAGAGATGAACAAGTTCCAAGGACGAATAAAAAGACTACTTTAAGATCCAGCTTGGGGGAGAGCACCCCCAGTTATCACGATAAGTATCACTATCCTATCCATTTTAATATTAGCTAGTTTTATATATATTTGCTTTGCTAGATATAATGAGTCTTAATTAGAGTCTTAGTTTGTGAGAGTCTAAATAAATGCTAGAGTCTCGCTAGTTAGCTTTTATCTTTAAATATTGATCTTGATGATATATGCTAAGGAAATGATGAATAGTTGCTCCGCCATAGTTCCTCTTAAAAGTACTTACACTTTGGACTTAGATTCTCCCAAAAGCTTTAAATGTTTAATTTGCTCTAAACCCAAAGACTTGTGGGAAGCACATGCTTAATCTAAGTCTTAGCATTAAAAGATAAAAAGTACATGAAAAGTTGAGCTACTGTTTATCATATTCCTAGAGATACTTGATCCCCTGGTTTTTATCTTTGAAAATTATAAAACATTACATGATGAGTTCCTTAGCTATGACCCTTAAGAGTTTATCATTCGCATCAAGATCATCCCACTCCACTAAATACGCCGCTTCTAACCCTAAGTACGCCTCCCCATACTCCATCAAGCCGTTAGCCATAATTATAAAAAAAAAAAAAAAAACTCTTGCAATCTTTGGATATGTCTCTCTCAGTGTTTTTATAGAGGCTGGGCTACATTCGAAAAAAAAAGAGAAAAGAAAAAAATAATAAATATTTAGAGAGAAAAGTGAGACAAGAGAGGGAGAGTAACGGACAAAAGTCATACTAGGCGAGCAGGGGCCTACCTCCCTAATAATAAAAATATTTAGAGATGAATAATGGACACGTGTCCGAGGGTGAGTAGGGCCCACATCTCTAAGGAGAGAGAAAAATGGACACAAGTCCGGGGCAAAGCCCACCTCTCCAAGAATGGACAGCCCAGGTCCTAGCAATTTTTAGAAAGAGAGATATAGTCCAAGATGCTTGAGAAGAAAAAAATATTAGAAAAGGCTAAGGGCTATTTACTACCTTTCATCCTCATCCACTTCACCACTATCATCCCACTATGTATGTCCTACCACATGTGTAACTCCACTATCACCATCTACTTAAGAGGGTCATACATAGGATCTCTCGAGTTTCTTTTGAAAATATTGCAAAACCCCGGGATGATAGTTGATCAAAGAACTTGAAGACATGGTACTTAACTTGATTGTTTTATCTTGCTTATGATTCGTGAAAAGGTTACACCCCATGGTAAATAAGTATGAGCAATCTGGTTAAGAGGAGAATTTATTTCTGATAAACATAGTACTTCTGAGGTATGAAAGCGTAGTAGCAACTCCTGATCCTACTATAGCATATAGCTTTGCTAGGGACTAGCAAAGGGTAAGCTTTGGGGAGTTTGTTGACACATGTTAACGTATACTTTTAATTGTCAGCTAAACATGAAAAAGGAGTAAAATATAATTAGATAACCTTATTAGGGGTTTCTACTAATGATTTCCATGAGTTTTGGTAAAGTTGTGATTTGCAGGGACTTAACAGAAAAACAGCAGAAATGACGTGTCACACGACGGACGCAACGTAACGCAATCCAACTCCGAAACAAGTCTAGAAGGCTCCGGATTACACCCGACGTCAAAGAGTCCCAACACCCGAAAATACATCATCTAGAAGACTCCGGAAGCCACGACGCATCGGGCCCCCAGTGGAGCCCACCACGGGCCGATCGGCCCGATAATCGTGGCCGATCGGCCTGGCTTGGCCGCCAAGTTGCCCCTGTTTCCAGAAGCTTCCTCCACCGCCTCTAAGACGCAATCTAAACCGGTTGTTCAATGACGGTTTGATCCGAGGGCGTCGGTAGAAGCACGAGATGAATCAAAGATTAGTACCACATCGCCTGCTGAAGCTGAAGGGACATAAGAAGACCCATATATATAGACCCCCAGGCCCCTGGCTTCAAGCATCTCAGATCATCTCCTCATTAGCTATCTACAGAGCAAAAGTTAGGGTTTCATATTAGAAGAGAGAGAGGTCCCTCTAGTTGTCTAGTTCATCTAGTTCTAGTTCTAGTTCTAGTTCTTCTAGTTCATCTAGTTGTAAGATCAAGAAGAGAGGCGAGGAGAAAAGCCGGAGATCCGGACTGTCGGATCTTCATCATCATTGTAATTCTGCCGCAACAAGTTCGTCTTCAAAAATCTCCGTGTTCTTTATTTATTATTTCTATTTATTCTATTTAATTACTTTCAGTTCTTACTTTACTATATTTACTGGATCTCCGCTCGTATTGAGTGCTCTAGTTATCGTGACGTGGCTAGAGTAGTAATCGATAGTGTAGACGTGGTGTCTAGACTAGAGTTTACCCGAGTTTGCGCCCAATCCCACGGTTAGTTGTGGTAGCCCTGGGGGTGACAGCCCTGTCGGTCTTTGTAATCCATCACGTTCGGGTTGGTGATTATTCGTAGAGCTTTTTGGCGGCCTTCCCGATCACCCTTTCCCAGTCTTTTTCGAGGATCGGGGCGGTACCGTTGTTCGACGTAAGTAAAGTAGAGTGAGCCTTTGATCATATAGATCTCATTAGAATACTTAGAAAACTTAACCCTCTCTTCCCACATCATTACCATTATTATCTTAGGACGTTCTAAACCTTTCTAGTACACTTCACGTTCCCCCGTGGAAAATCGATACTGAATACTCCCGGGTGAAAGCTACATCGGTATCCGTGCGCTTGCGGATTTCTCTCGTTGGCGTTAATTTATACCAACAAAAAAGCGACGGTAACTGTGGAAGTCGATTGTTCGCTTGGATGATGCGCGCTGGTCGGGTCTCCGAAGATGTACTCTTGTTGCTCTTCTTGGTGGGCGCAGCTTCTTTCTTCTTCTTCCAGATTGCTTCTTTGGTGGAGACCTCTCGGGTGTAGCCGGTGCAGAATTCAAGATGGGTAGGAGCTGAGTGTACTTTTCCTTGATATCCTTTTCTATCCTCTTGATGTCCTCCATCTTCGAGTCCAGCTTCTGTTGTAGTCTCAGGAGACGCTTCTGGCCCTTGGTCTTTCTTGGGGGCGCCTCATTGTTAGTGTAAGTATTGAAGAAACAAATAGTATCTTTTTACCTTGAAACTGAAGTGGATCTCGCCCGTCCCCGATGTAGATGATGGCTCTTGTAGTGTTTAGGAACAGTCTTCCAAGTACTATGGGAGGATCTTGTTCTTCTTCTCCCATGTCCATGACTAGAAAGTCAGTGAGGACATAGCAGTCTTTGATCTTGACGGGGACGTCTCGTGCAATACCTTCCGGGAATCGGTGTGATTGGTCCGCCATCTGCAGCATTACATAGGTGGAGCACAAAGGCAGATTACCATATATCAATTGATACGTTACCTTTGACATTAAGTTGATGCCCGATCCCGTGTCGCGCGTAAACTTGCCGGAAGTTCCATTGATTGATGGAGCGGTGGATTGATGGAACTCGAGTGGTCGCCTAGCTTCTCTAGTTGTGGTGGAATGCGCCAAGTCTTGCGTTACTCGCTGCAACTTGATTGATCATCAAGACTCGTTCCACGTGTGGTTGAGGTTGACGGTTCTTCTTGTTCTTGCTTCTTCTTCTTGTCCTCTCCTCCACACCGTGCGTGTACTTCAGTGGTACGGTAGTGGCACAGGTGGAACAGGGGAGCTAGGGTCTTATGTCTGCAGTTGAATCTCTCCCTCTCGCTTGTTGACGGTGAAGACGATCTTCGCGGTGTCGGCGTAGATGATGGCCTTGGTGGTGGCAAGGAAAGGGCGTCCCCTGCAATGATCGGGGCGTTCTTACCTTTGCCCGTGTCCAGACCACGAACTTCGGTGGCCACATAGAGCTTACCGATGTTCGGACAAACGTCTTCCAGATGCCCTCGGGGTAGCATAGCGACCGATCTCGCAAGTTGTAGGCACATGGTTGTGTATAATAAATTTGAATCGGCTCAAGGCTTACCTTAGGCATAATGTTGACACTTGAGCCAAAGTCGCAGCGCGCGTCGTAGGTGCGGGCGCCGATCCTAATGGTGATGACTGGTCTCCCCGGATCTCCTTTCTTGGCGAGCATGCCCCGGTCCATCCACTTAGGTCCTTCTTGTGCGTCCCTTGGTCCGAATACCGCATAGTAGACATCGACAAGATTTGCAGATTCTAATTCTTCCGGCTGGCCCGGAATCTTACCTGGGTTAGGCATAGGAGTAGATAAAGCCAGCTGAGATAACTGAGATTCTATCATTTTATTGAAGCTATGCTGGTTCTTTATTGCAGAAGAAAAGTTTTCCATTTTAGCACTAATAGTTTCTAGCATTTTATCATTGGAAGCTAACTTCTTAGACAGATTATCCATGAGTCTACCTTGGTTTTGTACTAACTCTCTTAAAGGTGGGAAATTATTGAAAGAGTTATTACCTTGATAGTTACCTGAGTAGTTACCTTGGTAGTTAGGTCTCTGTTGGTTCCATCCTTGATTCGGGGGACGATACTGGTTGTTGTTGTTGTTGATGTAGTTCACGTCCTCTTCCAGCTCGGGACATTGACTGCCCGAGTGTCCAGTGTTGCCACATTCTTCACATGTCATGCGGGAATCGAAGAGTTGCATGACTTCCTTCTTCTCGAGCTTTGTCTTCAAGCTTCTTCATAATTAAGTCTATTTTGGCAGACAAAGATGTCTACCTCTTTTAGCCGGGTGCATTCCCTCTCTTTCTTGCGGGGTTGACGGTCCTCATTCCAAGCTTGGTTTGACGCCATCTTCTCCACAAGGTCAGTAGTTTGATTCAAGTGTAAGGGATAGGAAAGCACCTCCAAAGAAAAATAGTCCATGGTCTCACACAAAAAGTTGTTGTTGAGCCCGTGATAGAAGGTCCGCATGAGTAGCCAGTTCTCCATTCCATGGTGTGGGCATTCGGAGATGTAGTCTTGGAAGCGCTCCCACGCCTCGAACGGATTCATCGTGTTGCCTTCTGGAAACTTGAGATTTTCCCCGTAAGGCGTTGGTTTTGCCTATAGGGAAGAACTTTTGCCAGAAGGCAGTAGAGCAAAGTGTCCAAGTAGTGAGTTTGTCTTTGTTGGCGTAGAACCACGCTTTCGCCGTCCCAAGAGTGAGAATGGGAACGTATTTAAGTAGGATTGCATCATTTGGGACATCTTTGATGGTGAAGGTGCCACGCATCTCTAGGAAGTGTTGTAGATGAGCATTGGCATCTTCATGGGCTTTTCCACAAAATTGGCTAGCTTGTACCATGTTGATCGCTGCAGGCTTGAGCTCCAAAGCTTTGTCTCCCCACATCGACCGCCGCCCAAAGGCGGATGTTGGCCGGAGTCGGTGCGTAGTACTTCGCGGAGGGTCTTGTTCGCCATTACTTCGAACACGGGTGTTAAGCTTCGCACGCTGGAGGAGTCTTCTGAGGCAGCGATCTTGGGTCGAGACTTCAACTTGGATCTTGCCTGCTTCAACAATCTTTCTGGATCGGAAACGAAGTTTTCGGGAAGATTCCTATTCATACATTACCCTGAAATAGATAGAAAGAATAATAGCAAGGGTAAACCTGTTTAAGCAATTAATGATAAATTTAATACTTACAATGCGTGAGAGAGATGTATGCAAGTTATTCCTATATTTATATTTTCTTGGGCTAAAGACTTTCTTTCCCAAGAACGGCGCCAAAAATGCTTGTTGGTATTTCTAACGTCACTAACTAGAAACAGATATAAAACCTATCACTAGCAATGGCGTCAAAAACATATATCGATGTTGCTTCGAGATAAAAACTAAACGAAAATAATTCATTGCAGTTCATAGCATATCCGAAAAGGTTGTCATCCCTATAGTTAAACTACTAATATGCAAAGAATAAAATATTCATACTATGCCTTGATAAACTTCTCAATAAGTAAATAAACAATTATAACGGGTATCCGCAGCGCCTGCATATGAATATACCATTGTAGCATTTTAACCGGGGAGTAAGAACCGTGTATTGAATTTATATTCTACCACGGGGAAAAGAAGTCTACTATCATGAATTAACTAGCATGTGATTCTCAATCATCTCAATCATCTCTCGTATGCAAAGCTTAAGTATTAAATATACCAATTACATAAACAGGGATCAAAGTTCACAATGATAATAAAAGTTCTGATAAAACAGATTCAACCAAGTCATATCCAGGTGTGCAAGTAGAAAGTGTCAAACAAAGGGGCGATAGCAATTCATAGGCTAGCTAGCATTAGAAACTCCAATATGTAACTCTAAACTATAAGTTAGGATCTACTTGATTAGTGCAATACATCTAACAATCATCGAAGAAGAACTAATTAAATCCACACATGAGAACAGAATCCGTGAAGACTAAGGCCGAAACTTAGAACAACTCGAATAATATCATCCGCTAGGCCTACATACGAGGATGGATTGCAAAGGACTCAATGATCTTTGTCACCACCACGATCTACCACACGACCCGGCATATAGGGAGCAAACGCAGTAAAATAAGATCTAATCACCATGATTACATCCTCTCTACCACTCACCCATGATATCAATAGATGAGCGCTATACGAATCCATGCATAAACATAACAGATAATTCAACTATGCTAAACGTGTAATCAAAGTAAACACTAGAACAAATAATCTCGAATATAAACATGATCAAGATATTCATATTAAGAACGTGTCCGGAACTTGAAGACTACTTACAATGAAGAACTTACAAGAACGAGGCCTGATCTTGAGCCGGCCTCCCGACGGTCGAGAGCGGATTTCTCCCTTCCTACTAGATCTAATCTTGATTGCTACTCTTCCTAAAGCGGTGTTTCTAGAGCGTGGGATTGATGACTTGGATCTTGAAGCGCTTTGTTGATGACTTGAGAACTTGATGATCCGAAAGGGGAGTCTAGGGGTCTCCTTATATAGTCGGGAGGAGGTGCCAGGTGTTGGACTTGATTACAACTCGTACTCCACCGTCGCCCTCGGATCAAACCGACATTAAACGAGCGGATTAGATTGCGTCTTAGAGGCGGTTGGAGAAGCTTCTGGAAGCGGGGCTGACGTGGCGGAGGGGGGAGGCCGACCGGCCTGTTATTTGGGCCGGTCGGCCGGCCCAGTGGGGCCCACTCTGGGTCCCGCGGCGCGTCGTGGCTTCTCGAACCTTCCGGACTCCTATTTCTTGGGTGTTAAGTCTTGATCACGTCGGGATTAATCCGGAGCCTTCTAGAGTCTTTCTCGGAGTTGGATTGCATTACGTCGCGTAGTCGTGCGGCTCGCGAATTCTCAAGTTTCCCCTGTTTAGTCCCCTCGCAATTCACAACTTTACCAAAACTGGTGGAAATATGTTAGTGACACCCTATTCTAGGTTGTTATTATGATTTATACCCCTTTCTCATGTTTATTTGATTAATAAATTTATATGATAACAAGTGTCAACAACGTTACACGCCACCTAATATATGCACTACTCCTACACCGGGAGTAGGCGCAAAACGTGCCTTCCATAGATCCACGAGAAAATGTTCTACTCCTACACTAGGAGTAAACAAAAATATCTTTGTTAGGTTCTTTCAAAATAAATGCTCCAAACACTTGCGATATCTCTCTCTCAATGGTTTGAGAAAAAGAGACATGAGGCTATCATCAAATAATATATATATATATATATATATATATATATATATATATATATATATATATATATATATATATATATATATATATATATATATATATATATATATATATATATATATATATATATTAAAAAAAAATAGAGAGAAAAAAATGGACAAGTGTCCAATATTAAAACAATGGGTACTTAGATGCCCGCTCTCCATAAAAAAAAAAAAAAAAAAAGAAGAAACAAAAAAAGATGAGAATAAAAGATAGCCCATGTTCTCACAAATGTTTTCTCCAAAGTCTTAATAAAGACAGAGATATTCCAAGGAGCATAATAGAATTAGGATAGCCACCATATATCCACACACTTGCACATCTTGATTTGATTGTATGACATTTTTCTCCATGGATCCATTGTTTGACCTAGCAAAATATGCAATACAAGTATGCCCACAAAATTTTCCTACCCGAGCTCCACATAAGCCCCATTAGAAGTAGGGCGAAAAAGAAGGCAACGCTAAAAATGCCTTGGTGAGGAAACAAACACCATTGAGTGACTTGAGAGTACCATCTGAGGAGTACTTGTGAACTATGCTTTATTTCAAAAAAAAAACCAAGTTACTAAGATGTGAAATTGGGATGAGATGACTTTTGTTTCAGAGCCGTTCCATTTCTCAACCGCCTAAGAATATATGTAGACACTCCACATATCCCACGGTAATGAGGTATGTCTTGAGATGATCTTTATGTCGGGTTTATAACTTGAATTGCTATGTTTATACTTTATCATTAACCTTTACTCGGGGCGAGCAAAGAGCCAAGTGTGGGGAAACTTGTTGATGCTCTTTTAATGCATGTTTTATGACCATGAATATGCACATAAAGGGATAAGATTCATATAAAATCATAATGAAATATTAATTATCCGACGAGTTCCACGAGTTTTGGTGTTCCAGTTGTTTTGTAGAAATTCCTAATTTTTTGCAGATAAAAAGTATCAAAGATGAGGAAACAGAGTACACCATTGTGAAGGGCTCGTCGCGCTAATCAAAATGGACATATCATTTGATATATTTGGAGCCCGGAATGAAAAGATATGAGATGAAGAAAAATCACATGAAATGCCGGACTTACGTGAACAAAGTGCGTCTGCGAGCCAACCAAAAATAGCCACGTGGCGGTGGTTCCTCGCGGCGGCGCGCGCCGCCAAATTCAAATCGCCAAGCGAGGAGCGACACGTGGCGTTGGAATTTTTCCACCGCGCGCCCACGCGCGGAGTGGGCGGGAAGGATTTTCGGCCGGCCCGTGCAACGTGGGCGGCACAGAGCAAAGGCGCTTGGCGGCGGTGGCGCGGTGTTCCGGGCAGCTAGACCAGCCGGTTCGCCGGGTTCCCGACCAATTGGACCACGCTTTTCTTCCCCTGAAATAGAAAACAGCCAGCCAGCTTCATCGGTTTTGCTCCTGTTCAAGGCCTTCCGGATCGGTTCGCACCCGGTTTTCGACATATTTAGGAAGGGAAATATTTTCCCGCCATCTTGGAGGCGGTTGCATGGTCAAGAGGTCGGTTTTGGGGCTAGAAACAAGCAAGGCCCTCCATTTCCCTCTCTTTTTCCTATATAAAGGAACCCCCTACACCCATTACACAACACAACACATACTTGAGCTCCAATTCCAAATCCTTTACAATGTAGTGGTGTCCCTCTAGGTGTTTTCACCTAGTTGTATAAGTTAGAAAATAGGAAGAGAGGAGAGGGAAGAGTGAAGAGGAGGAGCCGGGTTTGTCGGATCCTTCTCAACCTTGTACCTCTCTCGGAGCCGACTCCTTTGTGAGTAATATCCAGGTTATCTTGTGGTAATTCCTTGATTATTATTTTACTAAATTCAGTGCTTACTTTATTTTACTTATTGGATCTCCGTTCGACCGAAGGCTCTAGTTTTTATGTGAAACTAGTTTCGTAACTGCTAGCGTAGACATGGTGTCCGGGCTAGAGTTTACCTCGAGATTGCGCCCAATGCTACGGAATAGTTGTGGTAGCCCCGGGGTGACAAATCTCGACCAGGCCTTTGTAGTCCACCACGTGCGTATTGGTGTTTTTCAGAGCTTTTGGCGGCCTGACCTCGATTACCGTTTCCCAGTCTTTTTGAGAATCGGAAAGGTTTCGCTGCTCCGAAGTAAGTAAAGTCTAGTAAACCTGAACCTTGGTATTTAGTAATCTTGAGGAAACCTTAGAGAACCCCTCTCTACCTACAAAAATATTTATCTATCTTATCTCTTGGACGTACTTGATCCCTTCTAGTTCACTTCTCGTTCCCGTGGAAATCGATACCACGAATACTGCGGGTGAAAGCTACAACAAGACTTTCCGTGGCGCTTGCGGATTTATCTGTGTGCGTTAAAAAATACCAACAGGGAGGCGGGATGGGGACGGGGACCGTCGCGTGGGTGTCCTCCTCTCCTTCTCCCCCTGCTGCTCCTCGTTTTCTCCTTCTCTCGGCAGCAAGCCGACGGGTGGGCATGCGTGGCAGTGCGGGCGAGCCGGGCCTGCGGGATGGTGGCGCGTGGGTGGGCGGGCGTCGCGGCGGTGGTGCGTCTTGGCGGGGGGCGGCCGGACCGGGCTGGGGCGGTGGGGGGCGCGGGTACGCAGTGGGTGGGTGTTGATATTTCTTACACGATCCCAATTAGGAAGGCGAAAGAAATATATATGGGATATCTATCTAATCATGTTAGCTTGGATATGGGATTAACCTCATGATCCAACAAAGCGGAGTTAGACGGTGTTAGTAGTGGGATGTAAACTTAGCATCATTATCCATAGTGGAGTTAATCTCACCAGGATATGTACTCAAGGTATACCACTCATTTCTAGGCATTACCTATACACTAGTCCGTCACCCTAGCAATAACGCTCAAAGAAATGCGGGGCATGGTACTCTTAATTAGCCTTGATAAAAGAATGAACATGATATCTCGCAGCGCCTGATAGAAATACCAATTGTAGCACTTCACCGGGAGTAATCCGTATCGTATTTATATTTTACCACAGGGAAGGAAGTCTATGGAAAGGTAGAGAGAAAAGGATATCTAATGATTTATATTGTGATTTAATTATGAGATCATCCACTTTACAATAGTATAATGCAGTAGTAGCCATATGCATCTAACATAACTCAACAGATAAGTCATAGGATAAAGATAATAATATAAATGATAAATACCCAAGTCTAAGATCATCATATGCCACTAGTATCATACGAGCTATTAACATGTTATAAAATAGAATAGAATGAATATTCCTAAGATACTCCTAATCATATATGTCAATGAATACTACAATTAGTGCAATACATCTAGCTATCATGGCAAGGTTGGATTACTTCTACACATGGCAAGCATTACCAATGACGAGCAAGGACGAAAACTTGTTCATCACCGTAATTATAGGCTCGACGTGTCCTACATTCGGAGGGTGGATTCCAAAGGACTCAACAAGGTCGTCACTCCCGCGATCTACCACACGGCCCCCAGAATGTAGGGTGCAATTGCGGATAAACATTGTATAAACACCACGTTTACACATTGCTTATCACCCACATAGTGATCATCTATATGGATGCTATACAATTCCATGCATAAAATATAAAGCAATCTTACTAAACTAAATATATAATCATAGCAAGCATAAACACATATCAATAAGAATATAATAATTATATAGATCAAAGCCATAACAATTGTATTCTAGATATAAGAGTACTTACAGATTGAATACAAGAGAGAAGTCTCAAGAACGATGATCCTTGCTACTTCTTGACTAATCGTGAACTCAAGATGAACTTGATCTTCAACTAGAACTAGCTATGTAGCTAATTACTTCTAGTATGAACTAGGCTTAGGTCTAGACTTGGCTGGACTATATGGGTATGAGTTGATGAATGAGTATGATAATGAAATTGTTACGAGCCTCGTGGTCACCGGTCTTCTTATATAGTACTTGGCGATGAACGTCAACCCTTGGATCAAACCGACCTTCAAAGAACGGTGTAGAAACAACCTCAATGTCGGTAGTAAACCGACCTAGAAAGGGGAGGTTGACAGAGGACCCCACCCGGGCGCCGACCTATGTGGCAATCGGCGCCGCCAGGGGTGGAGTGCCATCTTGGCATCTCGTCTTTTTCTCGGTGTCCTCCTGGTATCTTCTAGAATATTTTAGTTCACTTTTTCGGGTTGAGTTGCTTCACGGATAAGTTTGGTCTTCATATGCCTTGTATATTCCTAACTTTCTCCATTATTCTCTCGCAATTATCTATTAAGTCCCCTGAAAGTCACGAATACCAAAACTCGTGGAATTATGTTAGTTAAACCCCTAGACTTATGTTTGGTCTTTGACTTGAGCCCTTAATTCATGTTATTTAACTTGAAATTTTATGCTTTAACAGTGTCAACAAGGCCTCGATGGGGACGGGGAGGCATGGCGGCGGTCACGGCAAGTGGCGGCGCCGGCGGTGAGAGTGAGAGGGAGAGCCGAGAGTTGACTTCAAGGGGGATTTCGGACACTCTTTGTCAAGTGCTAGATCCAAGGCGCCGGCATTGTGCTAGGGTTTTTCCTTTGCCGAGCGCCCTAGATCCGGCGCCGGCAAAGCAGTTTTTTTTTTTTGGTTTTTTTCCCTTCCAAAATTCGTTTCGCGCATACAACCAAAAGAAACAAGAAAAACTGTAGCCACGCGGGAACCATTTGTCGAAAGCACCGTGGCCGGGGCTCTCGGCAAACTTCATGTTTGTCGAGCCCCATGTCTCGAGCTCGATGAACTATTTTTTTATTTTGGCTCCCAAATTTTTTTCTCGTAACTTCGCTTAGGGAACTGTTCAGCTCATGTTGAAAATTTAGATTTTTTTGGTACTATTTTCTATATTTTAAAATATATATCCTTTTTTTTTTTTTTTTTTTCGAAGGCAAATTTGAACTACAAGTCATTTGAATGAGTGGAAACTTTGAATGGAAAAATGATATTGTTGTTAGGTATTGTATTGTGAAGCCTCATGCAAGTACTCACATGAATTATCGAAGGCGGAGTTCAGTGAAACATGACGGTTTAGTTGCGGGTGGATTGTTTTAAAATTCTAAAAAAAATCAAACCAAGTCCGGAAAATACGAAACTTGTCCAGTTGTCGTGATATGGTATGTGTAACCTATGAAAATTTTTTTTGAGAAGGTTTCATTGACGTTTCAGTTATGGCAGCTGCAGTACCGTATTTTCGAAAACAAAACTAATTCAGTTGTCTCTATATTAGTTTGCAAATCATTGTGATGACTTTCGTTATTACATCAACAGCATCAAATTGCCAAACCGGTGGTGAAGTGCCTTTACGAGCCAGCGATGATGAGATACGTGTAGTAGTAATGCATGATGGAGTGACACGTCTCTTCCATGATTTGATAGTAGTGTACCAAATGACATAAATTGAAAACCTAGCTTGTAGCACAAGTTTCATATATCACTGGTTTCGTATTTGAAGGAATTGTCTTATGGATTATTAATATAAATAACATTTAAGTATAAGGAAAAATATAGTTCAAAGGATATCTTTGACGAAAGGAAAAATATAGTTCAAAGGATATCTTTGACGACCATGCCAAGTCAAAGTATCTCTTAAACTTTCATGCTCCTCCGACCTTCCTCTCCAACTCTTGTGAGTCTTGCATTGGCTCCCTATTGCACTGCCAATTCAAATGTCATTTTGCTAGGGACATGTTTGTATTCCCTTTAGCTAGCTTGATTCAAAGAACTAGATCGCTGCAAAAAACACTAAGTGGCCGATTTCTTTATTTATCCACCAGTTTTGCTACTTTATCATGACCCCTTTTTTTTTGGGGCAGGTCTCATTAATTGACCTCCAAGCATAGAGCATAGCAGTTTCATGCTTATGTAAAAGAATGTCCACGTGATCCTTATTGAAAAGCTACACATTTTTTGCTTTATTGATTCATCAGTTTAATATTTTCTTTTAGTTCATAGTTCTGCAACTGTGAACTGCTTCATAAGTTCTTTCCTGTTACCCTGTATGTTTTCTTTTTATCCATTCAGAGTTTTGTTCTTTTCTTCCTTGTGTTGAATTACAGATGGATTTGCGAAATTTTATCAGCATAAATGATTTGTCAAGGGTTTGGTTGTTATATCCCAAAACAAAATGTAAGAGTTTATAGAGAAAACATTTAACAAATACTGCAGTAATACACGAACAGTTAACATCTCATGATTGACTTAAAGAAGAAATGAAGTCTCCAATGTAACAAATAAGCACAGGATGGTAAACCAAATACTACTCTCTATTATGTTTTCTTGAAACGTAACATCAAAACGGATAGGAACATTGAGCCAGCTATTAGCATGGTCATAGGAGTGGGAGTGAACAGATGAACAGGATGATCCCTGATAGTATGATGGATCCCATGACGAAGGTGGATTTGCTTTTTATGGATCTATTTCGTTAATGTGGTCTCGAAACCTGCATAAACATGATAAGAATGATAAATTAAGGGGACATCGCCGACCTAGTGAAACATGGAATGAATCTATGCAAGAATATAACAATGCAGTGCATAATTTTTTATTCGTGAAAAATGAACAATAAGCTAATTACTCAAATGCTTTGTTGCAATGGAGTATAATTGACACCTAAGACAACTGAGTACTCAATAAGCCTCAACAAAATACAAATGCTGCCTTCACATTCTTGAAATTTGACATCATTTTTAATACTCTATAAAAAAATTGCCATAATTTTTAATAGAATATAGAGTAAAAATATAATTCTCTAAACTATTTAAGTCCCCAAATTTGGTGCAAACTAGAAACATCTCATAACAAAATTAGTTGATGTGCTACTTCAGCATGGAACCACATGATCCAAACTAATATATGTTTTTTTTTATATTCAGGGAAGAACCACTTTTATGTGGGTTTTCTATCCTTTAAAAAATGAGCTACCTTCATTTGTCTCGAACTTTCTTTTAATGGCATTTGTGTCATTGTTCATTTCATTATTTGCATAATATATGCATGGAAACAGAAAAACATGAAAGGTTTTTCATGTCATGTTTGTGTTAGCATAGAATTATTTTATTACTGTTTTTAATTTATAGTGTTATAATATATTTACCAAGACAAAGTATTGTGTTGCTACTATATATATTCCTAATATAATACATACAAATGTAGAGTAAAAGCAGAGTTATTTGTCATCTTACCTCGTATGTTGAGCATATGCAGCAAATTCAGGACATTAACGGATATTCCATTGACACTTTCACAAACGATCTTGACTATCCGAAGGTGCTGCGATATTTTGGTCGATGTCACTTTTGTATCAGGGTATCCTTTAATTTCCACTATATATTTTTCCGGTGGTCCTACCTGAAACAAAGTCACAAAGTTCAATTACTAGAACTCAGGAGTCCAACCGTGGTTCCCCATTTAGAAACATTTTTACCTTTTTTTAGAATAAATGTGAGTTTCTCTAAAAGTGGTGCATGTTGAAGCATACACTCAAGTACACTGCAATCAGCAGGCTCACGGCTGTATTCTTGAATGAGTTTCAGGGTCTTCAAATTGAAAAAGGTCGGGCACCACCTCAAATCCCTTCTGAAAATATACTGGATAGATGGCACACAGAAGGAAAAAAAAAGATAAGAAATACAAACTGTAAAATTTACTTACGAAGTTCAGATGGTGGGAATACATGAGGATGGAAATATATAAATTTGCAGTCAGCATGGACAATTATCTGACTCGAAAATGTATATAGTTTCACGGTATTAATGAATGATCGAAAGGACAAATATGTTGAGTGGATATACCGTTGGGCTATAATCTATCAGTACTAGATCTCTTGCTTGTGCTAAACCTTCAAGGACCACACAGTTAGTATTTTGTCTAGCATAGTCACCCGAACCTTCGTATTCGTCACTATCAGAACCCTTGTAACATGATAACAAGCATTGGGATCATCACAGTCGCAGCTATCGTCAAATGAGCTAATCTTGACATTTGCCTCCACCAAGTCTGGCATTCTCTCCAGCAAGGGAGTCCTGACATCGTCGAAATCCAACCACAAAGAAACTACACGTGGAAAACAGATCTGAATTCGTTTCTGATCCTCATCACCATGACAATAACAGAATCTGATGATGAGGCTTTTAACTGACAGGGACGTCATCTTCCTCACACCGCTCAAGCAGCACTCCATAATCTCTAGATGCTCTAGTGCAGGACAGCCATCCAGGTTGAACCAACGACAGTAGAACCATACGCCTGTGAGTTCTAGCTTTGTCAAGTGCTGCGAGACGAGGACGTTGTTGCCCATCTCTAAGTATCCACTTAAGCTCTGATGAGCAGATATGTCGATCTGGAGCATGTTAGTTTCACATTCCAGGACACTGCGGATCCATCTCCTGAGGCTCTCACCGTCATCATCGTCTAGATAGACGCCGTCGTAATAGCTGCAACCGTCGTATTCCACCTCCTTGAGCTGACGAAACTCGAACTTGCTCATGTCAAAGGACGCGTTACCGCGGGCGCGAAGCAGGCCATCTATGAATTCACGGGCCTCCTTCACGGAGTCGCCCGTGATGAGCAGGCGCCTGGTGGACTTCCAGACATTGCGCCAAGTCCGCGCGAGGACGCACGCTTTCGCACAGCCTCATCCGCCGGCACGGCGGATAGAATATGTGACCGGATCTCCTCTGGATGCGATCGGCGGGGTCGATCACGGCAAGGGCTTTCTTCTCTGCCTGGATGGCCTCCGGAAGCCTGCTGATGCGGTCGGCCGGGTTCATCTGTGCCTGGATGTCCGGAGGAGGAGGTGCCTCAGCAAGGGCTTTCTTCCGGCGTCTCGTCGGAGGCGCCATCGCCGCCGATCAGAGCACCGCCGCTAGCCGCTGCGAGAGACAGAAGCGACGATTAGTGGAGGACCAGGGAGTGGGCAGGAAGGCATCAGGCACAAACGAACTCACCTGATGGCTGATGGCTGATGGCCGGCGGAGAGAGGCCTCGCGCCGCTCGTCGATCGCTTCTCCACGAACGAATTGCAGTCGTGGTGTGTTGCTTCAAATAGGCAGTAGCTCGCGGCGCGCACTTTTTTTGAAACGAATCAGGCAGGAGAGCTGCCAACTATATTAAAAAGAAGAAGAACCCAGACCGGGCATTACAACAGAGCTACAGCAACACAACTGAAAACAGCGAAACCTAAGAAAAACAAAAGCAGCAGCAACAAAACTCAACTACTCAACTATACTCAATGGCCGGTTGGATTGGGGCATCAACCCGCCAAAACATACTACACACGACGACGAAAGAGGAGACAAAGCACAAACCGCAGTTCCACCCATCATCCGCACTCTTGCAAGCATCGAAAAGCTCCGAAATGATCCAGCGCTGATACGGGAACAAAGAGGTGGACATCACCACACCGATATGGCCACCGCCGTGCAGGACCCTTCGCCGCAGTGTTGCTGCACCCAATCAAGTCACCCAACGGAATGAAAACACCGAATCCGGGCAAACCAAACGCGCGGCCGCACTTGTCGGAATGAAAACTCGCGGCCGCACTTTAAATCCCAGCGCAGGTTCACACAGGCTGGTGAACCCCGTGCATTGGGTTTCAGTTTCACACAGGCTGGATCGATCGACCCTTCGGTTCTCTCTAACTTTTGAATTTTGAATCCCCGCATTTCACGGACTAGTAGTACTCTAGTACGCGTACTACAGCAATTAACAGGGGCAAATGCACCAAATAAATTTTAGTAGTAGTATTTTGTTTTGAGATTTGTTTCGGTAATAGAAGAAACACATTTCTTATTTTAGAAAAGGGAAATTGGTGATTTTACCCCCCTGTTTTTGAGGCCAATGGTGATTTTGCCCCTGTTTTTGGATTTGTGCGATTTTACCCCTCTTTTTCACCATGGAAGCGTCCGTTTACCCCTAATTTCGACGGTGTTACTCAGGTACGTAAAAAAAAAAAAAAACCCACCCGTCACCGGACCCGTCCCCCAGCGTTCCCCCACACTCGCACTCATCCGGACCGAAACCCGCTCCCATCCCGACCGCTCTCACCCCGTCTCCACATCGCTACCATCCCGACCGAAACCCTAGGCCCGCCCGGCGGCGGCGGTTGACTTTGCAGCCTCGGCGGCGGGGTTTCCAGGCCGCGGAGTTAGATCCGTGGCCGGCCGGGCAGGATCTCATGACGGCCGGCCGCGAGGTGGCGGGGGCGTGCGGCGACCCGCGCGCATCACTTTCAGGCCGGGGGCGAACGGGTGCCATGGCCTGGCGCTGAGAGCCCTGCCGCCCGCCAGCGGCTCCAAGGTCGGCGCGGGACGGGCTCCCAGCCCGGGCGAGGGCCTTCCAGCGCGTGCCGGCCTCCCAGTGTGCGAGGGGCTTCCCTGGAGGCGGGGCTTACAGCGCGAGGGCCTTCCTGGGCGCGGACCTGCTCCCTGGCATGGATACAGAAGAGGAAGACCTCTCCGTGGACCAGCTCAAATACGCCTGCGCCGATGCGTTCGCGTCCATGGAGGTCAGCTGGAAGCTCTACACCTGCGACTGCGACGGCGCATGATGATGTCGTGTCTTTTTATTGTGGTTATTTGGCTCGTAGATTTCCTATGGCCTTTAGTACTGTTTACTGCTTGGATCTAGTGGTTGGAACCTGACGAACTTAAATGGATGTCGACCGTCGTGCGATCCGGGTTGTTATTGTCGTTGTAGTATGTTGCGTTCTCAAGCTGTTTGATGATCGCCGTCTGAAATCTTTGCCGTTTTGCTTCTGGGTGACCAAAGTGAATAATTTCTGAATCCCAATCAATTTAGACATGGTACGTTTGTTGAATATCCACTTTATCCTGAACCTTGATGCAGATTGCAGTGACCAAATCTAATGCTTTAAGTTCAAAGTCTATGCCAGATTATGAGATCTTTTTTCTTGCAAGGCAGAGGCCATGATTACTACTTCTACAGTGACGCCAAGGAAGGCGGAGACGATGACGGCAAGGAAGGCCGAGACGATGATTGCATCTCCCTGTACCTCGAGCTCGACATGGAGACTGCACAGGCTACGAGTGCTGAAATACTGTCAAAATTGGGTGAAAATGTTGCTGAAATTGTGTCAAAAATTGTCTCAAAATTACTGCTGAGATTATGTCAAATTAATGCTAAAAACCTATCTAAAGTAAGGGCAAAACGCATGAGCAAAATGGTCTTTTCATGGTCCTTTAACACCGTCAAGTGTTGTTAACAGAACAGGGTAAAACTTGCCTTCAACTCAAAATAACAGGGGTAAAATCACACATATAAAAAAAAAAGGGGTAATATCACCATTTGCCTTAAAAAAATGGGGCAAAAACACCAATTCTCCTTTAGAAAATAGACGAATAAAATATCTTGTGATTGCATATATCTATCAGTTCCAAAGTGATTGATAATGATCGATCTCATGCATGGGGTAGATCTACTGATGTGACGTTTTTTTTGTGGAATGAAATGTTACGTTTTTTGTTGACAAATATACTTATTTCACACAGGCCGGACTGGACTCCTCGGTTCATTCTTTTTGACTTTTGAATTTTGAAATCGTACGTCGACGTGGCGACGCCTTCGACAGACGAATATTCCACTGGTATAAAGTTTTGTTTTTATGCACTAGTACTACCGGTATAGTACCGACAATTGCAGACAATAATTTTAGGGAGTACTTTGTTTATGCAAACGGCTTTAGGCTGACTGCACTCTTCATGCTCTATATTCATCCTCTATCAGTCCTGGTCACCAAGATTCCCTCTTCTAAACTCATTTCTCTTGCACCCATCCATATTCTATGTCCATCCTCTATACCAACTACCAGCCGATGGGGTCCAAATGTGATACTATATTTTCCCTCCCTCTCCCTCCCGCTCTCTCCTCTCTCTCTCTCTCTCTCTCCCATATCAGCAACACACACCGCCCCCTCTGTTCCCTTGCTTCCTTCGCGAGGCAGAGCCTCCCTCGACGCCGCCCCTTGCTCTGCTCTCTCCCGCTGCCGCCTCCCTCTCTCTGCTCACCGGGGCGGAGATCGCCCCTGCAGCCTCTTTCCCTTCTGTGCCTATCCGGCATGGGGCGCAGCGCAGCGGGGCTCGATGGTCCTCCGCTCCCTCCGCTGGTGGACCTCTGCTCTCGGGCGCCCCCGGTGGCTCCCGCTCCCTCCACTAGTGGCCTCTGCTCTCTCTGCCCTACCCGGTCGCTCCACCCTCGACGGCGTGGAGCGAGCTCGACGCAAAGGAGCTCAAGGCTGGCCCGGGGCGGCCGTCAGGCACACCTTCACGGTGGCCCATCCAAAGACGGTGGCTCAGCGAGCGGCGGTGGCCGTGGCGGCTCATCGGGCAGATCTCGACGGCTCACACGGTGGACGGGCACAGCCACAACGCGAGGATTTCAAGGCGCGGCGATGCAACGGCGGCCTTCACCGACTTGGAAGGAGAGCCGAGATCCGGCACTCCGACACCCGTTGCACTCCAACGCGAGGGCTTTTGGCGGCGCATGCTCTCTCCCTTCTCTCTCCTCTTCGTGCTCACGGCACGGAATAACCGGCGTCGGGGCCGCCACGCCATCGCGATGGCGGATGTCCGGGAAGTCGCTAGATATGTGATCTTCTATGACAATTTCCTTGTGCAGCTGTTATTGCTAAGGAAACTTTATTTATCTGTTTCCCATTCTCCAAAACTGGTCACACATAAATCGTGGTGTCGCTCCTATGATGATCACGTTCGTTCTTCCTCATCCTCACATGATTAATCTCCTTCACATGATTAATCTAGGATATAATGACGTTATAGTTTGGTTTGTACATACGTGACGTTTACGTTGACAACGAGGCGCTGTGGTGACTTCGTCAATCTTGAAATGTGTTGACACATGCCAGCACGCCTTTCGGAAGCGCTCATAGGAGTAGGATTTACGTATGTGTGTTCATGCGGTGAGTTTCTATTGCTTGTAGTTGGCATAGTCTTTCAAACGTGCTAATAAGGGTAGAGTTTACCTATGTGTGTTTCATAGGGGTGAATATGTGTGCGTGTTGAGCATCTGTACTTGTGTAATTTGATAAAAAACTATGGCCAGTGACAAAATGTTTGCATCATCATAACTGATTAGGTAGACACCTAGGCCACCTACTAGAGTTGGAGGAGGTTTGGCGCACAGCCGCTTGACCCGAACTCATTGCTCAGGCCTACTGTGATCTTGTACTTCCTAGTGGACCTGCCCAACGAGTCCTTCGTGTAGTGCCACCCGCGCAAAGCCATGGTCGGGTGCGCTCCACTAAGGGCTTGTCACTATGCCACAACACCAAATCACCATTACAACATCTGACGCTAAAAATTTTATTTATCGTTGGATGATCTGACGCTAAATATGACTAAGAGATGATCTGACGCTAAATCCTCATATAGCGATGCGTGGTCTGACGCTATAGGCATTTAGATTTAGAGTTGAACTGTTTGACGCTAAAACTTTGTACAGTGTCACCATATCTGACGCCAAAAAATATATAGGCCCCCACATACCTTGAGCATGAACACAAGCTTTTTTGTTTTTAATCTGAAGTAAAAATTTGTAACAAGTTTTTTCTCCCTCGTGCTAACTCCAAATGGGATGATTTTTTTTTTCTAAAATTGTCTAAAATCATGATCTACCAACCGGGAGCATTTGTTAGGATGTCAATATTTTTTCTCAGTTTTATTGTATATGGTTTGTTTTTTTCGCTCTTTTGTATATATATAAAGCACACTATGAACCAAACTTTAAAAAATATCTTTTATACCTAAACTTTCGCCACATGAAATAGGATACTTAAAAACCATTGTTGTGTTTCCATGCCTGAACAGCTTGTATCTTGATTTCTTTCATTCCTCCTCCACACTTGAAGTTTGTATTGTAAGGTGTTGTAGCTGATGTAGCTCACATGTTCTTAGGCTCCACCTATCCATCTTTCTTTTCAATCTCCACCTGAAAGGTTAGCGACCAAAAAATACCCGAAGGACAACTTATCCTAAAACATGTTATTGCTTTTATTCAAAAAGAGAAAACAAAGACTATGTCGACCACAAATCGATAGAACGATATTGCGTGCATGTCTTGAATGCTCTGACTCAATCATAATATTATAAAAGTACTTTCTCTGTTCCTAAAACAAATGTCGTTGTTAATGTTCGTGTCATAAATTTGACTTGATTTATAAAAATATATATAATATTTATATCTCTAAATAAACTTGTTAAAAAACTGGATTCAAAAATCTTTTTTTCGATGATATTAATTATAATACTAATCGATGATACTTATTATTTATAAAAATTATCGATGTTCTTTCTCAGGGAACCACAGGCGACAGTTTTTAGAGACGTAAGGAGTACTTCATTTCAAATTATCTAGAAAAATCAAAACGTCTTTATCATTTAGAACACAGTGAACATACGTGATGTGCGCACACTCCTTGTTCCTCTCCCTGGCAGGTCACCCTAGCATTGTGTCGTTGTCTCCCTGCCCCCGCCGCTGCCGCCCCTGCTGCCCTCGCCTTCCACTACTAGCCTAAAGCCTCCCTTCCTTCCTCCTACGAAATCTTGCCGGAGGCCAAATAGAGTGAGGACCATTTATTTAATAAGTTTTCTAATATAGACCGAGTCATTAAGGTTAAGGTGAAGATGACGTGATTCTCGATCTTCTATCAAGTCGCAATAACTATTATTTTCTTGGAGAACGACACACTGATCCGGCCCAGATCGAAAGACCCAAACCCTACAATCTCAACACCACGACTCCTCCTAAGTTATCAGCCGTGTCACCATCCAGTTGACCTCACCACGAAGGCTAATCCCTGCCTACGAAACAGAAAAACACAAGCAAGAACTTCGAAAAGAACGCGGGTTAACCTATGGATCAAACTGGCCGATGAATGATTAAGCACACAAGTTGGGGTTTCACAAACCGATGAACAACAATTGCCAATGGACAGATTGATCTAAGCAAAACCGAAAACCTAACAATGGCGGTGGGCGTATGATTATAACTAAAGGTCTTAGGGTTGTCTTATAACTAAAGGTCTTAGGGTTGTCTTATAACTAAAGGTCTTAGGGTTGTCACCTACCCTAGACGCATCCCCCTAATCGGCTCAGAGATGATACACGACTTATTGGACCAAATACAGTGACGCAACACCGGACAGATTCTGGATGCTGACTTGTTTTGACAATTTCCGTGGATTCTAAAGGGATTTTGAGGTGAGACCAGTTGGGTTGGCTTCCTTATAAAATTAGCTTTCCAATCATATGTTGATCATAAAAAATGGATCAGAGTCCATGCTCTTCCGTATGACTAGTTTTATATCGGACTGGTCCTGGAGGCCGAGACAGAATCGAAATCATGTTGGACTGGGCCTCTGGCTTGTGTTGCAAGTCCTTGCTGGTCTTGCTTGCCTCCACCTATTCCTCTAAGTTCCTCATGATGCTATCCAATGTTCCCGAGCAAAATAACATCATTGGATAGCAACCTATTTCAAAAAATATTAAATGAATCGCTTAAGAGCGAGCTCACCTCTAAATATAGTTGTCTCATTCAAGCTCGTGTCGTTGGTCCTTGCGCAACGGTTGGAGGAGCGGGCGGTTGCATCCGAAGGAGTGATGTCCTCATCATAACATCTCTCCAATGCCAAGTTTCTTGATATTAGAGATTTATCTCCTCTCTGGCTAGAGCGAAGGGCTGGGTAGGGGGATTATTTTCTCCATGCATGACGGCTGATCTGTTGAAAATGATGGCATAACTACGACGTCGGTAACTTGATCAACATGACGACATGGTGACTTTTCATTCTGGTTGGCAACATAAAGGCAGAGGTGATATCGCTGCCATGTAATATTTTCTTCGGTCTCTTCTCTGTATTTGGTGTGGTTACATCTAGTCATGATGAAGGACCACGGAGAATACGTTTAAGATTAGTCTTCCTCGTTCTTCAATCGTTGGGCATTTGTTCTCATACGGTAATTCATACAACATTTTTTTTTTTTGTTATTTATTCATTTATTTATGAAAAACATGCAAACATATGGACCTTGGATGGCCCAATCTTCACGCCACAACTAGCGCAACAACCCAGGGCTAAATCATGCAAGCAAACATATGAATTGCATGAGTACTTATTGTGAGCTCTTTCAATTCTGCCATATGTGTGTATGTGTACACACACATAGGTAGGGAATTAAAGAGCTCTTATTAGTTGTGCCCATACTGCATTGATGAAACTATGTAATTTACGCGTCAGCGTGAGACGGGCCGGTAGTAGTTTCAGCTAAGGTGGCGGCGCCAGTGGTTGTGCCAAAGCCGAAGGGCTTCTGGTTGTAGCAGTCCAAGTTGTCGCCGTAGCTGACGCCAAGTATGTCGCAGAAGCGCTTGTAGAAGCCGATCCGGTCGTTACCACCTTGGTTGAAGCCGTGGCCGCACTCGGCGGGGCCGTTGATGATGTTGGCGATGACGCCGAAGCCCGGCAGCCTCCCCGCGGCCACGTCGGCGTCCGAGGGGCTCCACTCTCCCGTGACGACGTCGTGGCACGACGGCTTGGTGGGCGGCTGTGCCGTCATCCAGGTCGCGATGCCCGTCTCGAAGAAGATGACGGGGTCCGTGACGTTGACGCCGGCCGGCTTGAAGCACAAGCCCCAGGCGTAGGCGCCGCCGGGCGCGCCGTCCCAGCCGCCCGAGGTCCTGTGCGCCGGCTCCGCCAGGAACGCGGCGATCTCGCGCTTCCGGGTGTCGATGTCGCCCGTGGTGCCGAAGCCAGCGTTCGAGTTGTCAGCGGCCGCGGCGATGAAGGCGTCGTAGGTGTAGAAGCCCCGGGCGGGGCAGCTGAGGTCGTTGCGGTACGGCAGCAGCTCCTCGAAGAGCGCCGGGGTGACAATGGACGCGACGGCAGTGCCGTTGCCGCTGCCGCAGCCGCACTGGCTCTGGCAGCCGGAGCCGCAGTGGAGAGCGGTGTTGCCGCAATAGTGCCATCGGCTGCAGCATCGGCAGCCGCTGCAGACCGGCGTGGGGGCGTTAGGGCCGCACCTCCCGGGCGCGTCCCAGGGATCCTGGGCTCGTGCCGACACGGCGAACGCCGCGACGAGGATGGCCACTGCTGCCACCTGTGCTCTCGTCATCATCATCGTGATGGTTGGTAAGCAACACGAGAAGCGAGTAGAGTGTGCGTGTGGTTCTGCTGGCCGACGAAGAGCATCCATCGAGTCCCTTATATAGGCCCGGGTACAGCTCCATCTGCTTGGTGGTGAGCGTCCTTTATTCTACACATAGTGCAACACGTGCAAAAGCGCGTGTTCGGGGAAAAAAAAACTTGGTCGTGAGCGACATGTTCAGAGCATTATTTAACACCACGATAGGTAGGGCATTATTTGATTTAGGCTCTGTTTGCCTTAGCGCGTTATTTTTATTTAGCCTCTGTTTGATTTAGCGCTTTATTTGGCCGAGAGGTAAAAATATCTTTGTACACCTCTCCCTCATTTTAATTCCCCCTCTCGCCCATGCACGTAGCTTAATTCACTGTCGGACTCCGGCTAGATTGGACCGAATTGACACCCGATTGACGATCGTCGGAGGGGAAGAGGAAGGAGGAGGCGGCGGCTTGGGCGGCGGGCTGGCCGCGCCCTCGGGGGCGGCGCGGGCGGACGGCGGTGGGGGCGCACGTGCAGGGCAGCGCGTGCGGGTGGTGGCGGCGGTGGAGGGGGCAGGGGCGGCGTGGGAGGAGGCCGGGAAGATTGGGATAAATTTCTTTATTTGCTTATTGCCCCTGAAAGATTACAGATCCTTTACTTTTATAGCCCAACTAGTGGGACTTCTATCTCAAGCAATCTCTCTAAAGGTTTCCTTATAGATTGGAATACCTTTTACAAGCATATCCTATTTATTTTCCTAATAAGGGTCTCCTTTATAGCTAGGAATATCCCCTTGCACACCAAAAGCCTAAGATAATCCTAGATAATTTCCTCTTTTAATCCCGAATTAATTGCCGAAGAATCCGCGGAAGGGAGGAGGGAGGAGGGGGGGCGCGGCGAGCCTGGGGCGGCGCCCGTGCCCCTCGGGCTGGGCGGGCCTGTCCTTCCGGGCCCTATTTCTTGGGTCATGACATCTCCCCTTCTCCGGGGGCGGGCGTCCTCGCGCTGGATAGAAGTCCATTCAGTCACACCTGGATGGAGATCAGTTGCACCTGGCATGATCAACTCAACCTGTAATATCAGCTTGCCATGCACCGGGTTCCGAAGGATCATGTTCTCCCGGGTGCGCTGTGGAGCAAACTCTAAGAGATAGTGGAGGTTCCCAATGTAGCCGTGGTAGATGTACCGGTGGACAACACGCCCCTCGCCGTGATGCTGTCTCGTCGACGGGGCCAGCGAGCAGGAGCTCCCTTTGAACGCCCACCTCAAGGTGCTGATGCACCATGTCGCGGGGGGCTCTCCAGGAACAAGAAGCACTGATTGGGCGGAGCGTTGACGAAGAGTGGAAGGAGGTGCCAGATGGTGATGTCGCGGCGAGTAGGGGGAGTAGCAGCCAAGTTCAACATCATACCGTACATGAAGGAGCCGACGTCAAACAGGGAGGGGGAAACCTGGTGTGCGCCCCTCTCTGCGTCATAGCTGATGTGGACGTTGTCGACGGTGAGGAAGAGGCGATCCATGCCGTCGAGGAACACGACCCTGGCCGGGCCGACGTGGTGGCGCCGCGGCCACATGCCGCCCAATAGGATGGCGGTCGCTGAAGCTAATGTTGGTGCAGTCGTGTAGGCTCCCAAGGCGAGGAAGTTCGTCCGGCGAACTCCGCCTTGAAGCAAGGCCTCCAGCAAGTCCGGCAGTAGTGGAGAGGAAGTTGGGAGGTAGAAACGACCGTCGAAGAGGAGGAGACCGTCCTCAACCGTCCACGCCGGGGCGGCGCCGCCCATGGTGATATCGAGGGCGATCCGACGCGGTGTTGGTCCTCCCCGCTGTCGCCGTCGTAGCTATCGAAGACTCCCGTGGATGTGTCATGAGGTCCAAGGCGTCGCGTGCCTTGGGCGTTTCCCCAGCCGGGAGGGAAGTGTCCGGGACACCGAAGATGCCTAACCTCGAGCAACTTAGGGCGGGGGGTGCCCCCATGCCGAGGAGGCGGAGCCGACGTGAAGGTGGCTCGGGCGGCCGCCGCGGTAGTACTACAGCTCGTGAGTCGTGAAGTCCCATGTCACCCGTCCCAAGCTTGCCAGCCAAGGCATGCCAATGATGACGTCGACGTCGTTGCCCACATGCATGACATAGGCGTCGATGTCGAAGGTGCTGGCATCGACGCGTAGAGGTACGTCAAAGGTGGCAGCTCGGCATGTCGCAGTGGCGCCGGTGCCAGTGGTGATCAGCACACGCACTGGCTGAGTCCGGAGGCCTGCCGTAGCCACCACGCGGGGGTCGATGTAGTTGTGCGTTGCTCCCGGAGTCGATGACGATGTTGACGCCGTGTGCCGAGATAATGCCGACGAGGTATAAAGAATGAGCACCACGTACCGGGGAGTCGGGGTCCCCGAAGAGGACTTTGAGGTCGGCGGGCTCCTCTTTGACGTCCGCCAATGGAACACCCTCATGTCCGTCGGTGTAGTCATTGAAGATCGTGATGTCGAAGAGGTGCTTGCACTTGTGACCGCGCGGAACAGCTCATCACGCTTGAAGCGAGAGGCCGGCCTTTGCGTGTTCTCGGGCATCTCCTCCGTGTCGCCCACTTGAACGGCCGAAGTCGATCTTGGTTCTACCGACGGGGTGGGCGCTTGGGGGCGGCCAGAGGCCCATAGGCGCGCACCTTTCCTTTTCTTTGCTGCTGGCTTGCCGGGGTTGTAGAGGATCGTTAGTCGTCGCTCGTATGCCCTGGCGAGAGACATGGCTGCCTCCATGTCCTTAGGGTCCTGCATCTCGACGTCCGTCTTGAGCGGCTCGCCCAAGCCGGCTGTGTAGACGTTCACCTGCTACTTGTCATCGAGGTGGCCTGCACGCACCACGTGCACCAGGAACTGCTCCGTGTACTCATCGACGGTGCCTGTCTTCCTCAGCCATGCCAATTCGCCTAGCGGGTTGCGTCGTGCAGCTGGGCCGAAGCGCTCGTTGACATACTGGGCAAAGCTTGCCCAATCTGCCACCGGTTTCTCCTGGGATAGCCACATGTACCACTGCTGTGCTCCTCCTGTGAGATGACAGGAGGCGTACCAAACTTGCTTTGTTGCTGGCGTACCTTGTCCTCTGAAGAATTGCTCGCAGCGGTTGGTCCATGGGAGAGGGTCCTCCTTGCCATCATATGTCGGGAAGGACACCTTGTGCAAGCGAGGAGCGAGACTGGGAAGGTGTCCACCGGAGGGGTGGGGCGGCCCCGCCGGTGCTGGCTTCGCCCCGTGTAGCCCTTCATCGGGTTCTCTAGATCACCGCCGTGACCTAATCATCCCGGTTCTACTTGCCATCGGTCCTCTTCTTGATGAAGTCGCGGGCTGTTGTCTCCAATAGCGTCTTCATGGCCTGATGAGCTTCTCAGGTGTGTTTGACGCTTGATCACCGCCGGATCATTGCTCGATAGGATAGCAACTTGCTCGGCGAGCGTGTCGATCCCGGTGGTGAATCCCGCGAACTGGTCCCCCAAGTTCTTCGGAGCTTCTTCGTCTCGGCGTCCATGGTGGTGGGTAGATCGTAGTGGTCTCCGGATACCGCCGTCGGACTCCGGCTGGATTGGGCCGAATTGACACCCGATTGACGATCGTCGGAGGGGAATAGGAAGGAGGAGGCGGCGGCTTGGGGGCGGCGCGCGCGGATCGACGGGTGGGGGCGACGGGGGGCGCGCGCGTGCGGGTGGCGGCGGTGGAGGGGGGGGGGGCGCGCGTGGGAGGAGGCAGGGAAGATTGGGACAAATTTCTTTATTTGCTTATTGCCCCGAAAGATTACAAACCCCTTACTTTTATAGCCCGACTAGTGGGACTTGTATCTCAAACAATCTCTCTAAAGGTTTCCTTATAGATTGGAATACCTTTTACAAGCATATCCTATTTATTTTCCTAATAATGGTCTCCTTTATAGATAGGAATATCCCCTTGCACACCAAAAAGCCTAAGATAATCCTAGATAATTTCCTCTTTTAATCCCGAATTAATTGCTGAAGAATCCGCGAAGGGAGGAGGAGGAGGGGGCGGCGCGCGTGAGCCCGGGGGCGGCGCCCGTGCCCCTCGGGCCTGTCCTTCTGGGCCCTATTTCTTGGGTCATGACATTCACCAAGAAAGCTAGCTGCTGGTGAAGATGTAAGTAGCATCAATGGTAAAGCTGAGGTGTGCCAAATGGAAGCGGACGTTTTCATACGGAGACGGACAAAAATAATCGTCTCCTCAATTCGATGTACCGAGGCAAGCCTTTATAAGAGGTCCGCCTCCCAAAATAGAGGCCAAATAGAGGCCATTTACGGTGACGGAACTCACACTAGTATGCAAATGATTTCTCTTGACATCATATATTTATTTCTACTCATAGTTTCCATTATCGGACGCGAGTAGAAATAAATCGGTGGGGCAAAGATAAGAAACTGGCGGTATGGTTTTCTTAAGGAACCGCCGGTACAAATATGATTTGTAATTGGGCGGATTTCTTAAGGATCCGCTGTACAAATCATTTGAAATTTTTTTTTTAATTTTTCAAATGGCCTTAAATGGAAAAACATTTTAGATGAAAGTTGTAGATCTCAAAAAGTTATAAAAACTTTGTAGTTGATAACTTTTTATTTTAAATCATTTGAGCTCCCAAAATTGCATCTGAATTTGTCAAAGTTGAAATTCAAATTTTGAAAATGACCTCGGATGGAGAAAGTACCAAAATATAAGTTGTAGATCTTGAAAAGTTATGAAACTTTGCAGTTGAAAACTTTTTTATTTGAATTCATTTAGGGCTTCAAGCAATCAATTTACACTTGGTTAATTATAATATGTGGGGAAGAAAGCTGCATTATAGACACAAAGTGAGTGTTGGGTGCAGTGATAGATGAGACTCCGCGCGAGGGTCATCTAGCCAGGCTGGCCAGAACCACGATAGCAAACACGCCCTCAGTTGCCGGACGCAGCTGCATTGCGGGGCGGGGTCGCTGTCGATATTGACCATGAACGGTCGTCGCACGCTTTTTTTCTTTGTGCGATTGCTCTGCACGTCACACTCACACATGCCGAGTGCACGCACGCATGCATGCATATCTGATCCAAATTAAAATAACTTGTTCAGGTTGGCATTGCGGTGATACATCTATAGGTATCAGTAAACTAGTGAACTGCCTCACAATTTAACTAGAATAGGTAAGAGCATCTCTAGCAATGCTACCCGCACACCTCCTATTTCTCTATTTAGGCATCTACCAATTTTTATACTACAAATATTTCATCATTTGCTCCAAAGAATGCTACCTAAAATATACCCCTAATCCATCTTGCAAAGGGTGACACGTGGGACCTACCTGTCATCCTCTACTAGTTTCTTCTCCCACTGGAGGTCGCACCTGCCGCCATGGAAAGGACACCGTCGTGTGACATGTAGGGCCGTCGCACATGCCCCTGCAGGCCATAGGGGTCATCGAGAGCCGCGTCTCCACCCGAAGTCGCCGTGGTTCCCGCCGAGCCACTTTGACCGGGCCATGTCGAAAGCAATATTCCAACGTTGGGAACCGCGGCCCACGCCAAGTTCCCAGCCGGCTAGGGTAGAGATCCCGCCAGCGTTAAGAGTGCCGCCACGCCTAGGAGAGGAGAGGCCGACGAGCAGCCTCCCTTGGGGGAGGAGAGAGGACGGTGGGTGGGGTCAAAGAAGTCGTGTCGTTGCGGTGTGGAAGCGAAACAACGGAGGGAAAAAAAGTAGGGGAGTGAAGTAGGGGGCCAATAGGAATATAGGGTGGTAAGAGAGAAATAGGATGCGTGTTTGATACTCGTGTCTGGACTAACCATATTGTTACAGTCGCGTGTTGTGAACGCGCGTCGGTACGGTGTGCTTATTGCAGACGCGCTAGTAAAGCATTACTACAAATGCGATGTAGTAGACGTGCTCAAGCGCGTCAGGGATAGCTCCCAACACGCGTCTATGATGTCCTTTTTTTTATATAGTGAAGGACACTACCTTATTGTATGCTTTTTTTTTTTCAAAATCTAGCTCACAAATAACCCCGCTTTTTTTTTTTTTTTTTGCATCTCATGTGTACGATAACAACACCTTCCATTCCAATATATACCTTCCCGGAATAAAAACTACCTATGAAGGTCATATTACTTTACGGGCTACGAGAGTAATCCTATCGGTGAGAAACTTTTGTGAAAACCTTAAAACTAACATATATGCATGTCTTGCCCATATATGCATGTTGTTTCAGCTAACAGTGCAAGCAGCGCGCATGGATCACGTGGTTGCTTCTAATAATTGGGCGGGACGTGCATGGGGACAAGTTGTCGTCACCTTTGCACAGTCTTGTCCCTTTGCACACCTAGGGCAATCTGGACCATATAGTAGTCTATTTGGGCCACGGCGTCCACGTGGGCTGGAGAGAGGGTCAGGCGAAACCGGATTTTTGAAAAAAAAAAAAAAAACTGTCCCTACCGTCTACTGTGAGCAGCTGATACGTGAGCCATAAGATAGCTAATTACCAGACGATCAAAATAATACTATTTTTCTGAATTCTTCAGCTCCTGCTGTGCCTAATCATCGGTGTTCCGGCATTGCTCCAATGAAGCGGTTTGCTAGCTGGCTAGAGAGCTTTTGTTTTGGAGAGCGGTAAACAACTCCTCAAACCATGGTAAAACTATACCAAAACTATACTCCTTCCGTCTAAAAATAACTTACTTTTTTTTTTTTTTTGACTTTGAACCATCTCATTTGAATGTTTGTCTTATTCAGAAATTTTAGTTGAACACTATCAATTTTTATATGGTTTATAAAATCAATAGATATACTTTACTGACTATTTATTCATTTTACAATTTAACAAAAATTTTGAATAAGATGAACGGTCAAATGAGATGGCTGAAAAATCAATAATGTAAGTTATTTTGAGACGAAGAGAGGAAGCACAGAGAAACCATGCTACGGAAGGTTCAGTACGCGAGGCTATTTTAATTATGGCGGTTTTGTAGCGGATTTTTTTTTTTGGTAGCGGATTTGGAGAGATGCGATGTGGCAGGAGTGAGGAGCGGAGTGAGGAGCCCGAGAATAAGGCCCTCCGCAGTGTGCTCTCGGAGTAGTGATTGAATTAGAGAGAGAAGGTTTGGAGCACTACTTCGCACACTACAGCCATGCATGTACTGGTGCCCAGAGTTGTAAGATTTTGGGAGCGGTGCAAGTTCATGCACCGGTTCCAACTCAATAGAAAATATTTTTTTGCATGTAGCAGTGAGAGAAGGGAGAAGTAGAAGAGACCGACAGCGGCAAGCAATCATGCACTCGTGACGCACATGCCTCAAGCTTTAGGGCCATCCTTGTGTACAAACAAATGAATCATGTCAGATGGACAACGCCAAGAACCACTCGTGACGCACATGCTTCAAGCTTTAGGGCCACCATTGTGACTCATGTACGAACAATTGAATCATGTCAGATGGACAACGCCAAGAACACACAATGTTGTCATCTACAGTAAGAGTACCAGTGCTATCCTAATCCTTGTGCTGCGAGCACTATTCCATGGATCTGCCATGTGAGCCACAAGCTTTAGGGCTGCGTACGTGCCTATCCGCGGTGCACTGAACCAGAACCAGGCGCCGCGGCGCGGCACGACAATAATTTACTCCATGCCGGCCGTTGGACGGTGTTTAAGCAAGGGAATCGTGATCCTTGAACTGTAGTACTCCCTAACGTGGCCAGTAGCAGGCTTTGATGTCAGTCACCAAATTACAAAATTAAGCTGCACGTATGAAAACAGTGAAAAGTAATCGCCCGGTTCACTTGAACTTATCACACACGCAAATGTCGCAGCGCCATACATTTTATTAGATCGAATAGTTAAAGTTATCCGTTACATTATACTAGAAGGTAGCAATTATGTTTTTTTTTTTTTTTCAGTTTTACAAAAGTTTTAATTTATGAAAATACAATAAATAACAAAAGATTAGGCATAAAAAATCATTTTTCTAGATTAATTCATGCACTCGTACGTGATCTTTGGATGTGGTAGATTTTTTTATTTATATGATATGTATTAGTTTTATCTTATGTTAAACTCTTTCTATGTTTGACCATTGATTTAAAAAATACTCCATACATCTATGATATATAAGATTTATGTTTTTTGAGATTTATTATTGTAACACGATATTTTTAAATAGATGGTGAACTAATATTATTTGATTTAGTAACAAGCAATCGTGACACGTAAAAATAAGCAGCAAGTAGTCTTCACACAGTACGACAATGACAGCGCACCGACGCCTGGTTCGTCCACGTCGGTTATTAAGCAGGCACCGACACACCATTCGTCCACGTCACTAGCCATTAGGAGGGGGACAGCTCGCACATGCATGGACGCTTGTAGGACGTCGTCTGACTGGCAACAGGTTTAAGAAATGGACAGCGAGTGGCAGAGGCCCAACTAATACAGCGTGGTGATGCCAGAATTCTGTTCAACGGGACCCACGCATGGCATGCAGGAATCACTCCCGTGGGGCTGGGCTGCAGTGGGAGGCATCGGTGCTGGTTCAGTATGATCAACTTTTTCTCTCCCATACTTTACTTTATTTATTATTTTATAATCTAACTCAAAATATTCAGGCACTGCATAGAGCATTAAACGTAGATAAAATAAAAAACTAATTGCACAGTTTGCATATACACGCCGAGACGAATTTTTTGAGCTTAATTAGTCCATGATTAGCCATAAGTGCTACAGTAACCAACGCGTCGCTAATGATGTGGTCAAAGGTATTCGTCTCGCGGTATACGAGGCGAGTTATGAAATTAGTTTTTGATTAGTGTCCGAAAATCTCTTCCGACATCGGGTCAAAGATCCGATGTGACATCCAACCCAAAATATTTCACCTAACTAAACACACTCTAGGCCTTGTTTAGATGGCCAATATTTCTAACGTTTTGGGCCAAATTTGCTAGTTTTTAGCCTGCACAACTAAACAGGCCAAATTGCTAATTTTTAGCCTTTCGACGACAAACGGCCTCGCAGCCTAGCGGCAATCCCTAACCCTAGGCCCATCAACGGCGCATATACCCCCACCCCACGCCCAGATCCATAACCCAAGGCCGCCGCTCCTCGGTCCCCTTCACTCGCACGCCACTTCTGCCTCCTCCCTCCACCGCCGGTCCTCGCTCGCCCACCGCCGCCCGTCGTCCCCTCACCCACATCCACACCACCCGCAATCGGATCTACTCCCCCACCGGGCGGATTCGGCGGTCGTTGACCCATCGACGGCGATGGCCGGGTACCCTCCCGAAATCAAAGGCGCCGGATTCCCCAATCCTCCGGTTCCCGATGACGGATCCGGCTACCTCAACCTCTCCGGCGGTGGGGCAAGAGGCATTTCATGTCCCCGAGACCTCCTACTCGTCGCTGCGCCGGGCGCCGTCGTCCGAACACCCTTTCGGTAGCTCGGGGGGTTTGGTGCGCCGACCTCAACGCCGGCGTGGCCTGGCCGGCCATGGACGCGTTCGACATCCCGCGGCTGAGGCCAACACGGGCCACCTTCCGGACCTCGCCCGGTGCGCATGCAGCATCCCCCGATGGGCGCCGTGACTTTCCATCACCCATCGATCTTGGCGGGCAAAGGGATCCGCGACCTTCGTCCTCCTCATGGGGCCTCCCGGGAGCCGTGGTGGCGGCCGCGCCCCTACCCGTCGCCCGTGGTGGACGAACCGCGACGCAGCGCCTCTAGAGGCCGTCGTCGGCGAGGCGTGGGGGACAACATTCCTCCTCCTGATGTCCCGGTATGGTTCCACTCCCTTCACGGAAATGCCATGACAATGCCATGTTTAGGGTCATAACAGTGCCATGTTTAGGGTCATAACATGCCATGTTCAAGGGTCATAACAATGCCATGTTTAGGGTCATGACAATGCCATGTTTAGTGTCAGGACAATGCCATGTCTACATTTTGTTTGCATTTTCTGCTGTATTGGAATGCATAATGGATGTTGTCCTACATTCTAAGGCTATTAGGATTTGCATTATTTGAGAATAGGCTTGACGAGGGGCTTCAACCACGCGTTACGTAAGTTATACGTGGAATAGATGAACATGGGTTCTTGTCCCCTTGGTAAGATGACTAAGTGGGTTGGAGGAACATGATCGAGAAATTCTACAAGGAAAAAGGTCCAGTTCGTGATAACAAGATCTTTGGTAGATACCGTGAACTTAAGGCTAGATGGACAAAGCAATGTGGCATACAACTAACCCAAACAGGCTTGGGCCATTGCGCTGATGGCTCTGTCGACGCCTCCGCTCAATGGTGGGCTGAGAGCAGCAAGGTACACAATGTTCTAATGTCCACATGCCTTCTCAAGTTCAGTGTGTAGGGATTTTGCTGAGTTGCTGACAACGTTTTTGCTTGGTGTTCAGGCTGGCTAAACCGGAAGGAAGTGCTTCAGTACCAGTTTACATGGACCGGATGTTTGAAGGAGTGGCGATCCACGGGGAGACAAATTACGTTCCAAGCGGGCGCAAAGCACAAGTGACCATTAGCAGCGACGACGAGGAAGATGGTGGCCACGACACTAATACTCGAGGCCCGCTGCAGAGAGGAC
The DNA here is from genome assembly GCA_015847255.1 of Hyparrhenia diplandra. Classification (NCBI taxonomy): domain Eukaryota; kingdom Viridiplantae; phylum Streptophyta; class Magnoliopsida; order Poales; family Poaceae; genus Hyparrhenia; species Hyparrhenia diplandra. The sequence goes on along the minus strand of JADLZK010005602.1, from coordinate 38,037 downwards.
ACCGGGTACCGATGCCCCGGAGGAGAGGACACCGCGTACCGAGGCCCCTAGCGACTACACCACCGGTCGCGGACACCACGGGCACCGGCACTCCCAGCCAGCAGTGGCGGCAAGAGGAGTTTCAACGACTTCTACACCCACAAAGACCACAACCAGTCAAGCAAGAAAAAAAAAGAAGAGCCTTGGACTGCCTGCATCATACAGATTCAATCCAAAACCTCGGCAGCCTTTTATGAACCGTGGATCGCCCTCCGTGCGAATCAAGGCAAAAAAATGGGAGAATGAGTAGGCCAAATTACAGGAAGCGGCCGAAGCATGGAAGATCGTGGTGCGCAAAGTGACTAAGGAGGTTAAGGAGCCGGTGGCTAGAATCGACAAAGGGATCGTGGGGTTTGGATTCGTGGCCGTTTATGCGACCGACGCCGCATGACCAACTTCGAGGAAGCGTAAGATGATGAAGCAAAGCTTGTCATCCTAAGGAGCCTAGCTGGGGGTGGGGTACTAGAACCTAGAGTGCATGCATGTAGGGAAGTGGCACTAATTTGTGTTGTGTTGTGTAGTGGAGTTATGTAATGTATTTGTGGAACTAACGTATGATGTGGAACACTATGTTATTGTCCAACTAATATATTATTGTGTTGTGGTTCATTTGGGTGAGTTCTATTGTGCTTCCTGTGGTTTGGGTTTTATTTGAGCAAAAGGTTGATAGGGTGAAAAATGGTAGCATAAAAGGTTGGATGTCTTCGTAATGCATCATTACTTATCAAATTTGGGACTAGTACTAGTGGAAGTTTTGTTTCTATGATTCATTGTGTGCAGGCAGCACCAAGATTTCTTCAACCAGTGGTGGATGAAATTGCTCTTAGGAGGAAGAAGTGGGAGGAGGACTTTTGGGCAATGCTAGAGGAAGATGAGCAAGAAGATGAAGAAATTGCATTGATGCTTGGTATGTTGGCTGAGTACTGTAACCATTATCACAAGTATTGCAATAGGGCAGATTATAGGGTGCCAAAGTTGTCTAGGTTGGAATGGGTAGAAGACAAACTAGCCTCTGATTACTCTTGCTACACCATGTTTAGGAATGCTACTGGCAACGCGGTTCTCCAAGCGAGCGGCATGCATGCAGCAAAGTGCCACCGTGGAATATGCTAAGTGAATGTGACAGCTACAGTATTGTGGTAAAAAAAAAAAAAATAGTGATGGCTATCCGTTGGGCGGTACAAAGTTTGATTCTTTAAATAGCCCGGCGGTGTTGTGGGCGTGCTACTGACTTAGTTGAGTGTGCCATTTTCGTGCTCCGGCCAAATGAAGTCTCTCATCTCCCTCCCTCCCTCCTGCTCCCTCACCCGCCGGCATCGCGTGTGGTTGATCTTGTAGCAATGGTAAACAATGTGAAGCATGCATTCCTTGTTTCAAAATAACAATGCTAAACCCGATCATCGTTCTTGAAAAAATGGTCAAAAACTGGATTGTTGGGGATCAAACCGGGGATTTCGGGATTGGGTGTTGGGAAACGCTGTTGACGGTCACTAACGACACATTTTTAACGTCAACATTCTACCAATAAGGGGTTGAAACTATACCTTACTACACACATATACATTTATTATTGACATAATTCCACTTGTAGTGCCAAAATAATATTTTTGCGTGATTTATATAAAACCAAGTGGAAAATGTACCAAAAGGCGTCTCCGTGAAAGCGCATTCTCGAAGAACATCAAGCCCAAAGCGCAAAATAGACCAAACATGCGAACTGGGCCGAGCAAACACCGCCATACAACTTTTTCAGCCCAAAGACGCCACCGCCAAAAAAGCCCGGCCGAGCGGGGGCCCCCAGAGGTGCGCAAGCACCACCTGGTGCGGCCGCACCGCCGCAGGCGGTTTGGGCCCAGCCTGGGAGACGGTTTTTTACCTTCCATAACGGCGTTGCCGACGTTAGATGGTCGGTTTGGCAGTTTTGGAAGGTGTTCCCGTGCTCCTTTGGCTCCTTCCATATGGGGAGGGACATTTTCCAATGAGCCCCTCTCCTCTACCTATAAAAAGGAGGCCATCTCCCACCATTGTAACACACACCACACAATGTAGCCTCTCTCTTCTTCTTCTTCTTCTTCTTCTTCTTCTTCTTCTTCTTCTTCTTCTTCTTCTTCTTCTTCTTCTTCTTCTTTGTAGTTTAGTAGTAGTAGAATAAAGGAGAAAGGCAATGAGCTATCTTGGAGAGCTTGGGCATCTTGTATCTTTCGGTATGAATAATATCAAGAGTTCCATTTTGTTCTTGCTCTTATTTTATCAATATAGTCATGTTCTTGAATTAGAGCAAAGTTCTTTTGATATAATCTTGATTGATGAACTAGTATATAGTTTCTATATCATGATCTTGTCATATAGAACATCGTGCTTAATCTATCATACATACATGTTTAGACCAAAGAGCTAGATCGATATGATGAGTTCTATCTAGAGTTAGACTTGGTTGATGTTGGGTTGCGGGATTGATAGTCGTTCCTTCGGGGCGGTGCTCTGGTAGAAGGACCCCGGGGACGGGTAAGCCTTGTTAACACGCTAGAGTAATAATCACTAGTGTAGGCGTGGCGTCTAGACTAAGGGTTTTCTATCTTTTGTGGCGCACCCACGGTTGAGGGGGTAGGCGGCCGGGTTGTGACAGCCTTGTCCGTCCCCTTGTAATCCCCCACGTTCGGGTGTGGTGCGGCAAATTGCCGGACAATCGCCCTTTGGCGTGGGCGGTGCGGGAGTAATTCAGCGAGACCTTGGCTTTCTTGAATTAGAATCTCTAACAAGAAAAAAACATGTGTGTATCTGCTATCTTGACATGACTATCTAGGATATGCCCGCTCCACATTAGAATTATTCTTTTATTCTTTCTTTTACCTTTATCATTGAGATTGGCTTGAGTGTGTGTGTCAAGTTATCCTTTTACCTATCCTATTTTACCCCTATTATGAGCATTGGTCTATTATACATTTGAGTCATCTTGACCATGTCCGAATTAGAGACTTTTACACCATGCCTTCCTTTGGGAAAAATATAAATAACGATACCCCTCAATACTTCCAAGTGAAATGCTACAATGATAGATCCGTGCGCTTAAGGGATGAATATCTTATTTGGCAAGGTCTATCACCGTTGATGTACCTAGTGTTATCACCCCACACGGTGGTTTCACTTAGGAATGTCAACGGCGTATTTCTAGGCGTCGTTATTAGAGATGGGTTCTAAACCTGTTTCTAGTGATTAAGCTTAAGAAATGCAACAAGCATTTCCGCGCCGTTGCCCGAGGAAGGCGTTGGTTAAAGGGATGATCTATTAGGACATGTTCATGATAATATGCATGTGTAGTGATCTTTGTTCATCTTAGGTTTATCTAAAAAAAAGCTCTTATAAAGAAAAAAAAATATCTTATAAATAAAAAGCAAGGACTTGTTATCAAGTTAGTATGCACCTTCGGGTATTCTTGTCGCTAACCATTTCAGGTGAAGACTAAGAAGAACAAAGGGGCACGCAACCCCTTGAAAACATGGGGGCTACATCAACAAGAAAACTTTGATGCTCTTGGGCGAAGGAACGCACTCAAAAGGAGGCCCTGACCTTGCACACACTCGACTTTTCCACGAAAAGTCCAAGTGTGAGAGGGAGGGCGGTGATAATATCAAGTTCCACATACAAGGGGATCATATAAAAAAAAAAAAAAGAAAAAAAAAGAGATGAATAAGAATTAGCCTCCCCTTTCTATAAAAAGAAAAGAAATAAGAGGAGATAGGAGCGAGGTTGGCCCCACATGGTCACAATAAACAATTAAGGCACCGACTCCACCCAAAGATTGCTTCCATATAAGCAAGAAGGGATCTTTCTCTCCCAAGACCTTTGTTGCACCTGAGTGATTTCGGTATGCCTCCCTCTACTCGGTGTGAGGAAGTCATTACCAAATCAAGATCATCACGCTACGGATGCAGCAATTTATGAACTCTATCCTCAAGCTGCCGGTCAAGTACACTCAGTGCGCAAAGGTCCAATAAAAGAAAAAGGAAAAAAAAGTAAAGAAAAAAAAAAAGGGTAAAGGAAAGGAGGAACATCCTCCTGTACACCTTTGTGACCACTAAGGCCCATGGTCCATATACACTACTGAAATCTCATGTTTGGTTTTGGAAATTGATGACGACACTTGTGGACTAATCCTTTACTCTAAGTGATGACTTTAAGAAAGGATTAGATGGATGACAAGGAGCATGATGATCATGAACATGGACAATGGTGATGGACATGATGGATCGTCAAGCTCGGTGATCGGCTTGAGAGGAACCCGGGAGATCAAGGCAAAGGTATCTTGATAGGGTTTTCCTTTTAGTGATCAAGACACGATAGAGCGTGCGATCACATTATAGGATAGACAGCCGACTATCAAGAGGGGATGCCGCGACAATCCTTGCATGAAGTGATTCTAGGTCCAATTGACTTGCATATTGCATTTAGGACATGAGAGCACTAACTTCGATCTTGCCTAACATCTCGGCGTGCTAACATTGGTGATAACGTGGTCATCTTGGACGTGTTGGCAATCCATGGCAAGAGGCGAAGCAAGTTTGAAGCAAAGAGCAATGAAAAAGATGAAGAAGCTGCCGTCCGTCAGGCGACCGGACGCACGAGGCCGCCGGGCCTTGACCGGTGGCTCGGCCGGTCGCGTCTCGCGCAGAGCTCAAGCGCGACTTTTGTCGGACGATGGACCCGAAACCTCGACGGACGCGATCCGTCGTGGACCGAAGCACGAAGATCGGCTGGCCCAGCAAATGGGCCCGAAACTTGTCCTCATTAGACCGGAAGCGGTGACCGGACTCGTGGCCGGACCAGGTGGTTCCCCGTCGGTCGTCGGTCACCCCGCAGAGCAAATTTTTGGTGCAACGGCTCCATTTCGAGAGGAGCCATATATATACTTGGTTGGCTGGTTCCTTAGGCTCTCTCTTGCACATTTGAAGCTTCCGACTTGCTAGTGAGCATTTGATACTCCTCTCCACTCATCCCTTCACTCTAACTTCGAATCTTGAGTGAGTTTGAGAGTGATAGAAGTGCATTGCTTGATTAGTCTTGCATCTAGAGGCACTTCATCCTTGGAGAAGCCGCGGGATCTTGTTACTCTTGGGAATTTGCTTGGTTCCCTAGCGGCTTGGAGCAAGAGGCGGTGTTGAGCTCAAGTGGAGCTTGTTTGAGGCCACAACGGTGGTGATTGTGAGGGGTCGTTTCTTATCCCGCGGGAGATTCACGAAAGGAGCACTAGTGGATTGCTCGTGGCTTGTTGGACCCTCTCTTGTGATCGTTTGCTTGAGCGCCCATAGGGGTTTTGGCACCGGCCATTAAGCTTAGCACACGTCAAGTGAGTGTGTCGCCACAACGGGGACTAGCGTGCCGGCAAGCACGTGAACCTCGGTGAAAAATCATCGTGTCACTTGTTCTTGCTCGTTGGAGACTTCTTGGTGATCACGGTGATTGGCTACAACCTCGACACTACACCGGTGGTATTGAATCCTTGCACCTCTTGCATTACTTTCGTAGTATATCTTGTTAGGGTGCTTAGTGTTGTGTAGCTTGTTTAATTAGCTTAGTCTTGTTAGCTCCTAGTGGTAGAATTAGTTAGTATATCTTGTTCACCTACGAGTAACTTAGCAACCTAGCCTTTGCTTGTGTTTAGAGACATTAGAATTGCTAGAATTGCTAGGAGGCTTGCGTAATTAGTTTGAAGCATTTGCTTATTCGCTACGCCCGCCTTATTTACTAACCGCCTTGCTTAGTGTTGTTTGTAGAATTTTTAATAGGCTATTCACCCCCATCTAGCCATTAGGACCTTTCAAGTGGTATCGGAGCCGAGGCATCGTATTTGAGTGGCTTAACATCCAACGGTGACAAGAAAATGGCTACTTTCCATGTCAACATCACCAAGAAGGCGCCACCTTTCGATGGCACCAACTTTGGGCATTGGAAGTTGAAGATGACCGCACACCTCAAGCAAATCAATAGAGAAGTGTGGGTTGTCACGGAAAAGAAGTTTGAAGTGGCAAAGCCAAGTGAGCCAACCGCATTGGAAGAGAAGAAGATATATGTTAATGATGTGGCCGTGAGTACTTTTCATGAGGCATTCAACGATAGAGTGTTTGAGAAAGTCAAGACACTCACCCTCGCCCATGATATATGGAAGAAGCTAGAAGAGTGCTATGAGGGCACCGAAGGCATCAAGCAAGCAAAGGCATACATCAAGCTTGAGCAATTCAATAGCTTCAAGATGGAGGAAGACGGAAGTGTGCCGGAGATGTTGCACCGTATGCAAGTGTTGGTGAACGATCTCAATGCACTTGGTGAAGACATCAAGGACACAACTTTCAACATGAAGTTCTTGAGGTGCTTACCGGAGAGATTTGAGATGCTCAAGACTGTTTTGGTGAAGACAAACTTGAAGACCTTGATACCAAACCAATTGCTTGATGAGGTGATGACTGATGATTCATTTAGAGATGACTCAAAGAAGCAAGAGCTCATCAACAAGGCCAACAAGAAGACCAAGGATGAGGACAAGAAAGAGGACAAGAAGAGCTTGGCACTCAAGGCTAGCTCATCATCCAAGGGCAAGAAGAAGAAGGAAGAATCAAGTGATGAAGAGGATGGCACATCTACAAGTGGGAGTGAAATTGATGAGCACATGGCTCTCTTTGTGAGGAGATTGGGCAAATATGTGAAGAAGAACTACATTCCCAAGAACAAGAAGAAGCAATCATCCAAGAAGAAGACCAAGGATGGCAAGAATGAAGGCAACATGACATGCTTTCGTTGCCATGATGATTGTCACTTGATTGCCGAGTGCCCATATGATAGTGATGATGAGAAGGGCATCAAGAAAGCAACAAAGAAGAATGATGCCAAGAATGAGAAGGAGAAGAAGCCCAAGAAGAAGAATGAGTCACATGTGGCTATGTGGGATAGTGATGGCTCATCTTCCTCAAGTGATGAAGAGGAGGACAAGAAGAAGAAGAAGGGACAAGCTCACCTTGCCATGCATGACAAGATCTCCCTCTTCAACACTCCTTCATCGTGCTTCATGGCTAAGGCCACCAAGGTACAATCTATCACTAAAGATGATGATGATGATAGTGATAGTGATAGTGATGATGAGGAGCCAACTCAATCTAGGGAGGAGTTGCAAGAAATGTTTGATGAATGTGTTGTGATGTTCAAACAAAGTAGAAAGGAATGCAAGGGCTTGCGTAAGGAAACAAAGAGCCTTAAGCAAGAACTTGATGAGCTTCGAGCATCTTATGAGAGTCTAAAGGAAGACCATAAGAAGCTTGAGAAAACTCATTCTAAGTTAGAGAAAGCTCATTCCTCTCTACTTGATGAGCACAAGTTGTGCTTAGTTGTTGAAAATGTTGATACATCCAATGCAAGCATCATGTGTGACATCCTAGTTGATGAATCAACCCCTAAGTGTGAGACCCCCACTAGAACTATCACTAGCACATCCATCTCTAGTGAGGATAATGATAACCCTATGCTTATTCATGAGAATGCTTGTTTGAAAAGGGAAGTGAAGGAGCTCAATCACACCTTGGCTAAGGCTTATGGTGGTGAGGACCGCTTGCTTATGTGCTTGGGTAGCCAAAGGGCATCCTTATACAAGGAAGGCTTAGGCTATACCCCCAAGAAAGGCAAGGCCGCCTATGTGACTCACAAGACTCCTTTTGTGAAGAGCAATGATAGCTATTGCAAAGCTTGCAAGCAAGTTGGTCATTTAGAGCCAAAATGCATGAACAAGAAGGCCAATGTTTCTTCCATCAAGCTTGATAACTCTTATATGCTTGTGAAGAAGAACAATGGTGTTCGTGCTAGGTACATTGGTACACCATGGATGGGCTCAAAGAAGAAAGCCATTTGGGTACCAAAGGCCTTGGTGACTAACCTTGAAGGACCCAAGCAACATTGGGTACCTAAGAAGAATTGATCTTGTCTTGTAGGTCAACTACCATGCCGGAGGAGAGCATTGGATAATGGATAGTGAGTGCACTCAACACATGACCGGGGATTCTAATATGTTCAAGTCAATTAGCATCAAGGGCATTGATGAATATGAGTCAATCACATTTGGCAATGACAAGAAAGGCAATGTGTTGGGGGTTAGGCAAGATAGCAATGACCCAAGAGAAGAGTCTATCCAAAGTGTTGCTAGTTGATCATCTTGATTACAACCTATTGTCGGTTTCTCAACTTTGTGACCGTGGCTACAAGTGCATATTCACAAGTCAAGAAGTTGAAGTGGTTAGTGGTGATGGTGCAAACATGATCTTCAAGGGATTTAGATATGGTGATCTCTACCTTGTTGATTTCAAGTCAAAAGAAGCTAAGTTGACAACATGCCTACTCTCTCAAGCTAGCAAAGGGTGGTTGTGGCATAGAAGACTTGGTCATGTTGGGATAAAGCAATTGAACAAATTAGTGAAGCATGACTTGGTTAGAGGCTTGAGTGATGTGAAGTTTGAGAAGGACAAACCTTGTGGAGCATGTTAAGCCGGCAAGCAACATGGCAATGCACATCCAACCAAGAGCACAATGAGTACAAGCAAGGCATTTGAGTTGCTACACATGGACTTGTTTGGGCCAACATCATACTCTAGCATTGGTGGCAACAAGTATGGCTTTGTCATAGTTGATGACTACACTAGATACACATGGGTGTTCTTTTTGCATGACAAGAATGATGTGTTTGAGCTATTCAAGATCTTTCTCAAGAGAGTGCAAAATGAGTTTGAAACATCCATCAAGAAGATTAGAAGTGACAATGGAAGTGAGTTCAAGAATACAAGAATTGAAGAGTTGTGTGATGAGCTTGGAATTGACATCAATTCTCACCAACCTACACTCCTCAATCCAATGGTGTAGTTGAGAGGAAGAATAGAACCTTGATTAAAATGGAAAGATCAATTCTTAGTGAGTACAATGTTAGCCATTCCTTTTGGGCCGAAGCAATGAACACGGCTTGCTATTGTAGCAACTGTCTCTATTGCCATGGGATGCTTGGCAAGACACCATATGAGTTACTCAATGGAAGAAAGCCCAACATTGGTTACTTTAGAGTCTTTGGATGCAAATGCTACATTCTCAAGAAAGGCACAAGATTGGGCAAATTTGACAAGAAATGTGATGAAGGATTCCTTGTTGGATATTCAATCACAAGCAAAGCATATAGAGTATGGAACTTGGGTAGTGGCAAGCTTGAAGAAGTTCATGATGTTGAATTTGATGAAACCCGAGGCTCTCAAAATAAAGTTGAAAATCATGATGATGTGAGTGGTTCCAACTTAGAGAATGCAATGAGGACAATGGATATTGGTGATATTCGGCCAAGACAAGTTGATGATGATGAAGACACTCCATTGCCTACCTCTACGGTTAATATTGGTACAAATGAAGCTAGCACTAGTGGCACTCAAATTGAAGATCAAGATCAAGAGCAACAAGCTAGTCCATCCACTCATCCTAGTCATCAAGTGCAAGTGATGCAACCATCCAACATTGCAAGAGATCACCCAATTGATCAAATTGTTAGTGACATCAATAGTGGAGTGGTTACTAGAAGAAGACTAGCATCTTTTTGTGCTCACCATGCCTATGTAGCACAAGAAGAACCGGAGAACATTGAAAATGCACTCAAGAAGGAAGATTGATCAATGCTATGCATGAAGAGTTGAACAACTTCAAGAGGAATGATGTATGGGAATTGGTGGAAAGACCAAAGAACTACAATGTGATTGGAACCAAGTGGGTCTTCAAGAACAAGCAAGATCAAGATGGAATTGTGGTTAGAAACAAGGCAAGGCTAGTGGCTCAAGGGTACACACAAGTAGAAGGTCTTGATTTTGGAGAGACTTATGCACCGGTTGCTAGACTTGAAGCAATAAGAATCTTGCTTGCTTATGCATGTGCACATGACATCAAGCTCTATCAAATGGATGTGAAAAGTGCATTCTTGAATGGGTTCATCAATGAGTTGGTGTATGTTGAACAACCACCGGGGATTTGAAGATGAGAAGTATCCCAACCATGTCTACAAGTTGAAGAAAGCCTTGTATGGCTTGAAGCAAGCACCAAGAGCATGGTATGAGAGGTTGAGAGATTTTCTCCTCTCTAAAAGGTTCAAGATGGGCAAGGTGGACACCACACTCTTCACCAAGAAGATTGGCAAAGACTTGTTTGTGCTGCAAATCTATGTTGATGACATTATCTTTGGGTCAACCAACCAAGAGTTTTGTGAAAAGTTTGCTAAGATGATGGCAAATGAGTTTGAAATGTCAATGCTTGAGAACTCACATTCTTTCTTGGTCTCCAAATCAAGCAAATGAAGAATGGGACATTCATAAGTCAAACCAAGTACATCAAAGACATGATCAAGAAGTTTGATCTACAAGATGCCAAGTCAATGTCCACACCAATGGCAAACAATGGAAGCCTTGACCCCGATCCAAGTGGCAACATGGTTGAACAAAAGAAGTATAGGTCTATGATTGGAAGCTTGCTCTATGCAACCGCATCAAGACCGACATAGCATTTAGTGTGGGCATGTGTGCTAGATATCAATCCGATCCAAGAGAGAGTCACCTCAAGGCAACAAAGAGAATTGTGAGGTACTTGAAGGGCACACAAGATGTTGGACTATGGTATCCAAAGGGATCCAAGTTTGATTTGATTGGATATTCGGATTCCGACTATGGAGGGTGCAAGATAAATAGAATGAGCACAAGTGGCACATGTCAATTCCTTAGAAGGTCACTAGTATCATGGTCTTCAAAGAAGCAAAATAGTGTTGCTCTTTTCAACCGCCGCCGAATACATTAGTGCGGGAAGTTGTTGCACTCAATTGCTTTGGATGAGGTCAACATTGAAGGATTTTGGATTCCAATTTGACAAAGTCCCATTGTATTGTGACAATGAAAGTGCAAGGAAGATGACCCAAAATCCGGTTCAACATCCAAGAACAAAGCACATTGATATAAGGCACCACTTCATAAGAGATCATCAACAAAAGGGTGACATTTGTATCATGGGGATTGGCACCGAAGATCAACTAGCCGACATATTCACCAAGCCACTTGATGAGAAGAGGTTTTGCATGATAAAGGAGAATTGAACATTATTGACTTCTCCAACTTGAGTTGATGCACCCCACTTATATGACATGCCTCTCCTTCGACAAACCCCAAGGTAAAAGTTGGTTGTCATGGCATTCATATATAGTGAGGACTTGTTAGTGCATCTAGTCATCATGCAATTTAATAGGCTAATTCATGAAAAAAAAAAAATGATTTCAATGTATGTGTGGCACCACTATTGCTTTGAATGCTTGTATGAACTAGTGGTGGCATATGACATGTTTATGTGCTTGCAATCCTAGTGTCAACTCTAGAAAATGCGCTATTGATGTGTATTCTAACATGGTGCAAGATAACCCTTATATTTATATGAGGTGTGAAAAAAAAGCTTGTCCTTGGTTCAAACTTGAATACATGGAAAGGCAAGTGATATAGATGAGACCACATGTGATACTTTGATTGACTTTATTTCTCTCATTTACACCTTTTTGGTGATTGTTGACAAAGGGGGAGAAATAAGTCACAAAGATGTTGGAAAGATCACACAAATAGGGGAGCAAGCTCATAGACTATTTGTGCATTTGTATGTGCATGATCATAATGTGATGTTGCATTGGCAATCTAAATTCAATATACATAATTGCTTGGTGTATGCTAGTTTTTGAAAAATGATTGGTGTATTGACCAACTAGCATGCATAGGATGTATCTAGACTAAGCTCACATTTTAGCCTATAATGTTGATCTCATGGGGTATGTTGAGTTTTTGATGAATGTCTAGATACATGATGCTAAGGACTCATGGTTTCACGCTTCAAAGGTCCAATTTCTAGAACCTTAGCATCTCTTTTGGTATTAGTATCTCTCCCCATGATTTCTATCCAACATATGTGCCAAAATTGAACCAAACACATGGAAGCACATATGTAGGGGGAGCTACTACTACCAAAAACTGAACCTTGAAATGATTGTCCATCTCTTGATTCATGATCAAAACTCTATGGGCAAGCAATTCAAGTTCAATTGAATTTAATTTTTATCTTTGTGAGTTGGTTATCATCAATTACCAAAAAGGGGAGATTGAAATCTCATGTTTGGTTTTGGAAATTGATGACGATTATTGTGGACTAATCCTTTGCTCTAAGTGATGATTTTAAGAAAGGATTAGATGGATGACAAGGAGCATGATGATCATGAACATGGACAATGGTGATGGACATGATGGATCGCCAAGCTCGGTGATTGGCTTGAGAGGAACCCGTGAGATCAAGACAAAGGTATCTTGATAGAGTTTTCCTTTTTAGTGATCAAGACACGATAGAGCGCGGTGATCACATTATAGGATAGATAGCCGACTATCAAGAGGGGATACCGCGACAATCCTTGCATGAAGTGCTTCTAAGTCCAATTGACTTGCATATTGCATTTAGGACATGAGAGCACTAACTTCGATCTTGCCTAACATCTCGACGTACTAACATTGGTGATAACGTGGGTCATCTTGGACATGTTGGCAATCCATGGCAAGAAGCGAAGCAAGTTTGAAGCAAAGAGCAATGAAAAAAGATGAAGAAGCCGCGGTCCGTAGGCTTACCGGGACGCGATCGACCGATGCACTGACCGGTGGTTCCGGCCGGTGGGTCTCGGCGAGAGCTCAAGCAGCGCACTTTTGCCGTGACGCATGGACTGAACCTCGATCGGACGCATCCGGTCATGACCGAAGAAGTGATCGAAGCACGGTAGATCGGGCGCCCAAACCAGGCCCGAAACTTGTCCTGCTAGACCGGAAGCGGTGACCGACTCGTGACCGGACTACCGGTGGTTCCGGCCGGTGCGGCGTCGGTCACCCCTGCTAGAGGGGCAAATTTTTGGAGCAACGGCTCCATTTCGAGAGGAGCCATATATATATTTGGTTGGCTTTTTCCTTAGGCTCTCTCTTGCACATTTGAAGCTTCCGACTTGCTAGTGAGCATTTGATACTCCTCTCTACTCATCCCTTCACTCTAACTTCGAATCTTGAGTGAGTTTGAGAGTGATAGAAGTGCATTGCTTGATTAGTCTTGCATCTAGAGGCACTTCATCCTTGGAGAAGCCGCGGATCTTGTTACTCTTGGGAATTTGATTGGTTCCCTAGCGGCTTGGAGCAAGAGGCGGTGTTGAGCTCAAGTGGAGCTTGTTTGAGGCCACACCGGTGGTGATTGTGAGGGTCGTTCCTTACCCCGGAGATTCGCGAAAAGGAGCACTAGTGGATTGCTCATGGCTTGTTGGACCCTCTCTTGTGATCGTTTGCTTGAGCCCATAGGGGTTTTGGCACCGCCATTAAGCTTAGCACACGCCAAGTGAGTGTGTCGCCACAACGGGGACTAGCGTGCTTGGCAAAGCACGTGAACCTCGGTGAAAAATCATCGTGTCACTTGTTCTTGCTCGTTGGAGACTTCTTGGTGATCACGGTGATTGGCTACAACCTCGACACTACACCAAAGGGTATTGAATCCTTGCACCTCTTGCATTACTTTCGTAGTATATCTTGTTAGGGTGCTTAGTGTTGTGTAGCTTGTTTAATTAGCTTAGTCTTGTTAGCTTCTAGTGGTAGAATTAGTTAGTATATCTTGTTCACCTTACGAGTAACTTAGCAACCTAGCCTTTGCTTGTGTTTAGAGACATTAGAATTGCTAGAATTGCTAGGAGGCTTGCGTAATTAGTTTGAAGCATTTGCTTATTCGCTACTGCCTTATTTACTAACCGCCTTGCTTAGTGTTGTTTGTAGAATTTTTTAATAGGCTATTCACCCCCCTCTAGCCATTAGGACCTTTCAACTACCCGTGTATCACCTAAGCCCTGTGGCCCGCCTGAGATGGATCATCAAGCTACCACCGTGAGAGTTTCAACACCTTGCCTTCATGCGTGGTTGGTGCACACACACTCAGGTACACAAAGGTAATAATTCACCAATTCTTTTTACTGTTGGCGGTCATTATCGAGTATATTATACCGCCAACCTTTATCCAATTCACGAGAAAGGAGCAAACTTATGATGCATATACCTTTACTTCTAACCTAGTTCCACTTGTATTCGTAGAAATTATGTCTTGCGTGTATAAAAGTGGAAACAGTATAAAGTCGCCAAATAAATTAGAAAGCGCATTGAATAAAAGACGCCAAGGAGTGGATTGAGCAAGAGAACCAAACCCACAAGACATTTTGGTCCATGCACCACCATAGGCCCAACATATGAGAGTGACAAAAACGCCGACAGAGAAGGTCGGGGCCGGGAGGCCTAGCCAGGGGCCGGCCGCCCACCACGGGCGGCCGGCGCATTTTTCGGCCAAAGTTCCCGCCCTTTCTCGGGCGGTTTGGAGCGATCTTCAAGCGGCGGTTGCATGCGGTGCAAAGTTTCGTTCCCGCCAAGAAGACCTCGAAGCATGGAGAGCCCTCCATTCACTCCTCCTCTCCACTATATAAAAGAGAGGCACCCCCTCACTTGTAACACACAACACACTACACTTGACATTAGTTCTTCACTTCCACACTCTACACAATGTAGTGGTGTCCCTCTAGGTGTTCTTCACCTAGTTGTATAGATTAGAAAAGAGGAAGAGAGGAGACGGAAGAGTGAAGAGGAGGAGGCGGGTTTGTCGGATCCTTCTCAACCTTGTACCTCTCTGAGTCGACTTCTTTGTGAGTAATATCCAGTGATCTTATGGTAGTTTCTTGATTATTATTTTACTAAATTCAGTCCTTACTTTATTTTACTTCTTCGGATCTCCGTCGAATCGAAGGCTCTAGTTTTCACGTGAAACTAGTTTCAGACTTCGCTAGTGTAGACATGGTGTCTAGGCTAGAGTTTACCCCGAGATTGCGCCAATGCTACTGGAATAGTTGTGGTAGCCCCGGGGTGACAAATTCACCAGACCTTTGTAGTCCACCATGTACGTGTTGGTGTTTTCGTGAGAGCTTTAGGCGGCGACCCCGACATTACGCTTTCCCCGTCTTTTTTCGAGAATCGGAAAGGTTCTCACGCTCGAAGTTAGTAGGGTTTAGTAAGCCCAACCTTGGTATTTAGTACTCTTGAAAAACCTTAGAGAACCCCTCTCTACCTACAAAAATATTATTCTACCTCATCTCTTGGGCGTACTTGATCCCTTCTAGTTCACTTCTAGTTCCCCGTGGAAATCGATACCACAATACTCCGGGTGAAAGCTACAACGGTACTTTCCCCGGCGCTATGGATTTATCTGTATCGTTAAAAATACCAACATTTACTCATACTTATCTCCATATAAAAAAAATCATGCTTTCTCTGCTTTTATGAAATATGGTCCGGGTTTGGATGTGTTTACATGGATCCATGTGATACATCCATAGACCTTTTAAATCAAGCATGGTGCTTGGGTTAAAATGGTCTTCTTTAATCAAAATTTGACATGGTGTCGATATTTGATTAATGAACCCGTAATGACATCATGAAATTGATAGAATTATTCTGTGATGGAGATAAAGCAAGGCTAGACTTACATTGCATCTTTATCTTAGCCTTGTTTGAGTTTAAAAGTTTGGTGAAAGCTTTTTGTCCTCCCTTTTATAATAAATTTCAATATATATATATATATATACACATATATAAATATAAATATAATAATAATAATAATAATAATAATAATAATACTAATAATAAAAAAAAAAAAAAATCTTGAACACCTAGCTTGCTCGAAATGCTCCTTCCCGCATATACTTTGAATTTTGGTAATCACGGAGGATGGTAAGTCCACTTGTGAATCTACCATATACTAAACCATGCAGGAAAAGTCAAAAAGCAAGGGGATGAAACCCCGATCCAATGAGCATTGAGCTAGCTTGGGGAGGACCCTACCAAGGTAATGAGAAACCTACACTCTCATCCTCTGTCCATTACCTTCCAAAAAAAAAATATGTTTTATAAAATGTTTTAATTATCAAAATAAACAAAAATATTTACTACACAAAAATCTATAAGTAAATATTTTCAAAAAAACTAAAATAAAAATCTTTATAAATAAAATAAATTCTTCTATAAAAAAACCCTAAGAAAAATGTTTTCCTAAATAAAACATATTTTCTTAAAAATAATTATAAAAAAACTATAATCATTTTGTTCGCCTTTAAAATGCCTTTATCTCCATTGGATGGATCTTGTTTCAATTCATGCTTCCATTTTCTATGCCAAGTATGTTGCGGTTTGGAAGTCGTGGATCATTTAGCCGATGATCCTACTTCCATAGACTTTTGAATTGAGCATGGTGCTTAGGTCAAAAAGTCTACCTTAATCGATTAGACATGGAGTCGAGTTTGATTATTGAAACAAAACTATTAGTGTAGAATTTGGTCGACCATATGGACTAACCCCTGCAAAGAAATTATCAAATTCAAGAGGGTGTCCTAGAGATGACAATGGAGAACAGATCTTGTCGGGTGAACCAAAAAAAATGAAAATAAATAAATAAAACCTTTGAAACCCCAAGAATGGTTGTCCCGTTCTTCCAAGTTCATCACAAGACAAGCTTGGGGGGAGTCTCCCCGGCAAGCTAAACGTAAGACGTTAATCAAGATCAAATCATGGCGTGCACATGCTAGCAACATTCATAAACCGAAGGTAAGTCGACGCTAGCTTGGGGGAGGACTCCCACAAAGGTAACTTTCAGATCTCACATTCCATTCGGTTATTTTCTTATCTTATATGAATGATGAGGTATGAGAATAAATAATAATAATTATAATAATAATAAAAAAAAAGAGGGGAATAAGAAAGAGAGAGAGGAGATTTATTCCACTCCATATATATGTGTTGTAGAAATGTTTAGTTCTACCCCTGTTGAAATGATGAATAGTTGCTCTTTTTATGTTTTGCCTCATTGCCTAGTTTATAATTCGAATTTCTCTAAAGTTTGGGTTTAGTGGCTAAGTCTAAAAACTCATCCCGAAAAACCTCGATTCATGTGGGTTATATAGGCTCTATCTAGTCTAAGTTGTTGCCAAGTATGATATGGTACAAATGGATTTGCTATGATTTCGTCCCAAAAGAGAAACTTGACATCCGAATCGAATTTGAAAGAAAAGAGAAATGATATGGGCTATGCTAAAAAAGAGAAAAAAAAGAGATAAAAATAGACATGTGTCCGAGAACGAGTAGAGCCCATATCTCCAAAAAAAAAAAAAGGAAAGAGAGGAAATAAAAGACAAAAGTCTAGGGCGAGCAGAGCCCACCTCTCAAAAAAAAATATATAGCAATAAAGCTCATACTTTCTCGAAAAACAAAATAGAACTTAAATAAATAAATCCCGATGAGAAAGTTGATCAAAAAGGATGAATGAAAAGTATTTCATTATAACCGCTCTATCCGCAACCGCCCAAGACTTTGAGAAAAGCTAAAAAGCCCCGCTACGATGAAAGGTAATAAAGGGTGAGAAAAAGATGTGCCATTTTATTCAAACTCTAGTAGAAAATCTTATTATAACCCCTCGCACTTGAAAAACATAATCGGCATAGTAGCAACTCCCGATCAACAACCAAGTACTTATCTTTTTGCTCGAGGACGCCAAGCAAAGGGTAAGCTTGGGGGAGTTTGTTGACTACTCACTAACGACACATTTTTAACGCCAACATTCTACCAATAAGGGGTTGAAACTATACCTTACTACACACACATATACATTTATTATTGACATAATTCCACTTTGTAGTGCCAAAATAATATTATGCAGGATTTATATAAAAACCAAGTGGAAAATGTACCGAAAAGGCGCCCCCCTTGAAAGCGCATTCCCTAAGAACATCAAGCCCAAGGGAGAAATGGACCAAACACGCGAGACCATTGGGCCGAGCAAACACCGCATACAACTTTTCGTGCCTAAAGACGCCAAACTGCAAAGCCCAAACGGGGGCCCAGCCAGGTGCGCTACAAGACCACTGGTGCGGCCGCACCCCCGCCGAGGCGGTTCGGGCCCAGCCTTCGGGAGGCGGTTTGTTACCTTCCATAATCGACGCTGTTTACGTTAGATGGTCGGTTTGGCAGTTTTTCGAAGGTGTTCCCTGTGTCGGTTTTTGGCTCCTTCCATATGGGGAGGACATTTTCCAATGAGCCCCTCTCCTCTACACCGTAAAAGGAGGCCATCTCCCACCATTGTAACACACACCACACAATGTAGCCTCTCTCTTCTTCTTCTTCTTCTTCTTCTTCTTCTTCTTCTTCTTTGTCTTTGTAGTTTAGTAGTAGTAGAATAAAGGAGAAAGGCAATGAGCTATCTTGGAGAGCTTGGGCATCTTGTATCTTTCGGTATGAATAATATCAAGAGTTCCATTTTGTTCTTGCTCTTATTTTATCAAATAGTCATGTTCTTGAATTAGAACAAAGTTCTTTTGATATAATCTTGATTGATGAACTAGTATATAGTTTCTATATCATGATCTTGTCATATAGAACATCATGCTTAATCTATCATGCATACATGTTTAGACCAAAGAGCTAGATCGATATGATGAGTTCTATCTAGAGTTAGACTTGGTTGATGTTGGGTTGGGATTGATAGTCGCTCCTTCGGGCGTGCTCGGTAGAAGGACCCCGGGGACGGGTAAGCCTTGTTAACACGCTTAGAGTAATAATCACTAGTGTAGACATGGTGTCTAGACTAAGGGTTTTCTATCTTTTGTGGCGCACCCCACGGTTGAGGGGGTAGGCGGCTGGGTTGTGACAGCCTTGTCCGTCCCCTTGTAATCCCCCACGCTCGGGTGTGGTGCGCAAATTGCCTTACACCGCCCTTTGGGCGTGGCCGGTGCCCGGGCGTAATTCAAATAGAGACCTTGGCTTTCTTGAATTAGAATCTCTAACAAGAAAAAACATGTGTGTATCTATCGCTATCTTGACATGACTATCTAGGATATGCCTCGCTCCACATTAGAATTATTCTTTTTATTCTTTCTTTTACCTTTATCATTGAGATTGGCTTGAGTGTGTGTGTCAAGTTATTCTTTTACCTATCCTATTTTACCCCTATTATGAGCATTGGTCTATTATACATTCGTGTCATCTTGACCATGTCCGAATTAGAGACTTTTACACCATGCCTTCCTTTGGAAAAAAATATAAATAACGATACCCCCTCAATACTTACGGTGAAATGCTACAATGATAGATCCGCGCGCTTGCGGATGAATATCTTATTTGGCAAGGTCTATCACCGCTGATGTACCTAGTGTTATTACCGACCGCGGTGGTTTCACTTAGGAATGTCAACGGCGCATTTCTAGGCGCCGTTATTAGAGTTGGGTTCTAAACCTCGCTTTCTAGTGATTGGCGCTTTAAGAAATGCAACAAACGCCGCGTGCCGGCCGAGGAAGCGGCCATTGGAAACGCGGCGCGAACGCTGCGTAGCCGGGTCGGCCTTTCGTGGGGAGACGGGGCCGACGCGACGCCATTGGATGAGCCGGCCGCGGCGCCGTTGACGGCTTTCATGGCGCCGCCTTGGGAATGACAATGGACCGCATGCATTCCATGGCTTGCTACTATATAAGAACGCCTGATTTGGTATCATCTCCATCGCTAATTAGCCTCTCTTCCATAAACCCCGTGCAGCTAGCTTCTTCTTCATCGACGAGATGGTCGGGCGCCTACACCAACGCAGGAGCTTGTTCACACGTGGCGCCCACGCCTCCTAAGCTCACAAACCTGGTTGAAGAAGTCGCCCGCCAACAAGGGTTGGCCGTTGGTGGAGAAGGCTTAACTTCTACGCCTTCGGTCGAGGCCATCACCAACAACCTCGCTAGGGGACACCGCGAGGCCGGGCGGAGATCCGAGCAGCCCGGCGGCGCGAGGACGAGGCCGGGCGGCAGCGACGACGGGGCCTAGTCGGCCGGGCGGCGGAGGCGATGGCGGCGGCCGGGCGGCGGAGGCGATGGCGGCCGCCGCTTTTATTTTTTTTCGTTTTGTAAATTTATTATCTAGTAATATATAATGACTCTAAAGTCGCTTTTAATTCATCTCCGTTCTGTTTCTATCGCTTGTTTTACCGTTCCTTCTTCATTCAACCCCGCGAGCTATCGGTTCCTTTAATTTGCTTCCCCTCCCAAATCGCTATCGGTTCTAATTCAACCCGATTGTGTCAATCTTCAAATCGCTTTTCGGTTCTAATTCAAACCCGCGAAAGTGATCTCGTGTCCATCAAGACCACGCCGGGAACGATTCAACCCGTGGTGATCTAAGTCTTCATTGCCGGAATTGGTCGAATCTGTGGAGGTTTCTCGAAGTTTCCCGCGCCTAAACGGTTCATCACTCGCCGGGCAAGGTTCAACACCGCCGGTGGATTAAATTCGGCAAAGTGATGCCGGCGGTAGTGATGAGCGAATCTGTAGTAGTGAAATGTGACAATTCTTATTGATAAATATATGTTTCACACAGGCTAGAGTGGACTTGTTATGCCAGCTCTACAGCATCGCTAATTAGTGGGCTAATTGCTCAATTATCCTATATTGTCTACATTTCCTTTAATAGTTTAGTTATTTCCTGAAATTAGAATCTCATAGGATATATATTTGTAAACGTGGATTGACTGAGAACTAAGCAAAGAGCAATCAAATTGTCGCCGACTTCCCTTAGAGCAATTCCAACAGTTTGCCATCTGGCTTTCCCATCCTTATTTTTGGCAAAATGAGAAAAAAGCTCTCAAATAGTTTGGCATACACGCTTCTCCATTTTCCCAACTTCGCAAAAATCTAATAACGCTGAACGCCCTAGGGCTGCTTCCTCGCGAAAAAAAGGAAGCCGAAGGAACACCGTATCGCCCGCCGCCGCCGCCGCTCCCTCACCTCCGGCCTCGCTGCCGGGCGGTGACGAGGGAGCGGGGTCCGCCTCTTCAACGCTTTGTCTTTGTAGGGTCTTGATCGTGTCTTAGGTCTAGGGTTTGCTCGCCGCCGATGTTCGACGGTGGAGTTATGTTTTACCGAGGAGCGCGTGGCTCCTCTGCGGTTTGCTTTTCTGGCGACGCCGGGCGATGCGGGAAGCGGCGGCGACGCAGCGGAATAAATTCTCCCAGCTTCTTCCGTTCTCCGATGGCGATCTTCTCCGGCGTCAACGGGGAGGCTGGGAGACCTGTCCCGAGTCGGGGCCGACACATCGTCATCTTCTTCAGGTGATGATACTGTTGACCTTGTTAATCTTGAGGAAGATGTTCTGTGGTGAAAATCTGAGCTTTGCTCGGATTGCCGGCGGTGGAATCGAAGGATGCGCCGTGGGTACAGGAGTTGGCCGATCGCGCGGGGCGGCAGTACTGTCGGCTGATTCGCCTCAAGTAAGCCCTCCTCTGCGGCCTCCACCTTGTGGAGTTTGGCTCGTGCTGCTTTCGGCGGCGATTGGGAAGCGGCCGGGCGGCGGCACGAACGGATCTCCGAAGGTTTCGAGGAAGATGAACGTAAGTTTTAGACTTCTTTGTAATTTTCCTTTTCTTAGGATTTCTGTTTGTAAAATGGTCGGTGTAATGCACCAAAATTAATACATGTTCCTTCTAAAAAAAAAAAAAAAAACTTCGCAAAAATCTATCCCCAGCGTGCATATATGCGCATGGGCGACGCACGTGCATTGCCTTGCCCCCAGCTCCTCTCCCCCCACCGCTCGCGCTCGCTGCCGTATCGTGGGGGTCCCACCTCCCGGCGGCGCAGCTCCTATCGTGCCTGACACTGCGCTTGTGAGACCGAACGAGACTCCGGCCGCACCTCGCACTACGCTTGCCGTTCCCGCCGGTCGGCAACGTGCAAGGCGGACGAGGTCGCCGCCGCTGACACACACGCGGAGGAGGAGATCGCGTGGAGGGACAATGAGCTCGCTTCCCGACTCTTTGATGAAGCCAGCAGTGAACCTGGGGATGTCGACCGTGGCAGGATGTGTCTCTCTGAAAAAGAAAAAAAAAGGAAGAGAAGAAATCCACATATAAACTCTTGTTGGGTAGAAACGCAAAAGTACAAGACACAATTGTTTTCAGATATGTGTTTAGTTAATTTACAAAACAATTTGTGTTCACTTTGCAAAAGTGTTTAATTTTTTTTCTTTATTGCATTTAAACCCGACGACTTGTTCAGCTTGCAGAGGAGCGGCAATTCAAAAACTTGCAGTTTGAAGATAAAAAAATTACCAAATGTGTAATGAATGCCTCTCAGGTGGTGCCAAAGGTGAAGGCATCGATGACGCCCGCGTCGTCCGTAACGTTGGCGAGTGCATTCATTGCACTTCTTGGAGATGCGTCGGATACTCGGATGTACGCCCAGCAATTGCACAAATCCCAAGAGTTACCATGTCGAGTGTAGGATACCATAGAAGTGCCCAATGAAGGTTGAGCGCGTAAAGAATATGGCAACCGTGACTGCCTATCTTGGCTAGCCACGTCTTCGTGCTATATTTATACACATGTACATTCTTGGTTTACAAGTCATGGCAATCGGTTGGATGAGTATCTATCTCAACTAACATTCAACTAACTAGCCTAGATCTCATCCTAACCGAATGCTATATATGGTGCACGCAACCAGGTCAATCTAATGCCTTGGTACACAAGCGTTGCACGTTACATATCATAATCTCAAGTTTGTTACATTTCTAACACCCCCGCTCCATCTATACCTGTCTTCTCGATAAGGTTGAGATTGTCCTTGAATTCTTCAAACTTGTGATACGGTAGTGCTTTTAGTAAACCCAGCTGCCAATTGATCAAGGGTTGAAACAAATCTAACTTCTAGCTGTCTTCTTGCAATACGCTCTCTTACAAAGTGAAAATCTATTTCAATATGTTTAGCCCGAGCATGAAACACTGGGTTGGCAGCTAGATATGTAGTGTAACACCCTAGGTGTTAAGCATCTTGAAAGCATGATCATTTGCATAGCATCATCATCATTTCATGCATAAGCAAGTGCATAATAGCTTTTAGTTAAGTTGTTCTTATTTCATGCTTACTTGCCCTAGCTATTATAGAATTCTTGCCATAATCATGTTTTAGACCTAGATTGTGTGTAGATGTATTTTTATCATAATTTAGGACCATGTCTAAGCTTGTGATTCCATTTAGAAAATTTTTATAAAATAGCCCTAGTGTGTCAAACCTATTTGACCCATTTTGAAACTCATTTCAAAAAGTGCTTGTTAGAAGGGTTTCTAGCAAAAAGTTTCTATAGATGAAGTGAAGTACTTTTTATGTGGAGCAAATGATCTGTTGTGACTTTTGTATGAAAAGGTTTTGAAATGACCCAAATAGAGCCCCCAAGTTTGAGTCAAACTTGAGTCAAATTCAAACCCTGATTTTTGAATGGGTGAATGGACCTTGCTGTTTTTAATTTTTAGTTTCAAATCTAGGCCGAATTTGGAGATGGTCATGTTGAGAGTTTTGTAGCTTATGAAATTTTCTACAAAGTTGATGTTTTGACTTTTTCCAAATTCTGCATAGATTTCGATGCACAGGCCAAAAACCGAGAGGATGTCAAAAACAGGGAGGGGACCTATCGGCAGCTCGCCCGGCCGACACCGGGCGGGGCGACGCGTGGCAGCGTGCACGACCGCCGACGACACGGGCCGGATGGGCCGGTACCGGTCGCGTGCTGTATAAATAGGGACGCCGCGCCCGCGCCCTAACCCTAGCCTCGCCCCCACCGCCGCCAGCTGCGGGAACGCTACAAGACCGCCGCCGCCCAGCCCATTGCCGCCGCGTGTCCGGAAGCTCCGCCGTCGTGGTTCGCTTGCGCCGCTTGCACCAAACCACCTCCAATCCCATCCCTATCTCCGTCACTTCATCCTCTACCCAATCCGACAACGAATCGAGGTAAACATCGAGGTAGAGCACCCATTTCCCCATCCCGCATACCACGGCGGAAGTCCGCCATGGCCGCCGTTGGGGCAAACCGCCGTCCGAGCTCGTCAGATCGAGGTTTAGATCGTTTCATGTTTAAGCTTCGCCTAGATGTGCTTGAGCCCGAGCTAGATGGATGAGTGAATCTGGCCGCCGTTTCGCCGGAGACGCGTCGTCGCCG
Organism: Hyparrhenia diplandra; assembly: GCA_015847255.1. Lineage (NCBI taxonomy): Eukaryota > Viridiplantae > Streptophyta > Magnoliopsida > Poales > Poaceae > Hyparrhenia > Hyparrhenia diplandra. The sequence continues at coordinate 13,864 of JADLZK010005602.1, read as the reverse complement.
ACGTGCTGCCGCGGAGCACCCGCCCGCCGCAATCGTTTTCTGGCCGTCGTTACTCGCAGGCTTCTAGGTTGCTTGCATGTCGCTTGCTAGGCCTAGGGAGCATAGACGCCCGCGGTTTTACCCGGTTATCGCGGTAACGGCCGCGCCCGGGCCGTCCGCCCGCGCCGCAGGCGCCGTCGCCCGTCGTCGCTGTTGTAGTCGGTTTTAGCGCGAACCAAGTACACCAACGTGTTAGATCTCGCCGAGCAGTGTCGATTAGAGGCCGGGTTGCGTGTTTTGGTCACCGCCGGCCAAGATCCGCCCGTCGACGCCGCCGCGCCGCCGGGCTCTGTTTCTGTCTCATCGGCATCGCGGCCCCGCCCGATTTCTTTTCTTTTTATTCTTTTTCAGTTTTTCCAGTTTGAATGAAAAACCTAGAAAATTCATATCTTGGTCATTTTGAGTCCAAATTGAGTGAGACAAATTTTGCTGTGCTTGTTAGAGTATAGGCTACAGTATAAAATTATGAAATCCTATTTTCAGAGAACTTTTATATAGAGTTTTATTTATGGCTAGAAATGCATGGAAATTGGAGAAAATCATATCTTTTAATTGGTATAAGATAAAAATATGCTTTCTGTATGAAAAGTGCTTGTTTTTGAGAGTGGAGTCTAGGAAAAATATCTTACATAGCATGTTCTGTAGAAGAAGTGTGATTTTCTATTTATGTGCTTTTTGTCGTGTGATCTCCTCGAAATTCATAGAAAAATAATTATTAGGGTTTTGAAGGTAAAACTTGGTGTGGTGGTTCTTGATAGGTTTGAGTAGATGTTCATACTCAGAAATCTGTTGTCTGACACTTTTCATAGTACAAAAGTATTTTCATGCCTAGGTTTGTTGTCAACTTGTCATTTTTATATAGGGCTGTTTAAGCATGATCTTGCCATGATATTTTTATGGTAGCTGCTATATTCCAGTAGGATGCTTTGGTAATTTTTGTAGACTTTTCTGAGGTAGTTTTATATTTATCATAATTGTGATGCATGGAAAATAGGCTAGAAATATATGCTTATATGTTCATGTTGGGTAATTGTATTTTTATTAGATGTTCTTAGCATGTTTAGGATCTGTTAGTAAGCTTGGTTTAGTTAGATCTGAAGTTTCTACATTTTCTTGTTCTAGCATTTTATCTATTTAAAGTGTGCCAACGTAGTGTTTATTAGGGTTTGTTATTTCATGTGCTTTAGATTATCTTTTGGCCAGCTCAGTAGGTTTGTTTGATAGATAAATACTTGAATTACTTGCTGGTGTAGTTTGAGGTAAGTTGCATGCGTAGTTTTAAAGAGATGGAGGTTGTAATTGGTGTTTGGGCTGAAAACAGAGTCTCTGTTTTTCCCAATTTCGAGGCTGTTAGGTTTAGATTCAGTTCTGGGTGCTGTGGAGTGTTTTGTAGGAAATTTTGTTAGCTTTTCATAGAGTCCTAGTTTGCAAGATTTGGAGTTGTAGAACTCCCTGTGTGATTGTTTTAGTGACAGCCTGTCGTGCTGCCATTTTCTGGTAGAGAGAGATAGGGTGTGCTGTGATGTAGTGTACAAGTATGTCTTGCGTAGATTAAGTTATGTTTCTGCAGAAGAGATATGCACTTATTATATCTTGCATCATAAAGCATCCATTCATCATGCATACGTTGCTTTATACGAGTTAAAGTTCATGCAGTTGTATTTATCTCTTTTCTCCATCATATGCATCATCTCAGGATCGGGGGAGGTTCTGGAGGAGCTGATCGAGGAGCCAGGGGAGCTGTTCCAGCTGGGAGTGCAGTCCGGAGGAGTCACCGGAGGAGAAGGATCGACCGACGAGTGGACCGAAAGTGCCCGAGCACGCCTCGCGACGCGTTCGCGAGGCAAGCCCCGGAGCATTCTGCCCTTTTCCTATTCTTCTAAATTAAATTGAATTGAGTCTTTTATATGTTTAATGCATTACGTGTAGGATATGCTTGAAACCGTTGATGCATTATATTCCTTGCTGAAACTGTTACCCTATCCTAGTAGCAGAGTCTAGGTTAATGCTCAGTACCATGGTTGCAGTAGACAGTGATTCCGGTCACTTAAGGTTATGTTGTGTACAATCACATGGGTGATTGTCAAGCTGCTGAGAACCTGATAAGTAAAACATGTGAGATTGGGTGGAGTTTGTGGTCCTTTCCACCTAATCGATTAAGGACTCATACTTTGTCGGGCTGTGGTCGGAAGTTGAACGTACCTGGCATATAGTAGGCTCCGTGGGGTCGTGGAGCCACGCGAAACTCGCAAGATTGTTAGGGGTCGGCCATCCTCGCTCTATCGCCCTCCTTTGGCGTTGGTTGCGGAAGAGGGTTTTGTTATTGGGTGCAAGATGATGCGCCGCGTTGATGTCGGTCACGCTTGCATGCTCACTTGGCACCCGAGAAAGGAGGGGTAGCCAGCAAGACCGAGACTTTTACGCCCCGTAACACCTTGAAGAGTGATCGGGTCTGCCTTTGCAAAGTAGACTTGATGTGTGTCGGGTATTCGCCACCGGTTTGCAATCGATTCGAATCGCCATCTCTCCCGGATAGTGAGAACCCGGGATACCTCCACGGCAATGTAGTCTTAACCACTACAACTTAAATCTCCTTATTCATGTTGCGGCAAGTTATAATCCGATCCAAATTATTTATGTCAAGTATTTATCCCATCGAGCAATGTTTAATCTTGACTATACAGGATCTATGTTACATAAGTAAATAATAACCCCAAGTTAACATGGATCAATTAAGTAGTATGTGTAGGCTCACTAAACAACCTTATTTGGCGAAAAGAAATGTGAGTCACCTGAACCCCGATAAAGCCTAGCATGATCCTTGGAGTCTTTTATTTTATTTTGGACGGGTAAGTCTAGCCGAGTATTTTGTACTCGTGGTTTTATTCCCGTTGTTGTAGGTGATCATATTTACCATGGTTATTGTAAGTCCCGGCTTTGCTTCCTCGTTGATGAAGAGTAAGGCCCGGGCAAGGCAATTCCGTATCCCCGCCTCATGCTACTACGAGGATGACTACCTACCGCACTATCTTATATTTGTTTTCGCTAAAAGACTATTTGGTTTTCGCAAACTACCGCCTCGCATAAATGAACCTAAGTTTGTAATAAATCATACTTAGACTCGATGTTTAATATATCGAATTTGGTTTGAAATACCTGTGGACTTTACTACCAAGCTCAACGATCCTGTTGTATATTGTTGATGAGTTTGAAATCACTGAGATTTCCGAATACCGGGTTTATATGGACTCAAGTGTAGATCGCGATTGCTTCGTGATTGCGACTTATACTTGATTTCTTATAAATTGGTCGGCTCACACGCCGGCATCGAGCTTAGTTTGGTAATTACAAGTCCAATCTGGTATTTAAATTAAAATGAACCAAATCTTTTTTCTAAAAGTTTGGCGAAACAAAATCTTTAAGTGGTGTGAGTAAAAAGTATTGCAAAATTTAGTAGTGCCTTGGTCATACCCTTTATGCCAATTAAGGACGCTTAGGTGGCTTGGCTAACTAGGATTGGGCTAATGCATCATATTTTGTTGTTTGTGCTTGGTTGCCGTGGCGCGTAGTAGGCACGGGCTACTCACTTGAGTAGTCATGAATGGATCGAAATACCTCTACGCCTGTAATGGTTGTTCAATGCCTCTACGCCCAAGGTAATGGTGTGAGCTGTGAGAGCATGATCGGATGTATGCCGGTCTAGGGGAAATAAAATGATTTTGAGAGCTCCGTGGTCGGGTAGTGCCCCGTAGACTTGTGTATGGGTACACAGTGTGCCGGGTGTAAATGTGATTTTTCCGCATGGTATGCGATCATGCCGGGTGGACCTCGACGAAGTTGGTATATGCAATTTAATTTCTTGCATTGCATGAATATCTTGTGGGCTGAAATGAATTGCGTGTACACTAACAAATAAGCAATGCGTTAGATCGACTAGAACCGTTTTGTTTCTTTTGAGAGATCGTAGGTTGCCACCATTAAAACGAATAGAGAAATTTCTTCCCTAATCCGTGAGTTACGTAGGTAACGTGCATGCATCATGTTTAAATTGCTTCATCATGTCATTCATGCATTTTCCACCTTTTTCCCCTAAATAGAACTTGCCCTAATTCGATAAAACTGGACTATTGTTTCTCAATCTCACTTTATCTCCTAAATCTTGCTACAGATGGCCCCAACTCCAGCCTCCGATAGTGGCACGATTGCAGACAAGAAGTTTGGCATGCCCACGTCTTTGTGGCGTGTACTCCAGCAGATTGGCTACACAGAGGCTCCTACGTACACTTGGGTAACAGCTCCGCAGGCAGATTAGATAGTGACCAGGATTCACCTTGTGATCCCTGCCCTTGCCGAGAGTGTGGTATGGGTAGGATGGGACATCACGGAGTACGGATTGTCACCTGAGGCTGCAGCCGACAATGCTGCTTTCCGTGTGCTGAGGAATTTGATGGTGGACCACCCTGAGGTGTTGGTTGGGACGGCCGCTTCCAGCTTTCCCCGGCCACCCCCTTTTCACTACTTGGGAGCAGGGTGGTGTGGACCCTTTGCGGAGGGGACGAGACGAGGAGCGGGATAGCACTTGTGACGCCATGAGTGCTATGTTCGCCATGATGCAGATGACAGTTGCTGCAGAGGATAAGGCACAGGGAGCTATGGCAGTTGTGGTTCGTCAGAGAGGTGAGATCGACCAGCTGATCCGAGACCGCAGGAGGTTGCATGGCATGCTGAGGCGTGCTACAGAGGAGAAGGGGAAGGACTCAGCGGAGGAGGAACTTGCAAAAATGAAGAAGCAGGTGTCACGTCTTCTGGCAGAGTTGGCAGCTAGTAGAAAGGCGAATGGATCTCTGAGCATGCACCTTCAGAAGGCTCAGTTGGCACGAGAGAGGGCCGAGGCCGCCTACAAGGAGATCAAAGAGAGGCTTGAGTATGTGGAGTGTGAGTACACTAATGTGCGAGAGGAGTACTACCGTTTGTACCACGCCTACCACTACCCCATGGGTGCGGACGACGAGGACCTTCAGATAGTGGATGCAAAGCAGCTAGCCGGCACCGAGGAGGACCTGGATGAAGACCCCACTTCGCAGGCACCACAGAGTAGATGACCGTGATGCTATGTTTAGATTCCAGCTAGATGCTACCATGTAGACCTTGATCTAGATTAACACCCTGGTAGCAGAGCGGTGTAATGCCACGTTTATCATGTAATTTCCCTTTTATTCGTAAAGACTACCCGTATGTAAGACTTGGATTCGTAATGTTCGAGACCTTATTGTATTAGTTGAGACCTTAATTTAGTTTGTGCCCATGTTATGATTGGTTTCATGATATTTTATGACCCTTACCGTTGTGAGACCATGTCGGTGGTGCAACATTTTGTTGCCATTTTATTGCGAAATCTCGGTACACATATTGCGTTGACATAACCGCGATGTTGATGAAGGATTATATTGAATTTATTGTTACCTATTATTGTGGATGAATTTATTCTCTCAATAAATTCCGCAGAACCTAAATTCAATATCTATGCTTTGGACAACATCATATGATGGTTATTGTTGATTCGATTGTGCGATGCCGCAAACTCGATCAAAAGTCGGGGAGATCGACAAAGATCCGCCACCTCCGGAAAACCGTGAGTAGTTTTTCCAACAGTTCTCGGGGAGATGCGCAATATCGCAGCAGAGGCCGTGGTGGTGCCGAAGGTGATGGATTTCAGCGCATAAAGAACTTCAAGGCCACGTAACCGCCAAAAGTTCACTATGGCTAAAGAACCTATGGAGGCCGAGGAATGGCTGACCTCGATTGAGGATAAGTTTCGGTTGGTGAACCCGCCCCGACATTCGAAGGCGTAATTTGCAACCCACTTGCCGGAAGGACCCGCAATGATATGGTGGAAGAATTACCGTGCTACCTTACCCGCCAATGTTCCTGTCACTTGGGATCGGGCTTCACAACAAGAAACCCGCTGGACCTACATACCTGTTGGTGCTCTGGCAGAGAAACTGGGAGAGTTTATCAAGCTTGGCCAGGAAAACAAGACCATGAATGAGTACCTACAAGCCTTCAACAGATCGCCTAGATATGCTCCCGAGATGGTCAACACCGAAGAAAAGAAGTTGGCTAGTTTCAAGAGATGGCTGAACCTCAAAATGCGTAAGGCCATGGGACATTCCACCCGCACTACTTTTGAGGAGTTTGTGACCGATTGTCTTCACCATGAGAAGCACGCTGCCTTGTATGCCGCATCTAAAGGCAAGAAGAGATCATTTGAGGGAAATCCAGGTCGCAGTGCGTGGTTCCTTTGGACGTCCGTCAAAACTACCACCCACCCCGCCGCCTTCAAGGCTATGTTCCAATCGCATGACGCGTAACCAGGCCGGGAATAACCGCTTTCAAGAGGGTGTTGATGCTCACTAACTCATATTTTTATGCATCAACAATTCGTAGAAAAGGACTAAAATATAATTAGATAACCTTTATTAGGGGATTCTACTAATGATTTCCATGAGTTTTGGTAAAGTTGTGATTTACGTGACTTAACAAAAACAGCGTAAAATGACGTGGCATACGACCGACGAACGCAACGCAATCCAACTCCAAACAAGTCTAGAAGGCTCCGGATTACTCCCGACGTGAACGAAACTTGGCAATCAAGAAAACATCATCTAGAAGACTCCGGAAGCCACGACGACGATCGCGGGACCCGTAGTGGGACCCACTCGGGCCGATCGCCCAAATATCGCCGATCGGCCTGCCTTTTGGTGGCCAAGTCACCCCTCCTCCTAACCTTCCTCCACCGCCTCTAAGACGCAATCTAATCCGGCCGTTTATGGTCGGTTTGATCCGATGGCGCCGGTGGGAGCACGAGATTAGTACCACATCGCCGGGCCGAAGCCGAAGAGACATAAGAAGACCCATATATAAACAGCCCCGCACCCCCCTCATCAATCAATATGACCAAGCCTCAAGTCATCATCAAGAAGGAGATCAAGAAGAAGCCAAGGCAGAGAAGAAGAGGAGACACCAAGAGATAGGATAGCTAATTCATAGCTCTAATCTAGAGCCTAGTTTAGATAGAAAGTCGAGTTTAGAGAAGAGAGAGTGTATGCTCCGGTTCGGATCGAGAAGTTACACTATGGATCAATATAATTATTGTTCTCATACACCTTTGTGCTATTTCATTATTATGCATGCAATTAGTCTACTTACACTTTATTCTAGTCATAGCATATTTGATATGTTCATTATTCATGGTAATTCAAAGCACTTATTCATTAGAGCTCCTAGTATATTACAGTGTATGCTAGGTAATAGAGAGTATGTAAGCATGGTGCTTAGATATAATTTATTTGGCGGATTCACCTTATATGCCGGGTCGTGTGGTAGATCGTAGTGGTGACAAAGACTATTGAGTCCTTTTGCAATCCATCCCCCGTGTATAAGACTAGTCGATAATGGTTCTTGGGATTATCTTGTTTTCGCTCCTGATTTTCTTAAGTAATCTTCGGTGCACATTCTTATCTATGGTTTTGATATATATATGATCTTATGCTATGCCTGTCTAAACACTTTGTAGATTCTTTGTATGCTACTTAAGAACTGTCCCTTTGTCATAAATCCAATCCTAATCTTACTAGGAATTAATCTTATCCTATGCTCACCACGTGCATCTCTACCGTCTCATATACCTTATCATTATTATCTATTATTGGCTCATCCTGTTTAAGTAAATGCTAAACCACCAAATCTCATTAGTCTTCTATCACCGCCTTTAATCAAATGAATTGTTTATCTTGTCTTCCTCGTGGATTCGATATTTAAAACCCTCCCCGGGTGAAATGCTCACTTTGGACATCCGTAAACTTGCTATGATCTAATTCTCTCGTAAGCTAACAAATACCAACAAGCATTTCCGGCCTTGTCGGGGAAGATTTTGATAGCTACTCTTTTGATTATTGATAGATGAATATTAAGTGTGGATTTTGCTACTTAGCACCTCTCGCTAAAACGTAATTACCCGTGTATTGTCTATTAGTCTATCTTATGCGGGGTAATTGATTAAAACTTCCGAAGCGACCTACGGTAAGAGAATCCAAAGTGTACCTGAACTTCATGAACCATTAACATTGGAACCCCTGCCCAAGTCGACGCCACAAGAATTCAAGTGATCTAATAAAGAAAAATTTTACACAACTCACAAATTCTATTTGTGAGTAAAGGTAAGTATGATCGAACGTGAGAAGGTTTTTAAACTTTTGAATAGTTATATTAGTCTCACCATGATCTCTATAATACTTTTATGCTACCTCTGCTTTGCTATAGTATGCTTAAGTTTTGGAATATCTTCATACACCTTAAACATGATGCTTAGTTTAATTTATTTTCATGGCTCAAGTTAAACATGGTGTTTAGTTTGATTCCCCGAAACCGCAAGGTGTGTTGATTTCATTTCTAAAGGCTTTTAAAATAAACGTGGTGTTTAGATTAAATTGCCTTCTTAAATTAAGTTGGACATTATGTCTAGGTTGATTTTTGGACCGATAGTATACTTTAGTAGATTCTGGTTATCTTTGTTAGACTAACCCCCCTTGAGAAAAATTATCAAATCCAATTTGGGAAAAGAAATTAGCTTACGCAAGGTATGTGACAAACTCTAACAACTCAAGCAAAAAGAAGACTCAACTCACTCCTTATGAGAGGACGAACTGTAAGTGCCTAAATACTCAATTTGTCTTTTTGTCGCAGTTACCTTTGCCTTAGCCACGCTTTAAGTGCAACCGCTTCATAATAATAATAATAAAAAAACGAAAACAAATATATATAATCGTGCTAAGTTTTTAAAGAACCATCATTATGTTAGCACAAATAAATCATATGGACAATAACCCTTTTTTTTCAATATCATTGCTATCCTTCGGTGTATGTCCACTAACTGCTGCAGAAAAAAAAAAAAAAATCTGGTGGCCACGTTCATGGACCTACCTCACTACCACTTCCACTACAAAAACAGTAGGAGTACCAAGCCGAGAGGTGATGAGAAGAAGGATCAACGTCAACATACATCATCTTATCAAAGACTTGCTTGCTCTCATCACCTTCAACAAGAAATACACCGTAGGAACGCACTCCAATCAATGACGGGCCAAGACAAAGAGAAGTCACAATAATGCCCCCGAGACCATGGAGGACAAGGATGTCACCAATGAGGTTTCTCCCTTGATCATCAAGACGACCAAAGTGCTACACACCATCAAGAAGAACACTCCACACCACGCCGTTAGAAGACAAAGCTAATCAAGGAGGGGCTCCAAGTTTACATCTCAAACGAGCATCCTTTCACAACCGTAAGTAAAGGAAGATGAAGAAGAATTGACAAAGGAGGATCAATTGGCTGTCGGCATCCTCATCCCTCGGGCCGATTAAAAGAAGAAGAAAAGAAAATGGATTGGTACAAGGGAGAGGACGAACACAATAAGATTCCATCAAAGACCGACAAACCACAACACACTCAAGGAGATGATGAACAAATAACCCCGACTTTAAGCGCCCGAATGACACACGAGTTTGAGCTTGGGGAGGAAGACTAATTCCGCTAGAAGATGATCCGACAAGGCTCTCCCTCCTCTCAGACTCCCACCGTTCCGACACAGAAAAATGAAGAGAGGACAAGACACTCAACTACCATACATGCTACGAGAGAACCACCATGAGGTGTTACGATGAATCTACAATAAAGGTAACATCTTAAGGTAAGTGCCCTAATCGATAAAGCTTTACTCTAATCATGGCATGCTTACTAAAGAGTTAAATATGTTAGCTCACAACCTCACTTAGATTAATCTGAATAGCTCAACATGTTAGCTCTTAGTCGTTTTACCCTTGTCTCTAGTTTTATTTTTTTCTCTACACTTTTAGTTTGCTATGTTATAAAAAGCCACATTCATGCCCGTCATTTCGATCTTTTCACCTTTGTCACAAAAAAATGAAACACATTATGCTACCATGGTTATATGTGCTCAAGGTTAGAGTAGAATGAATACAATTTTGGTTCTCATTGGTGTTTTCCCATCACAGAGCCCATGCACTTGATCTCTACCTTGTTTTTGTGAGCAGACACACTTTTTGCTTAATGTCCTGCCTACTACATGCACAATAAGCAAGGAACATGGGTGATGCCATCCTCGGGATCACAACCCCAAGAGACGCAACTTCAAGATCGCATGAAGCACCCAAGAAGCAAGCCTAAGAAGAACAAGACGCTGAGAAATCACAAGTTGGATACGGAGTCGACGGACAAGGAAGACATTAATATGATTTAAGAAAAGTCCACCCAGCTCCCACCAACCAAGCACGCCTAACCACCACCTCCAAAGGTCTCCATCGAAGAAATAAGCTTGGAGGAAGAAAGAAGACACGCCTACCAAGGGAGACAACAAGAGTACACCTTCGAAAGACCTACCACCACCGCGTCACGATCGATCAAACACCGCTGGCTACCTCATCTACGCCATTCATCGAGATCATTGAAGGCACCACACCAAACACGACATCCCGACGAGATTCCATAGATGACAACACGCCACGAGAGTAAGTACTCAAACTCGCCGAGGTAACTCGGGTATTTATCTCATATTTAAATTTTCTCGCATAGCATATTTCAATTAGCATGTTTCCTTAAGCATATTTACTTTTCTAAAACCTGCATTAGAAAATCACAAAATTTTTGTTTGTTGCATTTGCATTAGTTCCTTAAAAGCCCCATGCAAGCACCCCTTGCCGTGGTGGCATAAAAATAAAATACAAAAATATTGCACTCATATGTTTTTACATTAGCATCCCTATTGCATAGAAAAATTCTCAAAAATATGTGGGCACATGAAGGTCCACACGTTTTTCTAAAAATCCAAAAAGAAGTGAGCACATCAAGGCTCACAACATAATCCTAGAATTTGTTCCTTCGGTATGTGCGAAATTAATATTTGCGGGGAGAACATTTAAGGAAAACCTTAAATGAACAAGTTCCAAGGACGAATAAAAAGACTACTTCAAGATCCAAATTTTGGGGAGAGCACCCTCGCTTATCACGATAAGTATTATTATCCTATCTATTTTAAATATTAGCTAGTTAGTATATTTTTGCTTAGAGTTAATGAGTCCTAAATAAAAATATTAGTTTTAAGAGTCCAATAAATATTAGAAGTTTGCAAGTTAGCTCTCTTTTCTTTAATTATGACCTTGATGACATATGCTTGGAAATGATGAATAGTTGCTCCGCCTTTAATTCCTCTTAAAAGTACTTACACTTTGGACTTAGATTCTCCCAAAGCTTTAAATGCTTAATTTGCTCTAAACCCAACACTGTGGGAAGCACATGCTTAATCTAAGTCTTAGCATTGAAAGATAAAAGTGCATGAAAAGTTGAGCTACATGTTTATCATATTCTTAGAGATACTTGATCCCCGGTTTTTATCTTTGAAAATTATAAAATTACATGATGAGTTCCTTAGCTATGACCCTTAAGAGTTCGCCATCAAGATCATCCCACTCCACTAAATACGCCGCTTCTAACCCGTATATAAATACGCATCCCCATACTCCATTAAGCCGCTAGCCATATTATAAAAAATAAATTCTAGCAATTTTGGATATGTCTCTCTCAACGTTTTTATGCCAATTAGATTCTCGGGCTACATTCAAAAAAAAAGAAAAAAGAAAGGAAAGAAAAGAAAAATAAATATTCAGAGAAAAAAAAAGTGAGACAAGAGAGGGAGAGTAACGGACAAAAATTCATACTAGGCGAGAAGGGCCTACCTCCCTAAATAATAAAAAAAAAAATATATTTAGAGATGAATAATGGACACGTGTCCGAGGGTGAGTAGGGTCCACATCTCTAAGGAGAGAGAAAAAATGGACAAAGTCCGTGGCAAAAGCCCACCTCTCCAAGAATGGACAAAGGCCCAAAGTCTTAGCAATTTTTAGAAAGAGAGATATAATCCAAGATGCTTAAAAAAAAATAATAATAATAAAATACTAGAAAAGGCTAAGGCTATTTACTACCTTTCATACTCATCCATTCGCCACTATCATCCCACTATGTATATTCCACCACATGTAACTCCACTAAATACCATCTACTTAAGAGGGTCATACATAGGATCTCTCGAAGTTTTCTTTTGAAAAATATTGCAAAACCCCGTGGATGATAGTTGATCAAAGAGTTTGAGACATGGTACTTAACTTGACTTGTTGTTTTATCTTGCTAATGATTCGTGAAAAAAAGCTACGCCCCCATGGTAAAACAGGCATGAGAAAAAGCAATCTGTTAAGAGGAGAATTTATTTCGATAAACACAAGATTTCCCGAGGTATGAAAGCGTAGTAGCAACTCCCGATCCTACTATAGCATATAGCTTTGCTAGGGACTAGCAAAGGGTAAGCTTGGGGGAGTTTGTTGATGCTCACTAACTCATATTTTTATGCATCAACAATTCATAGAAAAGGACTAAAATATAATTAGATAACCTTATTAGGGGATTCTACTAATGATTTCCATGAGTTTTGGTAAAGTTGTGATTTACATGTGGACTTAACGTAAAAAATGCTGGTAAATGACGTGGCATACGGCCGACGTAACGCAACGCAATCCAACTCCAAACAAGTCTAGAAGGCTCCGGATTACTCCCGACGTGAACGAAACTTGGCAATCGAAGAAAACATCATCTAGAAGACTCCGTAAGCCACGACGCGATCGGGACCCGAGTGGGACCCACTGATCGGGCCCGCCTTTGGTGGCCAAGTCACCCCTCGCCTCTCCTAAACCTTCCTCCACCGCCTCTAAGACGCAATCTAATCCGGTCGCTTATGGTCGGTTTGATCCGATGGCGTCGGTGGGAGCACGAGATTAGTACCACATCGCCGGGGCGGAAGAGACATAAGAAGACCCATATATAAACAGCCCTGCACCCCCTGCCTCATCAATCAATATGATCTGAAGCCTCAAGTCATCATCAAGAAGGAGATCAAGAAGAAGCCAAGGCAGGAGAAGAAGAGGAGACACCAAGAGATAGGATAGCTAATTCATAGCTCTAATCTAGAGCCTAGTTTAGATAGAAAGTCGAGTTTAGAGAAGAGAGAGTGTATGCTCCGGTTACTCGATCGATAAGTTACACTATGGATCAATATAATTATTGTTCTCATACACCTTTGTGCTATTTCATTATTATGCATGCAATTAGTCTACTTACACTTTATTCTAGTCATAGCATATTTGATATGTTCATTATTCATGGTAATTCAAAGCACTTATTCAGAGAGCTCCTAGTATATTACAGTTGTATGCTAGGTAATAGAGAGTATGTAAGCATGGTGCTTAGATATAATTTATTTGCGGATTCACCTTATATGCCGGGTCGGTGTGGTAGATCGTAGTGGTGACAAAGACTATTGAGTCCTTTGCAATCCATCCCCCTGTATAAGACTAGTCGATAATGGTTCTTGGGATTATCTTGTTTCGCTCCTCATTTTTCTTAAGTAATCTTCGGGGTGCACATCTTATCTATGGTTTTGATATATATATGATCTTATGCTATGCCTGTCTAAACACTTTGTAGATTCTTTGTATGCTACTTAAGAATCGTCCCTTTGTCATAAATCCAATCCTAATCTTACTAGGAATTAATCTTATCCTATGCTCACCACGTGCATCTCTACCTCTCATATACCTTATCATTATTATCTATTATTGGCTCATCCCGTTTAAGTAAATGCTAAACCACCAAATCTCATTAGTCTTCTATCACTGCCTTTAATCAAATGAATTGTTTATC